>VCCN01003899.1:31413-61084 GCA_006491835.1 Architeuthis dux
TGATCAAAACAAACAAAGTAGATAATCTGCTTCTTGCCGTATTTTTTTTAATTCACCCGTTATAACGGCAAAATCGTTATCATAGTACTTCACGTAGTCTACTGCCAGTGTTGCCACTCAAAAAAGCGCTAAAGAGTGCTAATTCGTTTTTAAATAATCAAAGTCGACCACACTATTAAATTCATACAGTAGTAAGTAAATTACCTAATTAAACATTGAAAAGAAAAAAAGGGAAACATTTGATTGTGGTATAAACATAAACTCAGTTTTTCAAATATATACATTTTTCTTTTCACATTTAATGTTAATTGAATGCTATTTAAATGTAAATAAAAACAGAAACGGTGGTTATAACCCTGTGAGGCTATTTTTTAACATCATCACTGTATTAAATGAAGCAGAATTCGTCAGATCAGAGTTATCCCATCTGAGGTACTTTTCACACGAGGAGAGGGACCTGTCGGGGACGCGGGTTGTCTCAGGGGCGCGACATAGTACCTCTGTGGGCCTATTGTTCAGGTGGCATAACGGTTATTAGCACTGAAACCGGAATCGGCGAACTGTGTGCGAATTCCGATTGAAGCCACTCTAATTCGCTTGGGTAAATACATATATGTACGCTCTATTTTACTAGATGTTTTGTGGATACTTTTAGTGACGGCTATGCCGCGATACCACTGTGAAACCCTTTCAAAAACCTTTTTTTGTTCCTGGATAATAAGTGTTCCCTTTAAACATTTCTTTTTTCATCATAACATTGATATTTTGTAATCTACCTATTTTGTTTCGGACAGCTTGGGGAAGGTATTTGAACGCTGCAAACTCCTTATCTAGCGCTATGAAATTGTTTCAAAAGACCTAAATTTGTGTACAGTGGTAGCATCAACCAGTGGCCCCCACTTCGCGTTGTTCATCCTCACATAGAATTCGTTCCGAAGTTCCGAAGGCAAAGGTCAAACATGGTGTCTTCATCGGACTACAGATAAAGAAGATCCCCAAGAAAGTGAAATCAACTTGTTACAGCTTTGTCATTGAGGTTAGGGCCCCCAGTGCAATCAAAAGGCCGAGAACTATGTGGAGCGTATTTGGAGGATCAAGGCAAGCGCCTCCACCAGAACGCCACTACCGAGGAACATATACAGAGCACGTGATGCGATATTATATCGCCGCCAAGTAAACCTACTTGCTCTAGTAATGCCATGATAAACCAAGCAAACTGACATCTATTCTTTTCATTGTGAAAATAAGTTCTGCTACACATCGTGACATAGTTCTACCACTGCTAAACACACACTCGACTGAAAATTGTGGGAACCGGTTGGTGAATTCTCCTCTGCTAAAAAAAGGCTTACTGTTTCTTTAAAAGTGATTACGGTCGTCATAATCAATTATTGTCATTATTGCCAGATTCTTGTCTTATTTGTTTCCAATGTTTGAGATACTAACCACAGTTACTGATCTTTCATAAATTATTTCCAGATCCGATCGCATTTAGAACTGTTGACGTCAGAGTCGATTTGGTTTGTTCTAGTGTTATAAAAACGTCGGAATCAATACGCTTACACAAACTATTGAATTAAAGGCTTACAAAAACAGATCTGGTTAATCACTCAATAGAAATCGTCACGTGACCAACGTCTTTTGGCAGCATTCCGTGTTGGGGCGATCAATTAACACATTGAAAAAAGGGGTGACCGCTGAATAAGTTACATCTCTCTCATTTTGTTGGGAAGTGATCACTAAAAAAGTCTGAATTTCCCCCCAAAACGAGTGCGAATGCAGCTGGACATAAACTGGTCATCAATTTAACATAAACTTACATTGAAAATTAACCCCCCACTAAAAACCTGTCTATGGCAGAATTTTCAAAAAACAAAAAATCATTTATTTTTAGACATAATGAGTAAATGTTGAAATTTCCAGCCCTCTAGCTCCATTGGTGTGGCCTGTACGCGTGATACATACATAGCCAGCCAGCCAGCCAGCCAGGCAGACGAACTGGAAAACTGATAGAAACCTATGTTGACAGTTTTGGTTTACGGTTTCTAATAATCGTACAATACAAACAGTCATTCAGGTACTAAATCTATACTAATATTTGAGCCCTCTGTTTGTTTGTCCGTGCCTCTTTTCCGGTAAGTCTACGAAGCCGATTGACATGATATTTGGCATGGTTAATCAATACATATCAACTTCCCACATAGGCTAACCAGCATGTTCCTCTCTCATTCTTCTTACGAATGGCACATCCTTTCTTAAACATGTTTCGGTGTTATGAGTCTGATTTCGCTTTTTCGGAAATAACAGACTGATAGCAGCAGTAAAAATAACACGGTCTAAGTTGGTGTAGGTTTGGGTTCCTCCCTCTTCCACTTCCCCTTTATCTATGACAACAACACTAAATCTGACTCCCTTTTGTATAGTGAAGGGAACCTTGCTTCTACCACTTTGGCAAGGCAGCGTTTGACACATGACTAATTCAGAGCATGTTCTAATAATATAAACTTGACGGTAATCTTTCTATTAGTTTCGGGGGGGGGGGTTACGTACTGTTATTCATTATTATTAATTTTTGACTACTATTTAACATCATCTTAATATTTTGGTTTATTTATTTGATCACTATTTCAGTAAGGCTATCATTCTACGACACTTGGTAAACAGTGCATATTGGAAGTAAATATGTACGTATCTGTGTAGTTTTTCCATTTGTTGTGTTCGATAAGATGAATTGAGAAATGTATCTTTCACTGTGCTGTCTATTTTGAGGTTATTTTTCCCCGGTCAATGCCGGGTATCTCTGCTAGTGAATAGTACGTGAGCCAGTAGGATTGGTCGGTACAATCTGACGGGAATAATGCTCATGGTGATTTTTGGGTTACATCTCTAGAGTTAGAAAATATGTGATAGCATTGCACCAGTGGTAGCTTTATGTCGGCTGTCATGCATTTTATAACACTATACTGATATAACACTTTTCTAACAAGTGGCCAATATAAAATACAACATATATATTCAATTTAATGATATTTTGTCAGCAGTGATCCCTCAACAGCTGAGTTCAAGAGCTTTTCATCAAATGCTATTATAACATTCTACATTGAAAACTGTGTCAATGGTGCCTATCGCAGTACAGTGCCCATTTTCAGAGTGAATCATTTCCTTTTTAGAAAGATTGTTTTCCTTGGTGCTGATATTAAAACCGGTCCAGCTTGGAATTGTCTGATTCTATGGTTTGGCGTGCAAATGTCCACGCCGGGTTCTTCTTGGAGGCAAGAAGATCAGCTTCCTTTGGTTCCGGACAAAGTGTTCCTTAGCTTGGACGGGTTGTGGACCCACACGTGCACCTGCTACATATACTTCCAGTTCTTAGTTGATGACCGATGTTTCAGTTTCCCAACGTGTGGAGGCTCTGCCTTTGGCCGATGTGTCCAGTGTACCATAGCGGGCCTTTCAGGGCGTGCACGGCACCAGAAGATGGAGATGTACAAACTGGTCGGGCCAAAAAGGTATTGCAGCTATTGACTGGTGTGTATATATGTGGATAAGATGTTGACCACTGTTTCCAATAGGCGAAATACGCCAAATAAATCAGACACGTCTCTTTTAACAACCGTGGTACCTTTCCTGGCGTGGAGCTGTGGCGTTTCGGTCCCCAGAAAATGGCCGACTGCTCTCGAACTGGCAAAAGTCTAGTATTTTTCCTTCGGGTGAGGTGTGGGGTGGGGATATCTAAGGGTTTTAAAATTATAATTAACTTCTTTCTCCAAGAGGCCTGTTTTATCAGCCAACGTAATATATACTGATTGCCAGGGGTGTATGGTTAATTTGAATAACCAATGAAGATACACCCATGCTTTCTTCTGGGTGGAAGATTGTGGAAGTAAATTGTGAGGATTTTGTTCTCATGGCACGGCTTCCGATTTGAAGGGTTGACCTGGGATTCCAGACTCCGATACTACGATTGGATTTTAGGTTAGGTTGACTTCCCGTACTCAGAAGTCGTCTGGGCCGTAACAACGCCAATCTGCGATGAGCAGCTGCAGTTTCAAAATTTGATTTGTCTAGTAGTTACTGACCTGTAAGGTCACTCATCACACAGACATATCATAACTTATGTGAGAAATTTGATTCTACACTTCATCAAGAATAGTCACCTTTTTGCGTAGATTAACTAAATCATAGGAATTGGCCTGTACCACTATGCCGTTGACTCTATGTGAGAGTCAGTGTGATGTACCTTTCCGAATGAGACTTTCCCCAGGTCCATCCAGGTCCCCTTTTTGCGTAGATTAACTAAATCATAGGAATTGGCCTGTACCACTATGCCGTTGACTCTATGTGAGAGTCAGTGTGATGTACCTTTCCGAATGAGACTTTCCCCAGGTCCATCGATATTGTCTCATGCAAGATTGGTGAAGGCATGGGGCTTGCTGGAGGCTGGAAGTAAGACTCTCTGGTTGGAGGCTGTTGCTGGATTTTGAAGATAAATAGCAGTGTAATTCACATCTGGAGCAACACCCCAATGCCCAAGCTTGTTCAGTGTACGGATGAGCTACCCGTCATAGATTTTAGTTCATACATCAGTAGAAGTTGGTTTGGTGGTTTATGGTGACCACGTGTCACAGCATATATCATATCCTGACTAAATGACTGAACCAGAGAAGTGGCCCTCTGTGTTTGAGTTTTGGTGTCAGGATTTCCAGTGATCAGTCCAACAAGGAGCCGTTCCAGTTGGTCTGGTATGTAGATATCCTTCACATCAGATGGATGGAATGGCCAGGGAGACCCAGTCATCTCCTGATATGTGATGAAGTCTGATGTATGATCTTATTAGAATTGGTTAACTTGGCTATCCAAACTTTGAGTTCCCTCTGTAAAGTTTGATGTTACAAGACAACAACCCCTAATGTTATACTTTCAGGAACTATCAACAATTTTCCTTTGTCATCTGGAAATATATCTACTGTATTGTCCAGCTCAGATTCAAGTTTCCTGCGAATGTGCATCCTTGTAGAATCTTGCAGGAGTGTATCTCGACCCGATAGCATGACATACTCAAATTGTTGGGTATGATATTAGTTGTGATATACTTGAAAAGGTTTTTATAGGCTTCCCTTTCAATACATGTATCACTTTCATTAGCATCTGTTTCTCCAGCATGCTCTTTGTACTAGTGTTACGTTACGGGGTTTGACGATACACCATATACGCAAACGACTTGTGTGTTGCACTGGTGTGTATAGCTGTACCCGGATATCGTTTGATATTCATTATTCGTTTGTGTGCCGTAGCCTTTGCTGAAATGAACTGATATGAAGGTCAATTGGTTCATTGAGAAAAAGAAGTCCGATTTAAAATATTTTTATTCGACTTTACTCATAGCGACGTTCTGTGAATTTGCACTGTAAGATACGTGATTACTACAAAATCTACTGTCAACACTGTGCAGCTCTAGAAACACTGTGTTCGACTACACGTGCCCCCAGAGGAGGGGGTGGCGGGGCAGCGAACACTAGTCCTAGCCTTGGACAGCTATTCCAAGTCTCTCTCCCTCCTCCTCTCCTCTCTGGGTTTTTCACCTCTATTTATCGGTATGCCCATTTTTAACATGTTATATTTCCGTGACTTTAAAACATTACATTATTGTTTTGTTTGCGTCATTAAATTCTTTAGCTGGATCAGCCGACATTTGTGTTGTTATTCTAAAGTCTTGTACAAGCATTCCATAATAAAGATTCAGTCTGTAATTGTTTTGTTTGTTACTTTAACAAAACAAAATCCTAATTTTAATAACATTCCGTACCTTTCAAGTTCAGCCAAATAAAACAATTCATGTTGCTTACCATTTTTCAATATAGCTCGCCTCCTAATTCCTGGCATAACAAATACATTTTATATACACTGCATGATGTTGAATATACACATTTAAACTTATTCTATCTATCTATCTATCTATCTATCTATCTATCTATCTATCTATCTATCTATCTATCTGGGTCATATTGTTAGTTACATTACCTCCTTTTCATACAAACAAAAAGTATATATACTTTTCCAAATCGCTATCTTTTCTTTTTTAATTCATAATCTCACCGTAAACTTATTGTTAAACTATCCTTTTCTTCTACAACTTACGTATATCGGTAAATGTGTTACTGCAAAACGCAAGACCTCTCTCCATCCTAAAAAAAACTCCTAGATGTTCTTCCATGATCCATATCTTCACAGGGCTTTCCTTTTGCCCTAAAATCCATATTTTATTCTTTCCAATGTTTAGGCTCTCCTAACCTCAACACCAAATAACATATTCTGCCCACAGACATGTAGTTCATACTAGAATCTACAAGCGACTGAATTCGTTCCCCACATTTTTGGGCTCCCTTGGACTTCATTTGCCGAAATAAGCGAGATTGCGCTCCCAGTATTTGACTGAACGCCGGGAATTTTTCAAAGATTTATCTAAGAATATTAGCACAGGAAAACAAACTTGCCCGTGCCGCAAATAAACACATCATATCACTCACTATTCTCTCAATCTCATTACCTTTATGAATTTCTAGTTTAATTTTCTCAGGATTTTAATTTATTTCTATTAACATCGGTCTCTACAATTTTATTTTAATTCAACGTAACACTAGTACCAATATAAATTTCAATATCTATCATAACTCCAACTGAAAAATCAACAATGTAATGTACCTCCTAGAATGCACACAATGCACACTACACTATATAGGGAAGTCTGAATGGCCTTTTAATATCAGACTCAACAATTACAGACATATAATTAAATCTATTAACCCGGTCTATTTACTCCCAGTTCCGCCTACCCAATCATAACTTCAGAAATGACTCTAAATTGACAATCATCGAAAAGATAGAAAAGATTACACTCCGCAAAGCTACTAAAATCCTCGAGAATCACGAACACTCATGGATAAAATTCTCTGCCCGAAGGGACTTAATATTAACTTAAATAACCTCAATATCCCCTAATTACTACTTCTATGATCATCACTCTCATCACCTATACTATGACACTAGACTCTGTATCATACTCACACACACACCTGCCTATTAGCCCCTACCCATTGTCTTATCCACCCATACTCATAGCACACCCCACAGTTACTACACCTTACGTTGCCCCCGCAATAACTTATCATATCATAACAACCCCATCCTCATAACATTCTCATATTATCTGCTGTAATATATTCCCACCCAACGCTTATAGACCCTCACCCCCACAAACAACCCACAATAACACACGATAATTATTACGAATACAACTTAATTATTGACCCTACTACAAATAATAGATTTTAACTAAGTCAACCCGACTTACCACCCATATGAATATCTACATGAAAGTACCATCTATATCTGGTACAACGAAGCACAATCTATACTCTAAATAATACAAGGTATTTTAACATTTACAGGTGGTTAAAGCCATTTTCTAAAATGTGTACACCCCATTCTTTCCTAAATAGTTATATACAATGTGTGTATATATATATATATATATATATATATATATATATGTATGTATGTGAGTGTATATATATATGTATATATGCATGGAATATATATGTATGTCTAAGCATACTTTCTATTAAGTATATATGTAGCAGAATGAACTATTAGCGGAACGAAGTATGGGTGTGCGTGGAAGCTGATATTTGACCCCAAGTTTGAGGACTGGGTGTACATGCGTGTCGACCGATGCTGATAGCGTCTGTAGAATGCAACATGTTGACGCTTCGCGGCGTCAGCCTGTTTACCGCGCGTCGGCGCCGTGTGTGAGATGTTGGCTGGCGACATCGGGGGGTCAATTGACGCCATGCTCACCGGGGCGGAGGGTCCAACCCAGTCAAACCATCCTCTTCTCTAGCGATCAGCAAATAGGAAAAGGTTGTCCCACTCCTTTTACCAAAAGGGGGGTGGCTCACCTTTCGATTCGTCTTCCACGCAAAACTCATGAATAGCTCACACGCCCAAGAAAAGCAATTGCACATTGTTGTCTTGTAAACGCGATAACCTGGCGTTCTCTAAATCCGTCCACATAAGAAGAAAAATAAACTAATTGGAATGGTGTAAATTTAGTTGTATCATTTTCGTTGAACAATAAGGTTCAACGAAAATGATACAACTAAATTTACACCATTCCAATTAGTCTGATTTAAATGTATATCCCAAGATCTGCCATGATCTGTTACTTTTTAAGCTAAAATATCATGCATTGTCCTGTGAAGTCTCTCTACTCTACCGTTACTATGTGGGTGATAAAAAGACGTAGTGATATGATCAATTCTTAATTTCTCCAGTGTTTCTTCCATAATGCGATTAACATTTTTAGTACCATTATCCGAAACTATCTGTAGGGGAGCACCAAAACATGGAAATATTTCATCTATCTAGGTTAGCTACTGGTTTCCGCTTTCTTGTTAGGTACCGCGAAAGCCACCGGCCAACCACTGTATATATCGATGAAGCTAACTATATATTGATTACCGGATAATGAACAAGGATAAGGTCCTGAAATATCCACTGCAATTTTAGCAAATACATATGGGGATAAATCCACTGCATTTTAGGATTAACTTTTGCAAGATTCCTCGTCTGACAAAGAACACATATACTGACATGTTTGGCCAGAAATATCTTTGTCTGATATTTATCGACTCCCATGTGACCGTTTTCGTCATGGTATGCTATTACAAGCTTCCCCCGTAAATGATTTGGGATGTATAACCGAACTATCGTCTCGTCCTCTGCGATAAATAGTAAATAACTTCGTCTAATAAAACATATTTGCTTTCCTCCCTAGTAGTACACTTTCCTGCCCTAATTCGTTGCTTAAGGTCTCTGATTTCCTTGTCAGCATCCTGTTCTATTTTCATGTCGACACCTGACATTTCTTCAGTCTTTAAGCCGATGCGATGCACAGTCTTTGGGTTCGAATTCGTTCGAATTAATTACTGCGACCATGTATGTACGGTCATCTATATCCAAGGGTTTAACATCATTATCAGCCCGTGGATTTGAGGAGCGAGATATGAGATCTGCACATACGTTATTTCTCCCCGCAGAATATTCAACTTTGCAATCGTAGGCTTCAGTGTCCATAGTTGGATTTTCTTGTTTTGGATAGGCGATTTAAGGATATGTTCTAATGGCTTATGATCGCTGTAAATGGTAAATGTGGCGTTATGCAGATAGTGATCTAACTTTTGAAGCGAATAGAATATAGCAAACGCTTCCTTTTCTATTGTTGACCAGCGAGATTGGGTGTCACTTAGCCTGTGAGAAAGGAAATATATTGATTTTTCTATTTCTGTACCATTAGTTTGGTCAAATTGAAATTGTGTAAGGCAAGCACCAATTGCAATAATACAGTTTATTTAGGTCGGGATAAGCTAACATTGACACTTTAGTTAAGCTATTTTTTAGAAGATCGAAAGCGCTTTGGCAGCTTTTTGTCCACTTAAACCTAGCATGTGTTGCTCCATCGGGGGCTCCGTGATTGTGGACAGATTTGGGATAAATCGCCGGTAATACGAGCACATTCCAATAAAACTACGTACGTTCCGTACAGTTCTGGGTGTGGAAAGTTTGATGTCTTCACTATTAATAGAGAATCCTAAGTATTGTATCTCTTCCTTAAAGAATTCGCATTTAGACAGTTTTAATTTCAGGCTGTGCCTACGGAGCTGGTTAAACACATTTTGAATTAAATGCTCCTCTCTTGTCGAAGAGAAAATTAGGATATCAACTATATAAGCGAGTGCATACTTATCCATACCCTCCAAGACCACAGACATTAATTCCTGGAAAATACTTGGTCCGTTCGTCAATCCAAAAGGCATTACATTGAAATGAAATAGCCCTCTATGGCAGGTGACCACCGTCTTCGCTTTATCCCTTTCATCAAGTTCTACCTGCCAGTATCCGGATCAAGTTTCGAAAAATATCTAGCCTTACCTAAACTGGCCAGGATATCATCTATGACGTTGTTTTTTGTAATGTTGTTAAGAGCTCTGTAATCGACGCACACTCTTTTTGAATCGTCTTTCTTTTGGACTAACACGATCGGAAACGACCCGTGTCTGGTTGCTAATTGACCGATTTGAAGTCAATCACAGCGAACCCATCGAGCAGAGCCCTGAAGCGTGCGCCTTCAATCGAAATGTTAATTGTGCTAAGATTTCCTGCAGCGTTGATTGTTAGTGTCGGACAACTTCATTGGACAGACGACACTAGTTTCCCGAGACAGTGGGGCACTGACTTTTGATGTGACCTGTTCTCCCACATTGCCAGTAAACAATCGATTTGTGAAACGATCTTCGATCGTGTGACTGGTTTTCTTTATATCTATTCCCGTCACCCCTAGGTCTGGGTTGGGTATTTCCCCATTTCCTAACCCCCCTATGAACAGGTTCCCATATATGTTTCTACCAACGGCTTCTATGTCGAATCGTCGCCTGTGGTGATCAACTTCCATCGGTTCATGAAAGCTTCTACCTCTAGCCTGGGATAGGATTAAGAACTCCGCCATTGCTATACTATTCGCCTCTTCTAGTGTACTAGCATTATGTCTAATTACTAACGTTTGTATTTCTAAATATATTAGCCAATTGTTTCTCCATTTCTGGGCTTCTATTAATTTACCCCGGGAAAGCCTTACCATACAGAGAAATAACCCTGCATTTAAATTTTTCCACGCTTTCCTCTTCATGCTGTTCTATGTGCGTAAGCCGTCGCAGCGCTTCTGTGGGATCGTTGGCGACTGTATAACACCTATCTAATACCGTCCTTAACCCGACCCAAGTTGCACCTGGTACCTACCCAAGATAGTGTTTTATGAGATCCCCGGCCTGCCCCGACGAAATCAGGTAAGCTCTGTGTGCTCTCCTTTCTTCTCCTATTTCTGCTGCGAGGAAGTATTTCTCTATATCCCTCTTCCATGTTATATATGCAGTTTTATCTCCATCGAACTGCGAGATGCTAGACAGAGATATATTTGCTAAGGCGGCATTTCTGTAACCATCACCTAATGATCTGATCTCATTCGTTAGGTGTGCAATAACATTAGTGAAAGTTTGAGGGTCCATGATACCAGAGAAAGGAAAAAGAAATCAATGGAAAACAGAAATGCACTTACTTTTATCGGGTGTTGCTGTTCTCTTGTCAGTTTCTGTTTGCTGTTGCGTCGACCCTGTTATCCCAAGCTCGGATGACGAACCGTTGATTTGTCGCTGGTTCACGGCACCAAAAAGGAATTATGTAGTGATATAAAGATGTCTTCGGTTTGGAGACACTTCGTGGTGATCGAAGATAGAGGACCTTGGTTGTAGAATAGCAACAAACACAGCATTTATGAGAAAAATATAATTCACTTTTCTCAGTTTATTTTTCTTCTCATGTGGACGAATTTAGAGAGCACCAGATTATCGCGTTTACAAGACAACAATGTCCAATTGCTTTTCTTAGGCGTGTGAGCTATTCATGAGTTATGCGTGAAAGACTAATCGAAAGGCAAGTCCCGGGGAAGAATCGAAACCGTCTTGCTGTTGGGGCGATCTGCCCAAAGAAATCTGCTTACTGGCCGGGCGACCCGATACATATCCAGCTAACCCACCCCCCTTTTGGTAAAAGGAGTGGGACGACCTTTTCCCATTCGCTGATCGCTACGGAAGAGTAATGTTTGACTCCGCCTGGGTGACCAGCTAGTCCCTTAATTATTTCAAAAGGACACACAGCCGGTGACCTCGCCAGGGAACAGGAATGTTTGAGTGGGTTGGACCTTCCGCCTGAGTTACCATCCGGTTGCTTAATTATTTCAAAAGGACACACCGCCGATGACCATGGCGTCAATTGACCCCCCCGATCGAACTTTGATGTCGCCAGCCAACATCACACACACACACACACACACACACACACACATACATATATATATATATGTGTGTGTGTGCGTGTTTCTTTTATATACCTTTAATTTAGACGCTCCCATTTATGATTATTTTCCCAATACTAGCACATTTCACTACCCGCGCCTCTGAAATGCAAACTGCGAAATTCCTACTTAGCGCTCAATTAATTCCCTAAATCCCAAACCTGGGTCCTTTTCAAACAGGTTTCTTGGCCCTAAACAAATCTTTCTTTGCGGTAAGGGTTCTAATATCACAAGGCATACTGGCACCCAGACGAATTTCGTCATCAATTTGTCAGGCTCCTTAGCCCAAATACCCCAAAACAATTGCATCTAATTATGTCAATTTCCCATTTCTTCACGCTAAAATGGGACATCCAAGCCCTCAGCGAATTTCACTTCTTGCCTTCACGGACCGGTACTTGAATAATCAAAGAGAGGAACGCTCTCCTAAGTTATAACCTAATACCAGAATATAACTTATTTGAACCCTTGAATATGTAGCGCTAAGGGCAAACTGCATTGCAAAACCAAGTTAACAGTATAGTAATGTTATTTAACTTCATTCATAAAAAAGAAAACAATCTTTTTGAATA
The DNA here is from genome assembly GCA_006491835.1 of Architeuthis dux. Classification (NCBI taxonomy): domain Eukaryota; kingdom Metazoa; phylum Mollusca; class Cephalopoda; order Oegopsida; family Architeuthidae; genus Architeuthis; species Architeuthis dux. Next base: position 43,951 of record VCCN01003899.1, read on the forward strand.
CTTCGTTCTTTAGATAAGTGACTTTTCAGATGAATTCCTTTTACTATAAAATCGTTGTTTACTATCATTGACTTCCAATTTCATTACAATCTCGCATTCCATGCTCACACACCAAAAGCATATACAGCTTACAATATACGTATGTTTCACATACACACACAGCACACTTTTACGTTTTGACTATATGTGATGAATTACATTTTTCTCCTTGTTTCAATTTAATTATTATAGGGATGTAGAATTCTTCTTTCTTCTCCTTTTGTGTTCCTCTTCATATTAAAATCATTTTCTTTCTTCTGCTTATGTACAAAACTTGAACTCTATATGTTACCCTCTTGTCTTGTCCGCCATCTGTCCTGTACTTATAATCTAGTAACTTAATTTCATTTTCTTTCTGTAAAATCTAAAGAAAATATATATCTTCTCACGTTCTTATATGAATACATCAAATTCAGAATTCCAAGAGGCTTGTAACAGTTTTTAAAATTGTACTTCTAACAATACTTTCCCGTACAAAATGACAATTATGACTCATGAAAAGAAGTTTGCAAAACACAATATTGTGAATAAAAAGAAATTGTACAATTATCCCCCCACAAAAAAAATAGACAATCCTGAAAATTGCAAGGTCTCATCGAAAAACATAGATAACAGAGGCATTTATCTCTGCTTCAACATAATGATACAATGGAAAAAGAACAAAAATAGATCAGCATGCTTAAACACTTGGGTTTAAAACCTGCCCGTTTCGTGACTAAACCCCGGGACTTTAAAGCCTCCCCGTATTCTGACTAATGTGGGCGCGTAGACATCTCTCCAAACCTTTTTCATTTATTCGGTCCCATCGATAAGGATTTGATCCTTTCAAACCGATATCCGTCGACACCCATTCAACGACCCTTTTTAAGGTGCGGAGCAATTTCTCCACCCGGTAACCGCAGCAAAACCCCTAAGGGACACCATCGAGTCCAGTGCCCTAATTCTTATTATATTACGCCCAGCATTAGCTATGCCAGACAAAGGCACCAATAAAAAATGTTTTTACAAAACATATTTTCCATTAATTAATACAAAACAATACACCGATATCTGTAGTCCTTGCTGTCTTTTTTCCTTTATGGATCTCTTCCGCTGATAAATAAAGAAATGGTAAAAGCTTCCTGCTACAAGGCTAAGTTAGTTGTTATAAAAACGCTGTTTAAACCGAGAAAGTCCGAAAAATATGAGAAAAAGAATGTTCATCATCATTTTCCATAATTCATTTTAACTTCCACCTTTTTGTTTCCGACATTCTTATAATTAGTAAGCTCTCCTTATTACGTTCAAGAAAAAAACATGCAATCACCATTTCTCGTCTCGTATACAAGCGAATTCATATCACCAAGTGCAAAATCTATTTTACGCTCATCTCCGTAACTACAAACCCCAATTCATGACACATTTCAATTTAATTTTTCAACAGGCACCTTCAAGGATCTTCAGGCAGTGATCATCTTCTCGACTCACACGATGTTTCGTTCCATCTTTCTATGGAATACCTGGACAATAACATCTCTCAAATCCCTTCCCAACAATCCTAGCTATATAAAAAAAAACATGAGCATGAAGTTTAGAAACTGCCTTACAACAATACTGGAGTACACAAAGTATATCATTCCGAAAAAAGTACATTAATTAGTTAACATGTTGGACCTAATACATTTTCAAGAAACAAGTGCGTGAAATATCAAAAACAAAGAAGACATTTCTAATAATTGAAGAGAAAAATAGAAAGAAAAAATGTTCAATTTGTTATTACCTTAAAATGTCTCTTGTCTCTCCTCTGTTATTTCTTCTCATCTTCCACCATGTTTTGATCACCGCCGAGTTGTTAATCCTTTTCCCCCCATTCTCCTTGTGTGGGTTTCATGTATATATCTATTATTATCGTTTTTCTCTTAAAATTGTGTAAGCACTTATGTATTTCGATTTATTTTTCTTTGACTCTCTCTTCTTTTTTTTCATTGTTTTTTTCTTTTTTTGCGTTCCCATTTTCAATTCTTTCTCATTATTTTTCTATCCATCAACGGCATAAAACAAAAAGAGAGTCTTCAAAACATACCTTAATTGTCCTTTTTTTCCCCAATTAATTCTTTCATTTGTCCGTGTTTTTTCGTAGTTGTGGCCGTGTGTCTAGCGGTTGTTCAGAGTCCGTGGTATATTTTTAGAATGTGACTGGGTGACACTTGATTGCTTCTGTTGGCACCGTAGATCGTCTAATGGTTCGTTTGTTTATTTGTCTTTGCGATCGTGGCAACCTCAAGATTCTTTTTACTGATCTCATGCGGAACTTAATTGTCTGTACGGCACCAAGAGGGATTATATTAGGTTACGGGGTTTGATGATACCACATATACGCAAACGACTTGTGTTTTGCATGTTGTGTATAGTTGGAACTGCTCGGCTATCGTTTGATGTTCATTATTCGTTCGTGTACCGTGGCCTTTGCTGAAAGGAACTGATATGAAAGTCAACTGGTTCATTGAGAAAGAATCAAACATATTATGTTCGTATTTTTTATTCGACTTTACTCATAGCGACGCTCTGGAAATTTTCACTGTAAGATACATCATTACTACAAAATCTACTGTCAACACTCTTTGTAAATTAACATTCTCATCCAGAATATTGTTGAATTTTTAGTTGTCAAACAATGTCAACAAACAGACAAAGTATAGCTTCTACTGTGTTTCTCTTTTAAACTCTTTAAGTTGCACATATCTCATATTTTAAAACTTCACATCTAAAAGCTGTGCAGCTCTAGAAACACTGAGTTCGATGACCGTGCATGTAGCTGAAGCCAGATGCACATGGTTTGAGATAGGGTAACATTTCAAAAGAACCAGGTGTCCGGGTGTAAGACTTGGGAGTTACCAGGCCGGGTGTAATACTTGATGAGTTACCAGGCGCCACCGTGCGCTCCCGATGATAGAGAATCGGTCTTCACAGACAGACGAAGTCGTTTTTCGCCCGGCCTTGTCCCCACTAATGAGAATATAAGTGGGATCGGAGGTCTCCAGGGTGAATTTATGGACATTTTCCCCCGAAGAAAGGCGATGCCGGGGTCAGAATAAATTGACCTTGTGACTCCAGGGTTAATCCGAAACACGTGTTCAGCGCACACACATTTCTTGGCCCATATTAAGGCACTGCCCGTGCTCTTCCAGCCGGTCCCGCAGAAATCGTCTAGGGTGCACGGTCTCTCCTCATCCGATCACGACATCAGAATCCTAAGACCATCTACACCGGCAAAAGGCGAATTACGGTAACAGAAAGGAGTTTTTACCTTTGTCTCAAACCTTTGTGCTCTGGCTCAATTCGTCTCGAACTAGATTGCCACTCCAAACAAGCTTTATGAACTCATTTCTCCAGTAGATATCGAGTGATTGTGCGTGTGTTATCTACGATTTACCGTCTATATGTGTTTCGCCTAATTCACTGCCTTATTGTATTTACAGTTTTCTACGTTCAAACGTGGGCGTTATGTATGTTATTTACGTAAACGTTGTGTGTGTCGGTTTACGATGTTAACCGTTTTATATGTATTGTGTATTTTGCCTAATTCATGGCCTTATTATTGTATTTACGATTTTCTACGTTCAAACGTGAACATTATGTATGTCGGTTTACGATGACAACCGTTTTCCTGTATTGTGTATTTGACTAATTCATGGCATTATTATTGTGTTTGCGGTTTTCTACGTTCAAACGTAAACGTGTGTGTCGGTTTACGATGTTAACTGTTTTATATGTATTGTGTATTTTGCCTAATTCATGGCCTTATTGTTGTATTTGCAGTTTTCACATTGTGCTGAACGTTGTACTGCACGTAGAGTTAACAGTTGTACTGTACGTAAAGTTAACACGTAATAAAGATCGTTCTTGTACACCAGTAAGAAGCGTCAAACCTTTTCTTTCGTCACGAGTACGAGCCGGGCTATAGTTACAGTGCCCTCTGTGGAGGGGACGGTTTGGCCACGGACACTTGTCCTAGCCTTGGACAGCTAGTCCTGGTCTCTTCCCCTCCTCCTCTCCTCTCTGGGTGTTTCACCTCTATTTATCGGTATGAGGCATATTATCACCATTTTTAACGTGGGCTTTTCATGACGTTAAAACATTACATTATTGTTTTGTTTGCGTCAGTAAATTATTTAGCCGGATCAGCCGACATGTTTGTTTTTATTCTAAATTCTTGTACAAGCATTCCATAATCAAGATTCAGTTTGTAATTTCTTTGTTTGTTATTTAAAAAAAAAACAACCTAATTTTCATAACAGTCCTTATTTTTCAATTTCAGCCAAATAAAACAATTCATTTTGTTTACCATTTGTCAATATAGCCCTCATCCTAATTCCTGGCCTAACAAATATATTTTTTATACACTGCATGATTTTGAATATAAGCATTTAAACTTATTCTATCTATCTATCTATCGGGGTCATATTGCTACACTAGGGTTCCTGTTCTATTCTGGTATAATCCTTATATCATGAAACATAATGGTGTGCCCCTGCGTCAAATATGTATCTGCTTGCTACTGCTAACATGGCATGGATGGTACTTACGGATCCGACTTGAACTCTGGTTTCCGTTAATATCGGAAGCTCCGTCCGGCTAGTAACTGAGCTCGCGAAAACTCGTCAATCATGGACGGTGCCGTGGACCCTGGTGATCATATGCATCATACTTACCCTATATTTAGTTTATTGAATTGGTAATAAATGTCCTTCGAACATATGTATGTAAACATGGTATTCATTCTTTAGGTTATGCACATTTTCTGAAATCCATATAGTCTCAGCTATATTCCCACATATCTTCAAAGAGAAAGGATAAATAATAAGAGAGAACCATCAGTTTGGATTAGAATCGTTTATTCTGTTCTATGTATAGTTTTAAAAAGTGTGTTTTGGCAAGGAGTTATACATCTAGTGATAACACGCGGAAAGCTAACACCGCTGCAATGCTATCACATATTTCTAGCACTATGGGTGTATACCTTGTCAAAAGTCACTATGAGAATTATTCCTACCAGATGGTACTGGTGGCCCAAACTTTGGGTCCTGGCTAAATAAATCCTTTTAATCCGACTAAAGTTGATTCAAAGGTTTTACTATTTGTCGTTACTTACATCAACCCAACTTATAGGTACAAATACCCTATTTTGAATTCTGTTAGTCCTAACAATATTAGATGAAAACCTTTCATTCACATTAACTACTTGTGTTTCTCTCAATCCCTGGTACTTAAAAGACGTGGGAGATGGATAATAGTCAAGAGATTCTACTGTTTTTATTTCGTAATATAATCCGGTGATTCTCACCAGTAATAATCTGAGCAACGAGCTACTCTTACATGGCCATATCGAACTATGAAAGGGAAACTGAACGAATTGGATCTATATGGATAAGTCCGCTAAAACGTCCTGAAAAAAATCGAGAAAGATCAGAACGAAAGAAACAAAAGAACGATCGTTAAGAGTTAATGTAGAAGTACAGGTTTCCCCCGCTATGCGAAAGTAGAGCATCCCTATGATAAGCGAAGAAGCAATTACCCTTAATTTATATGGGAAATCTTTGAGCGTTCCTAGACCCAAACATTAAACTTCTTCTATGTCTGCCAGTTTAATGACACCCTTACGAGCTTAGGCTTTTGTAATACCTTAGGACACGTCGTGCTTACGGATGTACAATTTAAATCGAGATCAAGCACATATGCTCACAGACACAGTTCAAAGCTAGTCTTTCATAACAGCGAGTTGGTGTGAAGCGAACTTTGTGAAAGCGGGGGATACCTGTATCTGGGATATCCATTCCTGTATACTCAAGGCTGGCGTCATGGTTTCTTAAACCTGAAAACATTATAATAAACGTACCTATCTCAATTATCTCAAGTTGAATAGACACAAAAAAATTATATGTACTAGTTGGCTCTGTGGTTTCGTATATATTTTACTTCAAAACCTTCCCCTAAGTCCATTGAGTATGTATGCTCAATTTTAGTACTATATGGAAATAGATCACCCCGATGATAATGATCTCATTATCATAGGGGTGAGAGCGGATGCAGACCCACACGTTAGTTTGTGAAAGGAGAAGTCATATGTGAGTTGTGCATGCTATTTGGCCCTACTGGAAACGTAAAAGGCAGTTGTTAACGTCAAAGGTTTTTAAAAAGGAAGCGACTCCACCGAAAATCGACCATTGTAAAATAATACAATAGATTAAGCTTGGCACACAGCTGAATGGAAGTAGGGAGATTGTGTCCCACTAATATTGCAAGTACAGCAATACTTCCTGTCTTGAATATCAGCACTGGTTCAAACTTCAAACGCCACTGGGGAATAGGCGACTATCCGAGTCACAAATCAAGTCTGTAAACATATTGCCAATTATTAAGCTTGGTTTTCATTTATTATGGTAACAGCTCAAATAGAGAACATGAGGGGATTGTGATCTTCTAAATCAGTAGAGTCTTCCAGCTTACTTTCGAAATCAGTATTCGAAATCCTGGCTTTTCACCTGGGCTCGAAAGCCTACCACAGCTATCTCAGCCAAGCAGCATGTCACGTGGCATTTTGTTAATTACTAAGCTTAGTTTAGTACATCACAATGTTAAAGGGAGACAAGTAGGGGAGTGTCTTCCTATGTACCTATCAGCACTCAAAATTCTTACTTTTACCTGGGCTTGAGCATCGACTACTGGCGACGGTGGGAAATGCATAACTATGTCAGATACGTGGCAGGCCCATAGACCCAACTAAATACAGGTACCCCCAAATTTAATGATAATTATTTCTTCACTTTACACCATTTCGGCTTAGGACCTCTCTACTTTTGGATAGCAAGGGAAACCGTTATATAAAAATTGACAATTATTGGAAACGAAGATGCTATTGCAAAATTCGAAGCTTTGAACAATGAATATATTCATGCGTGTCAATTCTATCTACAAATCATCTAAACTTATTACCTATAATGTATATGATGGCTAAGATGCATACACACAGATGCACACACGCACATGCACATGCTCACGCACAACACACACATACTTACTGAGGCACATGCATACCCACATGTATATTTATAAATTGATCTCTGTCTTTCGTGATAAGAGCCAAATAAAAAACATATTCATGGAGAGACCAAGGTGATATATAAACGATTATATTAAATAATCAACTTATCAATATACAATTAATAGATGAAAGCGAATGATTTCCCCACGACCCATTTCTGCATTCATTAATCTACCATCCTAACCGATTACTTTTGTTGATCACACAATCAAGTCTGATATCCGGTTTCAAGTGAGTTTTCTCTCCTTCTTGCTTCCTTTTCGTCTTTGTCGTATTTTTTGTCAATTTCGTTCCCTCTCCCATCCTATTTATTAAGCTTAGCTTACAATTCTACAAAGCAAATGGGGATAGCCTGCCTACATTGCAAATCAACATTGAAAATCCTAGCTGGGCACGAACACCGATCTCTGGGAAATATGTAACTATCATAGCCATGAGCCCCTTTCTTCTTTCTTTCTTTCTTTCTTTCTTTCTTTCTTCTCTCTTTCATTCTGAACTGTTCTATCTTTTTTCAATTGCTCTTTTCGCTTTTTGCTTTTCTTTTCTTTTATCATCAATTCTTTTGATTTTTATTTGATTTCTACTTTCAAATCTTGTTCTCTTTAAATCTGAATACTTATTTTCCACCAGTAAGACAAATGGGTACCTGCACGATGTATTAATATAAATATATTATACTTTAAAAATCATTGAACAATTTTTACAATTATATTAACACATTGAGCTGGTATTAATCGTTTACTGGTCCTATCTTTTTAGAACTCATTCTTAGCTTTTAGGTAAAGAATCAGACATAATCTACTGATTCTTGCATTTCAAGATTTTAAAGTCGTTCTGTAATAACGTTTGATTGCAGCCGAAGGGTCGACAACTTAATCCCGTGTTTATATTAGCAACTAGACTTTTATATTTCCTATATTTCCCCTCCATTATTTTTAAATTGATATATATATATATATATATATATATATATGCAAACATATCGTAAACTATATCTCGATATTTGCTAATGCAGTAAATATTATCATAAATTGTACAGAATATCTTGATATCGATAACTTGTATTTAATGTTAATATTCTTTTCAAGTAATACAATATAATGATATTGGCATAAACAGACCTAATACTAGTAAAGCTGTGACATTTTCTAGTGTAAGAGGAATTAATCTTGAGGGATTTAAATCTGACTTATCCTCAGAATTAAATCATTTATTTAATCAAGATCTAGACCTTCGTAATCAGTACAAAACCTTCTCTCAGATCACAAACAAAGTCCTTGACATATTCGCACCACAACAAATCAAAATAATCATGGTTTCCCAAACTAGCATCCGCTGGCACGATATATTGAGAACGCGCTGATGCATAAGTTAGAAAGAAAATGGAAAACGTCTGGAAACAAGTCCGGCATTGAATGAACAGTGTAAATCAGAGGATTAAATGTGCTGATTTGACCTCGGCTATTATAGTCATCCCATTAGCCATTCAAAGATCAATCAAGGTGCTTTATTTATAATAGACAAACATGGGTCCTCTGGTACTGTGGCGTAATCATGTTATTAACATGCAGACATATTGTTATTGACATGCAGGAAGAAACTGCACAGGACAGTGTGTACCCGAAGGATGAAACAAATGAAATCTCGTTTATAGCGTATCGATGTTTATTTTCGTATATATGAACAGATGCTGACATCCAGCAGTTTTTCAAAATACAAATATATTTACATTTCTTCCACCGATAGTGTATACACACATTTACGGAGAGAGAGGAAGGTACAGACTATGAACTTGGTCACGGGTAATTAACTTCACACGGGCCCGAAGGCTGGCGTGGGTTACGGCCAACCCCGTCCCTCTAACTTCTCTGCTTGACAAACAAAAATGGGTCCTTTTAAACCTGCGTGTTGATTTTGCTCCGCCCCATTGGCTCCACCCTTCGCTGATATCTCCATCTATAATCCGATCACTTGATTCGTAGCACGCCCCTTTACAATTACGTGCCATTCTTTATGGCGTCCACTTGCGGTCACTTCCGTTAATTACGTATCTCTCTATCGTCTTTGGTCTGCTATTATATAACTCCAAATATAATGTGCTGTCTACTATGACATCTCGTTATGGTTTCTTGTAAAATTCCTTTTTGAAATGAAATAATAATAAGCGGGCAAAACCAGTTATCTGCCTAACAATTGATACGATACATTCTCTCCACTGAAACTGTAACAAAGCCGAATACAGAGACATCGACATTATTGAATGACTTCAGTTGCGCATTACAAATTAATAAGGTAAGCGATTCAATTGCTATCGCCATAATACATCTATAGAGTGCGTCATAAAGATTTACCCATCAGTTTTTCCAATTTATTCACAGTTGAGGCATGCATAATTTTTTAGTCCAAATTGGTCCAGGATTTGACAAGAGCTTGCCTCAGAACTGCAACACTGCTAGGCAGTAACTACAAGGAAAGCTACTATATGTATGTTTTAAATGAAAACAATTTCCGTGCAATCTGTTCCCGTTTTATGATGAATTTGCAACACTGCTGTAGGAGATATTTGAAATATAACTTTTTTTTCGAATTCCAGACATTTATCTCTAAACCCGCAAAATAGATATGCCGAAAGTAATATGATACATGTATATATATATTGGCATGGAAAACGCTTCACGAGAATAACATCCACTGAGCAACAATCAAGAAATGTAAACGCTTTTATATCGAAAGTGAAAATATAAAATGACTACTTCTAATAAATACCTCAGCTGGGAAGAGAATTGTTGAATCTTTCGCTAACCGTTTCTTATATCTATATTTTCAGTGGATGCAATCTACAAGATGCACCATGAAGACTTATCCATCCAACTTATTCAAAATTGACTCTTTATACCGAGCCCATATAAAGGGTTATTTTTGGATATGACCACTTTTTACCTTGATCACTGTCTTTGCACGAGAGGTAACTACACTCGCACGAAGGTCACACCATTTCTTCGTCGAAATTGGACCAGGATTTGACAAGAATTTGCTCAGAGCTGGGATATATTTGAAATATAATATTTCAAAATTGTACCAGAATCCACTGAAATACTCTTTTCACCACACCGTTTGTGACATTTTATGTGTGAGAAGGTGAACTATCTTGGGCGAAGATGTGCGCTCTAAAGGCTTCAGTGACACAAAATAACACCTTTTCTTCAAGCACTGAAGATAAACCTGGCTATTCACCTACACGGCCTCTTCAATGAACAACAAAAAAGACTTTGTCCTATCTTATGCAACTGCAGTCCACACCATCACCCCAGTAGGATTCTAGCGACGAAAATGGGCTCTGCTGCCTCCATAAGGTCTCCAGCATCAGCCCCATAAACCCTATCATTACAGCCTGCAGTGGGGGAATCTTCTCATAAAACCAGATGAAGACTTTATCAGCGACCCTCTGAATGTCCTCCAACATTTTCCTCCCTCTTTCGAGCCGCTTCTGGTTTGAGGCTGCTGAAATCAAGCGTCGACGTTGCATTGTATATGCCTCAGTCCTTAAACCTAATTCACAGTCCTTCTCAATGATTTTCACAGTTTTCCTGTGAGGATTTCATCTTGCTCTCTTCTCCACGGTTTCGACGACCATTCGATTTGTGTCGGTAATTGGCTTACTTTATGTTGTGCAACTTTCATTAAAATGTTTATGACCTTATGAATGGTCTTTCTGCAAACATTCAGCTCTTTCATCATTTGATTGTTGTTTAGTTAAGCCTTCTTCAAGACGATTTCGTCGCTTACATATTTCGATATTTTGATATCTGTTTGGAATAGAAAAATAAACCTGTAAACATACAAAGAACAGATGTTTGAAAACCTAAGTTTATGAGATATAATTACATGTTGGGTATGCCTTTATGACACACCCTGTATAGGAAAATAATCTATTCTCCGGCCAAATGTAAACACAATTCGCAGACAGACAGCGTCGATTCTTTGAGCGTCGGTGCCATCCGAGGCTACATTTAAACGGTTCACGGTGATAATTTGTCTTTATTCCTTGGACCGTATTTCTTACTGCATTTCTCCTGAAGAATGTAAGTTGCCTTCCTATTAAATTATGATTTTTACAATATACACACGTATTCACAGATACACACAGATACACACGCATATACGCACACGTACCCACCACTCATACACACAACATACATACATACATATATACACATACACAATACACACACACAACATACGTACACACATGTATATTAGAAAAGTTCGGAAAGAAAATCAGTATACAAATGTAATTGGAAATATATTCGTACAATGAGAAAAGCGTACACGCTTATTTTCCAAAATACACATGTATGCACACAAGCCATCAACAAATATTTTGACTTGTTAAACGAAACCTTTGTTGCCCCCCCCCCCCTTAGTCTTGGAAGAGAACGGAGTGTGCACCAACGATTAGCCTATAATTGAGCTGTAGGCCGATTCTCGAGAGACAAACTCTCTTGCAGTTGTTGCAGGTGTAGTCCGTGCCCGGCTCTTTAAGTGTTGTCAATGGCCTCTTCCGTCTTCTCTCTCTCCAATCTTCCTGTAGGTCATCTCTCCCCTTCTCGCTTGTCTGGATATCTGCCTTGATTGCAAGACTCCATCTGCTGCAGTCTGTGGGCTAAGCCTCCCAGCCTGCCGGGTCGATATTGCCTGCCTTCAGGTTTCGTTTACGAAGAACATGCCTTCCAGCCTGTCTGGTGCCAGTGACAACTCGCCGTACAACACCTTCTTAGGTATTTGTCCGTCATGCATGCTGCTGACATGATCGAGATATCACGCTTTGGGTGAGCGAGGCATATAGCCTTGGTAAACCTGCTCGTACCAGAATGTTTTTGATGTGGTCTTTCCATGTGATGTCCACGATCCTTTTGATATAGCGTAGATGGAAAGCATTGTCTATGTCTATTGGGAGTACGGGGTCCATGGTCCGCTGCCATAAAACAGTGTGTCAAATGCACAGCCTGGCACACCCTCATCTTAGTGTTGGTGGTGCCAATCTATGTGTTCAGTTCGGCGCCCAGCGGGAGGCTGATGGTGGAACCAAGTCCTTCACCACTTCAAGGGCATAGTTGCCTATTGAGATGCTGCGGATGTTGATGACATGATGGTGATCTTTTTTAGACTGACCAAACTCTTCGTGAGCGAAGCAGGTGATGGGTTTCTGTAGGACAGCGTCTTCTACATATAGCATCTCTTTAATCAGTATTTTCTGCACCTTAGATTTCGCTCGTAATGTTGTTAAGTTGAAGACAGCAGTAAAGAGAAGGAGATGCCGAGAAGTGTGGTGACAAGTAAACACTCCGCTCCCGATTGGGAATGGGCCCGAGAAAGAGACACTATGCTGGACGACATCGTGGATGTCGTCATGAGAAGATATGATCATCCTCAGGATCTTGGGGGCACCCAATCCTCCCATCCGCAATTTCAAATGTACAGAAATTCAACTAGTAATTCAAATTTAATAAATATTTCTGTGCGTATTGCATTGATAACCGGATTTATTCATTAATAGGTTTTCGATGAAAAAAAAAGGTTTCAGAAGTACTATTCTTATTTTGCATGGATCGTAACTATATTACACATGTCCACACAATTATTTATGAATTTCAATTAAACCTTTGGGAAGGGTAGGGATAATTCTATTTCCGATTGAGAGATAGTTTCTAATTATTTTCATTTTTTGTATTCACTAATGTTTGTACACACACTATCTCGAAAAGTTCTCATGAATTTCAATGACATTTTGGAGAAGAGCCTTATATTAAGGAATTGATTACATTTTGGGGTGGATCCAGGAATCTTTCTGACGGTTACTCACACTGAAACATAACTATATATGAATTGATTTTCATTCAGTTTTAGTTCCACAGATATTGTGTAAAAGATGGTACGAAGGATGCTTGCATCCACCTAATATATGGTACACTACTTGAGTGCTTTGCTGCTACATTTTGTTTATATACTTGTTTTAGAAATCAAATTTTCGATATCTCTAATACTATGCGAAAGTTGCAATTTTTGTTTGTGCCATTATATGTATGTATTAATATATGTATGTGTGTCTGCAGTGAGTATCACGTCCAAACTAAAAGTTCCAGGGGTCTGGTCTTTACATGGATATTGACTTAAACCCGGGATAAACATAAGCTATTTATCTTTGGAATATTTCAACACTATCGAGTTTTTAGTGGAGGTCCGATTCACAATCTGTAAGTCTGTAAGTTTTCCAACATATTCGTATAGAATAGAGAACGTTTCTATGGACGAAAATGTGTATATGTACTTTTTTTCGATTCTCATTTCATCTACGCATGTTTTTCTTTATTTCTTACTTCATTACAAAGGCAGACAACAGCGTAAAGATTCATTTAATATCATGTAAATACACACAGCTTTTCTTCCTCCTTATTCTATTAGTTAATATTGGAAATGTGTAAGTAGCTTTTTTAAAAATACAGTTTAGACTTTTTAAATGTTTTATTTACTATTATTTTCGCTTTAATTTATTTTTTATTTTTAATAGAATAGAGAACGTTTTTATGGACGGGGAGAGAAAATGTTTATATGTGCTTTTTTCGATTCTCATTTCATCTACGCATGTTTTTCTTTCTTTCTTACTTCATTATAAAAGCAGACAACATCGTAAAAATTAAACCACTCTGTCAGGCCTTCGTAGATTACGAGACAGCATTTGACTCGGTAGAACACTCAGCAGTCTTCAACGCAATGCGCGAACAAGGCGTTAACGAGAATTACATAGAGATTATCCGAAACATATACGAAAATGGCACAGCAATAATTAGACTACATAAAGATACAGACAAGATAAAGATATCAAAAGGAGTAAGACAAGGGGATACAGTATCACCCAAACTATTCACGGCGAGCCTAGAAAGCATCTTTCGGAAAACTGACTGGGAGGGAATGGGAATAAAAGTAGATGGAGAATACCTAAGCAACTTAAGATTTGCCGATGACATTTCTATGACATCGGAAGCATCCGAAGAACTACAAAATATGCTAACCGACCTAAATAGGGAAAGTAAAAAAGTAGGTTTAAAGATGAATAGAACAAAGACAAAAGTAATGTTCAACGATAAAGTCCCCAAAAAGGTCATAAAGATAGAAGGCGAGATACTAGAAGAGGTCGATGAATACATATACCTAGGTCAGGTAATAAAGCTAGAGAAAGACCATGACTGCGAAATAAAACGACGCATAACGATAGGTTGGAAAGCATTTGGTATGAATAGAGACATTCTGAGGAGCAACTTGCCAATGTGCCTAAAAGGAAAAGTATATAACGGCTGCATAATACCAGCCATGACTTATGGTTGCGAAACCTGGAAATTAACCAAACGAGCAGAAAACAAACACAGAGAGCCATGGAAAGAGCAATGCTAGGGGAACGCTAAGAGATAGAAAAAGATCAACATGGATCAGAGAAAAGACTAGAGTAAAGGATATAATACAACTAATTAAACAACAAAAGTGGAGATGGGCTGGCCACCTAGCGAGAAGAGATGACAATAGATGGGGGAAAAGACTAACAGATTGGTGCCCATGGGATAGTAAAAGAAGTAGGAAACGGCCAGACACAAGATGGAGGGACGAGATAGAAAAGTCTGCCGGTAAGACTTGGCAGAGATTAGCACAAGATAGGCAGTCATGGAAGGATATGGGAAAGGCCTTCGTCCAGCAGTGGACTTGTAACGGCTGTTGATGATGATGATGAAATAAACACAGCTTTTCTTCCTCCTTATTTTATTTGCATTTGTCTGCGCATATTTTTCTTTGTTTGTATTTAATTTATATTTTTTATTTTTAATAGTTAATATTGGAAATGTATAAGTAGCATTTTTAAAATACAGTTTAGACGTTTTAAAAGCTTTTTTTACTATTATTTTTGCTTTAATTTATTTTTTATTTAATTAGTAGCTCTAATAGTTAATTAAAGATATTTAAAACAGAGACATTAGAAATGAAAAACCGGTTGTATGAGAGGAACACTTTCTCTCTTACGGGGCAACTTTCTTTCTCTCTTACGGGGAAATATATTTTCTCTTTTAGGGGTCAAAATAGTGAGGGACCTTCATTTTCCTTTAAGGGTCAGAACCAGGGAAGGGTCATTTTTTTCTTTTTGCGTCAAAATCGGGGATGGGGATTTTTCCCCCATTAAGGGGCAAAATCGTGTTGGCGTTGTTGATGTTCCTTTTAGTGGTCAAATTCGGGTGGCTGGATTTTTCCCTTTTATGAGTCTAAATCAGGAGGGGGGATCTTTTTTCCAGGTGTGTGGGGGGGGGCATTTTTTTTTACATTTCAGGGGTCAAAATCGGGGGTACTTCCTTATACGGGTTATTTACCCTTTCTCGAGGTCAAAATTGGGTGATGTTTCTTGCCCTTTTTAGGTGTCGAAATCAGGGGTATCAGTAGACTTTTAGTGGTCAAAATCGGGGATATTTCGACCTCTAAACGTCTACCCCCTGCCTATTTTCCCCTTTGTAGAGGTCAACATCAGAAGTTTAGGAGTCAGATTTCGTGGGGAAGTTTTTCTTGCCCAAAAGGGGTCAATATCGATGGAGAACTTTGTTTACCCCTTATCTGAAATCTCTATAAAATATCATTTGTTTTCCTGCGTTTCTATATTTGAAGTTATTTTCCCCCGGGAAATGACGGGTAAGCCTGCTAGTTAAATCTAAAATAACTTATCTCTTCCGTCCTAAAGGTTTCTCTTCAATTCCGCGATTTATTGAGCATTTGGTTTTCCTAAACTGATTCTCGATAATCAGACTGAGTTTTCCAATTTCTCATCAGCAAACAATTACGGGGGAACTTGAACTCTAAACAATTGAATTGGTTCATAAGCTGCGTAGACGTAGGGTTAATTAGGACACACATGCAAATGTTGCTAATCCTTCTTTTTCTTGTGCACCACTCCATCATTGCTAATTAGATTTAACATTCTGTTTAGCTCTAAGTTAGGTACGCTTTTCTTTTTTCCTTTTAAATCTTGATAACTCTTTTTTACTTATCTAATTAAACAAACATAACAGGAGACATCTTAAATCAGAGGAAAATCACCAACAAAATTGGCTTGAAACTGGAAAATTAGAACTGAATTCTGTAAAACACAACCAGTCTCAGAATCTTATAATTATCTCGGAAGATACATGATGGCGTAGCAGATATGAGACTTGACTTGAAAATGAAAAGCAACTGAAATTAAGATGAAATACACACTAGAAAAAAATAATAATGTTTGACAAAGAGATACTATTTCTACGTCTGGCCTAAATTATTTCTTTCTCGAGAAAATCTAGTATGTGTGATATCATGAAGAGAATAAGTCATTCTGTAGAAAATTACTAATGACTTTACAAATATGTCCAGATTAGGTATGTGTCCATAGAGATTTACTGCGGTGGTGTCAGCCATTCCGGTTGATGAGTTTCTTGCAAGTGTAATTAGTTATTTTTCTATCTTGATTTCTTAGCGTGTAGCCACTGTGTCTCGTGTTAGATATTTCCAACAAAAATGTTGCAAAACAAATGACTAGATTTAAATCCAATCATATATTGATATTATTGAATTAATACTGCTCGTTACATAAATATAAATACGTAACAATACTTGTTTCTTTCTTGATGGCACTGGTTGAGTGATATGTTTATTTTCATTATTGTATAACCTTTGATATTCGAGAGGTATGTCTGGAAATCCAGTCATTTGATATGAACGAAAAAATAGCCTACCTTGGACAATTGTGCCTTAGTCCCTTCAAAGTACTCCCCTTTGAACCGTACGTACCTATCCAAGATGCGCAACAAGTTTTTGAAATAGTCTGCAAAGTCCTCTTTCCGAAGCAGCATCAGCTACTTCGTCGTGTTCTGCTTACCATGGTGTAAAATACCGTCCCTTTCAACAACGAAAGGTTAAAAGTCGCAGGTAGTAAAATCTGGACTATAGAGT
>VCCN01003899.1:266821-277119 GCA_006491835.1 Architeuthis dux
TCAAGCTTATAGAGCCTGGAAAGAAAGATGTGGAGGTTCCAAGAAAATCCAAATGCCAAGCTTATACTGACAGTGGTCCGTGTTGGCGAACAATCGAGGCAGGTATTGACTATGTTGAGGGAGGCAAGTGAAGCCTTCCAAAAGTCCTTTCTGTTGGCTATGTGGCATCACCCAGCTCTGAAAAAGCTAAAACAGTTTTGTTCTGGGAGGGACCAAGTTTAGATGCACCCATCCCTGTATAGGGCAGAGAAGCTAACCTTCCCCAGGCACGTCGGCGGTGTGTCCCATGACGGCACCATCAAAATTGAGATGGGCCATGAAGTCATGGGACCCGCCATCGGCGTATTGACCCCTAGCATGTTCGTTTCCCAGACTCCGACACCAGTGGCCTAAAGATGGAGCACTTTTTAGCGAGTGTAAATGTACGAGGGCTGAGAGACGAGTAAAAAAAGGCTAGGCTCACCCGCACGCTCCAACGCCTTAGGTTAAATATGTGTTGTATACAAGAAACGCACTTCATTCCAAGTGATTATCAGAGTATGCTGACGGGGGGATTTCATCTCTTCTCAGCGTACCTTAATCGTCACAAGAGAGGTGTTTCTTGGCTGATAAGTCGTTCATTGAATGCGACGTGTACCCTTGTACATGCCGACCCGGCGGGCAGATTGTGCGTCGTGGATGTTACCATAAGAGGAGTTGCGTTTCGTTTGATTGGGGTTTATGCACCCAATGGCCAGACGGAGCGAGTCGATTTCTTTCGGCGAATTGATTCTTTTGTGACGACGTCACGACATGTAGTTCTAGCATTTGATTGGAATGCCGTCCTTGACCCTGGGGTTGACCGCGGGGGGATTGGACGTTATTCCATTTCGTGATCTCATCGGCCGGATGGATGTAGTTGATAGATACCGAAATGAACACCCCCAATAAAGTAGTATGGACTTGGACCGCTAGAGGCAACCCGAATACGGTGCAACGATCTAGTTACATGCATCGGGTATTAGTAGGAGAGTCGGCGTAGGGCTCTTACGGTGTCCAAGTTTTCACAGTGTAGCTTATTCGGACCATAGACTAGTAAGGGTCCGAATAAACATAGGTAAGGCTAAGCCTAAGTTGATTGGGTACTGGAAATTCAACACATCCTTATTGGATGAGAAGGATTTCCGGGACCAGTTATCACTAATGATAAAGCGGGAATTGACGGGAGCGGTGCTAGGGAATAAGTGGTGGGGTAACCTAAAAAGTAGAATTAGGCCGTTCGCTGCCGATTATAGTCGCCGATACAAGCGACAATTGAACCTAGAGTAGGGGAGGCTGTACGTAGCGGGGATGTAGACCTAGTTGCTATAGCTAAGTCAGAACTGGCCCTCTTGCTTAACAAGAAGGATCAATCTCTGGTAGTTAGAAATAGACTAAAGAGAATGTCTCCCGAGGCGACGAATATGGCCGCTGGATGCGTGCAGAAGAAATTCGAAACGCTTCAAGTCAACATATCGCTAGTGTCACATCACCGAATGGAACCCTCGTGACTACAAACGACGGCATCTGTGAGGTGTTCCGGTCTAGGTTCCAGGAACTTTTCACTGGGTCTGAGCTCAGCTCAGTTCGACGCCTATTTTGCTGATTTCCCTCGCCTTCAGGCGACTGAATCAGCTAGGTGCGAGTTCAGGAAGCGTTAAGTCACGTTGGAACAGAGCGGGCCCCGGAGATCGATGGTCTGCCCTACGAATTGTACTTGAGGTTGTCGCCCATTTTTGTCCATTTGCTGGCTTTGATCTTCAACCACAGGTTAAGTCAGGGGAGTATTCCCCACCGCTTTACCAGGGGTGTAGTGAAATTGCTACGCAAGGAAAACGATGGAGGATAATGGGTAGATAACTTCAAGCTCTTAACTATTCTGAACACAGAGTTAAAGATTGTGGCCAAGGTCCTGTCAATCCGCTTGGAGACTGTGCTTGGGTAGTCTGATTGGCTCTGAACAAACTTGTTCTGTGAAGGGGAGGACTATCCAAGATAACCTGCATTTGGTGCACACGATCATCCAGGAAGTCGACAGTGGAGACGCGCTGATCAAACTAGATCAGTCCAAGGCTTTCGATAGGGTTGACCACCGGTTTCTGGAGTCTATCTTGTCCGCGTCTGGCTTCGGTCAGAACTTTCGCACCTGGATTCGCCTCTTGTATGCGTCTCCCAGTTCGATGGTAGAAGTGAACGGGGTTATGTCGAAACCTTTCAGATTGTCCAGATCAGTTCGTCAAGGCTGTCCATTTTCGCACATGCTGTACATTCTTGCGTTGGAGCCATTCCTGCGCATGTTTAAGGCGTATCCGGCCCTACGGGGAATTACGTTGCTTGGTGCTAGCACCTCGGCAAAGTACACCGCCTATGTTGACGATGTAACCCTGCTTGTAACGAGCAATGCCGAGAAAAGGGAAGTCAGCAAAGAAATCAGAAGGTATGAGATGGTATGAGATGGTGGCAGGTGCAAAGACCTACTGCGGCAAGTCCAATGGCTTGCGGTTGGGCTCGTGGAGGGGTCAGTCCCTCCCGGGTCCCTTCACCTGGACGGACGGGCCGTGCAAGGTACTCGGCGTCTGGTTCGGTCCAGATCTCCAGCTGGTCGGAAGTAACGGAGCAGGTTGAAGCGGCAGTTAACCTGTGGTCTCGAAGGGGTCTCTCCTTAAAGGGGAGGGCCGAGGTGTGTGTTTCACACATCTACCCCCTCATTCTTTACCGGCGCTCTGTGCTTCCACTCCCGTGTACCGATCTACTCCAGTTAGAACGTTTCCTGTTCAGGCTGCTTTGGAGTAATAGGCAACCTATGGTACGTTGCGAGGTTGCATTTCCTAGGTCGGATGTGTGCACAAAGTGACGATAACGGTCGATTCTGGAAAGAGGACGCCAAGAAAGCCTTCCCGGCTTTGAGAAGTGTGCAATCTGATGAGGGGGAGGCCCGACGTATGCCCCGAAAACAGTGCTCCTTCTATCGCGTATGTCGACAAGCGTTAAGATTCTTCTTACGGGTGAAGGAACGCCTCTCTGACACCCAGACGTTGTCGAGGAAGGCGGTATATCGGGTTATAGTGAGGGGAAACGTACGTGACGATTTGATTGAATAACTTGGTTTGACGAGGAGAGAGAGTCGCTTCATCTGGCCTTGGGTGCCAAAGATGAAATGCCTCAATAACAACTTGGCTGGTTATGCGAAATGCACTATGGGTCAGCTAACGGTCTTTCGTAGCGGGACTGGTGGATTCGCCAGAATGCAAGCGCTGTGGTGATTTGGAGGAGTCTCTTGAGCACGCCTTCTTTCACTGTATAGCTGTGCACCCGTTATGCGAGCTGATTGAAGGCTACATGGTTCGCATCCTTGGCGGACAATATGTTGTCCCTGGTGCCAGTGCTGTGTGTAGCAATGTGGTGCCGTTGTTGGATAGGGAGGAACACTATGAGCTCCTGTGCTTACTTGGCATTTTGAGAGTCGTGGTTTGGACGACACGTCAGAAGGGATTTCACGAGGGCGAGATCTTTTCTCCTATACAACTGATCTCCTACTTTAAGCATCAACTTAAAGTGAAGATCAGGGCTGGATGAGAGTCGCGCGACTGTGTCGTGTGAATTGAGCTAACTTAGAGTGGCATCTTGAAGTTACCTATCCCAGCCCGTATTAAGTTAGTATAGGTTTTGTCATCTTTAGTTTTTAACAGATTAACTTAGCTAGGGAGAAAATGGTCATCAACCGCCTCCCTTGTTTTTAGTCCCCAGTGACAGAAAGTAAAGTTCCCCGGATGATGTGGGACATTTCGAAAAAAATAAAAGAATTTACTTCCCACATCCCTTTTTTTCGCCCGGCTAACTTACTCTTCTGCTATATTAGATTAATTAAGGAGGGGGAGGGGGTCATAATAACCAAAAATGTGTTTGTAAATATATATCGCTCATCGGGATCTTTTAACTGTAAATATACACATCCAAGTAGAACATTCATAGAGAAAATGCGATATTTTGGTGAGAATAGAATGAAAGAAATATTCAGAATAAATGTGTCGTTATGGTGAAAAGAATATTACAGTACGTCTGGGTCAACAAATGAGACTAGCTAAGTTAAAGTTAGGATAGTGATGACCGGTACCTTCCCCAATCCCCCTTCTTGACATCGTGTTCCATTTTCCTAATTTTCATTTGGAAATAAATAAGGTACACAAAACCACACTCATGGGGAAGACCGCTGACTTGACAGTTGCCCATAAGACACGCATTGACAACCTCCACAAGGAGGGTAAGCTACAGAAGGTCATTGCTGAAAGGGCTGGCTGTTCGCAGAGTGCTGTATCAAATCATATTCATGGTAGGTTGACTGGAAGGACAGTTGTGGTAGGAAAAGGGGCACAAGGAAGAGGGATGACCATAGGCTTGAGAGGATTGTCAAGCAAAGCCGATTCATGAACTTGGGGAGCTTCACAAGGGGTGGACTGAGGCAGGAATTCAATGCTTTTTAATTGTTCTACTAAACAGAAATAGCATATCTGTGCTGCGCTTTTACATTCCGGTGTCGATGTGATACTTTCCCATTTCACGGTAAGCCTCGGGTTCTCATCCTTTAATTTCCAGATATATTTGGATAGCGAAGTGTTATTGATATATCTGATATGATTGAACGACTTAATATGGTTGTTAAATCTAATTTTAAACTTAGCGTGTGATGACCCACTGTAAAATCTATGGTCATTAGGCTTTTCTATTGAATTTACAGTCGCCATCTATACTACTCTTGGTGTATTACATATGTATTTTATCGAACATGTCTCAATATGTCTGCATTTACAGTTAGGTGTGTTGTTTAATTCAGATGATTATTCTGTTGTTTGTTTTATGACTTAGCTATGTTATCAGTGCAGGTGTAGCTGACTTTAAGGCAAGATGTGGTTGTTAGGGAAATGTTTGTCAATCATATTAGAATTATTTTACCAATGTTGGTTGTTATTAACCAAATAATGTTTCTTTTACGTCTGTTTATTTTGTATATCTTTGGGTTGTATTCTAGTTGTTGGTTTAATTTGCTAAGTTTAGGGCATTTTGATGAGGTTTCTTCATATTATCGAATATTGATTTATTTATTGAGTTGGTAGTTAGTCTTTTTTCTATTGATATAGGTATTTGATTGATTATATTTGGTGGGTGGTTTGAAGCCGTGTTTATGTATATTGGTATGTTATTTTTTCTAAAAGGTCTGCATGTATTGTTGTATAAATTTAAATTAATGTCTAAGCAATTGACTTCTTTAAGGTGTGTTTCGATTTCTATTTTAAACCACATCTCTTTAAACATTTTCATTAATACCTTTCTGGTCTTGTCGGTTGTTTGTCTGTTGTGTTTATTTAAAACCGTCATACCTGTATATGTCTGTGTTTTTGTTGCCAATTACTTTGTATATGTTATTAAGGATGTACATCCCTGTATGCTTTATTATTTTACTGTATTCTTCACTTATGTCGGTATGTAGTTTCACAAAGTCTATTGTTTTATCTAGTATTTATTCTCTGAGTAGACATATTCTAGAAGAAGAATATTCTTTTATGTCAAATTGGATGAATTCATGATTTCTTTCGTCGCATATGTCTTGGAACCAAAAAACGAAACAATATTAGAATAGCAGATAAAGCAATAAAAGAAATCGCAAATAGTATTGACCTGAATTTGACCACCCTAAATGAAGTAATATACTCTGCTGCAGTAGTCATAACGTCACTGCAAAAACCTAGGAAAACAAAAGCTAACCCAAGAAATAAACACAAAGCACCACTATGGCAAATAAGGATAGAAGATGAAATAGAAGCTCTACGAGCAGAACTCTCGATCTTAGACGAATTATCCCGGGGAATCAAAGTAAAAAGCAGGAGAGTAAAAAGAATAAAATGTAAATACGATATAAATGAAGAAAATGATATATCTATTGTAAAAGAGGTCCTAAAACAGCGAATCCAGCTAAAAGCACAAAGAAAGAGAAGATACGAGAAAAGGAGTATATTTTTCAAACAAAATAACACCTTTAAGACTAACAAGAAAATGTTCTACAGGGAAATTGGGAAATCAACGAAGCCTGTAGAAAAAATAACATCAAGTGAAGAAGTCAGGGAGTTCTGGAATAAATATGGGGAAATAAAAAGAATTATGACAGGGACGCAGAATGGATTAGAAACACCGAACAAAAATACAGCGAGATGGAAGAGCAGGAATGGGCCAACATAGACGTTGAGGAAGTACAACAAGCCCTCAGAAAATCACAAAAATAGAAATCCCCAGGAATAGATAAGGTACCTAACTTCTGGCTAAATACTCTTCCATCTCTACACAGACCATTAGTAGATCTGTTCTCTAATGCCATCAATAACCCACAACAAAACCTAGAATGGCTAACACAAGCATTACGTATCTACTTCCAAGAACTGATGACACTGCCAACCCCCCAAATTACCGACCAATCACATGTCTATCCACGACCTACAAGATACTAACATCGATCTTAACTGGAAAAAAAACCGCTCAACAATGATCCTAGAAAACTACCGTTCAAAAAATAAGAACCCAAGCACTGCATGTTTAGACTGCAAAAAAGCTTTCGATAGTGTCCCGCATGACTGGATTATAAAGTCACTAGAAGTACTGAAAATCGCCCCTCTCTTATTAACTTTCTAGAAGTTAGCATGAAAAATGGAATACTACCCTAATCCTCAAACACCTTAATGGTGAAATTAGATGCGATAACCTGCAGATCAACAGTGGAATATTCCAAGGAGACTCTCTCTCTCACCCCTATTCTTCTGCATAGCATTAATACCTCTCTCAAACGAGCTAAATAGAATAGGGCATGGATATCACATACAAGGTAGGTATATTACTCACCTGTTCTACATGGATGATCTGAAACTGTTTGTCAAACATAATAATGAACTAGAAGGTATGTTAGCAACAGTAAAACAAACTTAGTGACGATATCACCATGGAATTTGTCATATACAAATGTGCTAAGGCAACCTTTAAAAGAGGGAAGTTGGTAAAAACAACGGATATAGAACTAGATAAGGAAACCGTGATTCGCGAACTGGACCAGGAAGAAGCATACAAGTATCTAGGAATAAACGAAGGACAAGGGATCCAACATGCAGCAATGAAGGAGAACATTAGAAAGGAGTGTAATAGACTAGTAAGGGCAGTAAACAAAACTGAGCTAAATGCAAAAAATAAGTTTGAAGCTTGCAACACCTTAGCTCTACCTGTTGTTATCTACCCGTTTAATGTCATAGACTGGAACATCAAAAAGGTACAAAGAATATATAGGAAAATAAGAAAGCTCCTAACCATGTATAGAATGCATCACACCAAGGCAGATGTAGATCGATTGTACCTGCCTAAGGCAGAAGGGGGTAGAGGATTGGTCCAACTAGAGCTAGCATACAAGACCACAACCATAGGGCTCGAAATATACCAAATGGTAACAAATGTATGGATGCTAAAGCCAGTCTACCAGCATGAATCAACCAAAAAACTACTAAAGAGAGCCAGACATACAAACGAGATATGCACATAGACGACCTGGGTGAAACAGGTGGCTGATCACCAACAAAGGATGCAAAAGACCTCAAACAAAAGGCAAATATTAAAGGCCTAACTAACCTGAAAACCAAATGGCCGGAAAAACCCTTACATGGACGATACCCACTGCGAGCAGAGGATCCTGATGTTGACAAAGGTCTAACCCATCAGTGGTTGCGGAGCTCTGGGCTGAAACCAGGAACAGAAGGGTTTATCTTAGCCACTCAAGACCAAAGCCTGCTAACAAGATCCGACCAGGCACGTATTCTAAGGAACGGGGCAGATCCTTCTGTGCACACGCTTAGGGGACTATTGACCACCTAGTATCTGGCTGCTCTACCCTAGCCTCAAACTAATTTAAGAATAGGCATGATAGGGTGGGTGCAATACCTTCACTGGAAAATATGCCAACACTATAATCTACCCCACGCAGAAAAATGGTATGAGCACAAACCACCACCTGTGCTAGAAGGTGAAGGTGTTACATTTCCATGGGGCTTCACCATACACACCGACCGCACTATAAAAGCCAATAGACCAGATATAGTGATAAAATACTTCAAATACCATAAATGCTACCTTATAGACATGACCTGATAAAAACATCTCAGCAAAGGAATTTGAACAACTCTCAAAATATAAAGATCTTGAAATCGAAACGGCAAGAATGTGACACTTAGACACAACCACTATCCCAGTAGTAGTAGGAGCACTGGGAATGATTAAGAAAAAGACTGAAAATGAAATCATTGGAAAAATCAAAAAAGAAATCATACCGATAATTATATTACTGAAATCTGACGACAATACCATATATTCATTAAAGTTGGTTTCAAATCCGTTACGAAGATGCTGACAATATTATCGATCAAAATAGAGAAAATAACTGAACATTTGACAATACAAAATAAAACATGTTCCTTAATATATGTCTTCATATGTAAGCACTTTAGAGCCAAATCATTCGCTTCCATTTTGAAAGTTAATTTTGATCACAAAACTTCTCAGAAGAAATGAAAGCAAAATTAAGTAAACCCCCCCCCACACACACACACACGCACACACATACACACGGATCAGGCATTTTCACCATGGTCAAGGCGGTTTGAAAGTTGGAACCTTTTAGCCAATCACAACAACCTTTTGGAAATCATAAAATGTCCTACCGTCGAGAGCGACTCGTTTGAATGGAACTGATTTTGATACTTCACCATCTATTTCAAGTACTGGAATGTTCTGTTTTTCTTTCATGAATTCTCTTATTTACAAGTGTGAAATTTTCACAAATTAATTTTCATAAATGAGAAAAAATAAGAGAATTCATGAAACAAACATTTGAACATTCTAGTATTTGAAAAAGACGGCGATGTGATAAATTCAGTTCCATTCAAATGATCCAATTCCAAAGGTAGGACATTGGCCGATGACTGAAGGGTGCAAAGAAGGCAGGCAGGCAGTAGCCAGACATACAAATATCGATCCCCTTCCACATGCAATATATCTCCCTGCTGAATCAGAGTTACCTATTTCTCTGGTGCTGATATTCACTCTCCATGTCATTCTCCCTATATGTCATCCCCTCTCTCAGTGAATCCGCGCAAAGAAACAAACGAACACATCGGTCAATTATTGGGTTGTTTGGATTAAAATAGCTGTTATCGGCCAAACGAAAGGACGTTAAGGGCTAAACACATTCGTTCTGCTTTTCTTTCTATTTTGCTACAAGACGTTATGCAACACTGGAAACCAATTCCAAACGAACATTTTAAAATAACAACCTTTCGATACTGGACCACATTCCAGAAGCCCTGACAACCTAAATGACTACCTCATTCGTTTTGTTTTGCGGAAGTCTAAAACTGTACCGATACATAATTCATCAATAATGAGAGAGTAATTTCTCCTGAACATTTTCAACACTTATCACAACGCGTCATTAAAACATAACTATATTATACTTTTATAAGCTCTATTCTAAATTCATACATCATTATTAAATATAATCTGTTTACACATGTTCACAATAGAACAGGTTTACACCTTCGCAGCCATAGAAATCTGCATTATGTATATAATGCCAATATCTACGCCACTGTTCATATCACACACATCCCTATATTACACATATACATACACAGTCGAGTCGACTTAATAGGACCATCGGTTGTTTTGTATGACCAATGTGCCGTTTATTTAGACCAAGTAGTAGTCCTAACAAATTAACATTTTTAAAATAAAATCTGATGAAATTACTAAAATATATTTTGTACTTCTCAAAAAGATTATCTTTCAAATATTTTAGCTCGTGGCTCAAATTAAATGTAAAATAACCGAACTCTCAAAAATATACTGCGTTATGATGTGGCCGACTGAGTTACCTCCCTTGCGACAGTTACTGCTTCAAACAAGATTTTTCTCTATATATTTGTTCATAGAACACTATTTCCCCTATTCTTTAAATAAGATCAGCCGCATATTGCGTCCAAAATCGTTGGTACCGATGTGGTCCTATTAAGCGGATTCCACTATATATACGCACATATACTGTATATATAAATATTTTCATGTTTATGTATTCCTTTGTTTATCATATAGCATATATAACTGAGCTTGAAATCAAATATGTATGTGATGTATGTATGTAAATTCTCTTCTTCCTAGCCCTATCTATGTCAGTTTTTTCATATCTATATATCTATCTATCT
>VCCN01003899.1:322148-341001 GCA_006491835.1 Architeuthis dux
ATTGAGAAAAACGTGTTACGTCTCAAACATGTTTATTAGCATAACGATAAATCTTTATGCATTTCGTCCTTGTTAACACGTCATCAGAAGAAATCTGAACATAGCAGAGTTATGCGATAATCCATGTGGTGTAGTGTGAATGAACTGAGATGTGTTGTGTATGTCCAGGTAGCCTGGTTTGTTAAATGGGGAGTTACCTTTTTTGAAAGGGTCAGTGTATGGATTTTGAAGTGGGTGGCGGTTGGCTGTTTAGATAGTGGCTAGCTATCTTCTCTGGGTTTTAAATGGGTCAGATTTATTGCTCTTGGTCTGTTGTCTAGATGTGATAAGTGTCTATGGCTGGGTTTTTATAGGTTTGTGTGCTGTGTGGGTGGGTATATATATAGGTGTATGTGTATGTGTGCGTATAACAGTGTGGGTGCATGGCATGTATATGGGTCAAATTGAAAACCTCTGTTTCTGTCAGGGACGGAATTCAGAGATTAAAATAGAAGTATTTCCCAAAATTGTAAACTAATGAAGTTCTCACTCAAATCAAAGCTATTCATGATCAAAACCTTTAAAAGAATAAAAAAAATCATATTTTTCCAAAAATCAAACCGGCCATAATTAAAAGAATTGGTAAATGTGTATATGAGTTGTCACATGTATTAGAAACACAAAGTGTATAGAGATAACAGAAAACTCATTGTATTTAAATTTTTCAATTTTCTCTGAATTTGCTGAACGAAATTAATACCATGTACACTTATAAGGGACAGAACGTCTGGGACGGAAAAAAAGATTACACATAAAAAAGTATGAACAAAATATACTTCATGAAATCAAATATCAATTGATGTTTGATTTCATGAAGTATATTTGGTGTGTAATCTTTTTTACATAGATTTTTTAAAAATAGAACTTTACAGATTTTTCAGAAATGTTATCCAAAATGTGCTTGGTCAGCAAATATAAATACATCCAAAATTGTCAGAGACGGATGTCAGAAACGGAAAAATGTTTGATCCAATGTGTCACCTTGAAGTACAAAATTCTTAAAAGACACAAAATGACCCTTCAAGATAATGTCTGAAACAATTCCTTGTGTGTGTATGTGATTATCTATGACTGTAATGTTGTGTTGTTTTGGAATGATCTTAGGTAACGGTATGGCGTGTTGGAAATATCCAGGTCGTTGGTGTATCGTGCCGCATTCGAAGATGAGCCCGGCCTCAATGCAACGTCGTTTCATGGTATTATGTATGTGTTTTATGATGCGGGTTTTCTGTAAGTTAGAATTGTGGCTGTGTGTGTACCTGTGACTCATTAAGGCGTTTAGGTGGTAGTCAAGCTTGAGTGCTATACGCTGTTCATATATCCTTTTCCTGAGT
Organism: Architeuthis dux; assembly: GCA_006491835.1. NCBI lineage: Eukaryota > Metazoa > Mollusca > Cephalopoda > Oegopsida > Architeuthidae > Architeuthis > Architeuthis dux. The sequence continues at coordinate 323,522 of VCCN01003899.1, forward strand.
AGCCTGGACGTTTCGCCGATATAAAACTTGTTGCAGTCATTGCATGGTACCACGTATACACGGGCCACGGGTTGGAGTAGGTTGTGTGATTTTGTTTTATTATGTATCTAATGGTTGCGGAGGTAATTGTGGCTGTCTGTATGTTGAGTTTATTCAGCTTGGTGGTGAGGATGCTGGTAGTAGTGTTGGTGAGTAGTGTGAATCGTTAAGTTGAGTGATTAAGCTAGCAAGGTAGATTTGGCGTAGGTATAGGATCAGGACATCGTCAATGTAACGGAGATAGGTAGCCGTCCTGGGTAAGATGTTCACGACGGGGCTTGATTCTAGAAATTCTAGGAACAGGCAAGCTAGTACTTCGCTGCCGGGGGATCCTACGGGCAAGCCAAATCTTTGTGTGTAGTGTTTCTAAGTGAAGGTGAAACACACTGGTTGGTTATTAGAGTGCAGATGTTGATGATTCTGTTGGTGGGTAGGGATAATTTTGTTTGGGATTTAATGAGGTGTTCTTTGAGTTGAAGTAGGCATTTCCTTACTGGAATGTTGGTACAGAGTGATGTTATGACTAAGCTGGCCATTAGTTCGTATTTCATGTCTATGTTTTTTATTAGTTTATTAGTTCTTAAGATGTGTGCGACTGATGGCACCTATTAGTGGTGTACGGATTTTGGCTCTGGCTCTGGCCATGTTGTGAGGTGCAATTCCTATTCCTGATATAATGGGCCTTATAGGAATGTCGGGTTGGTGGGGTTTGGGTAGGCCATAGTGTCTGGGTATGGTAGAGTGGTATTCTATCAATTTGGCCCATGTTTTCGTTTCTTAGTATTTTTCGAAGGGATTTGTTGAAGTTATTGATTTCCTTGTCGCCGAGTGCCGTGTTAGTCTCTTCGTATGTGTTGGTTGGTTCAGTAGGGATGTGATATTATGGGTGTGTCAGATGGTGTGATGTGTATTTTGTCGTCCTTTGCTAAATACTTCTGAGTGGTACTATGTTGTGTTTATGGAGGATGCTATGATACCTTGTATGAACCCTTTGTAGAAGTCTGTGTCAGTGTGTCTATAGCTCCTATAGAACAAAAATCAGGAAAACACATAACTACATTAGAACATATTTCCGGGGGTGATTTTCAAAACCTAATTCGCTAAAACGTTACCAATTGACTTCTAGATTTGTTTACAATCTCGGAAAGACAGTGCTTAACAGCAAAATATACTTCAAAACACCGCTTCTCTTTCTCTCAGAACCTCTCCGCTGTTAGCGGAATATCTCCCGTTTACTGTTAGCATCTCTCTACTACTAATGCTACCAAGTCTCCACTCGCTCTGAGAATGTCAACAAGTGCCCACATAAAGCTTCATGGGGTTATGTCGAGTGGTTGTTGCGCTAGGCTGTTATATACAGACGGACAGACAGACAGTAGGACTATTGGTGAATTATGATACGATGTTTGGTTCATGTTTTCAAACAGCATATTGACAACAAGAAGCCTACTTCGTGGCTAAAATAGTTACGTATGTCCAACCTGTGTCTGAAAGTTGTGTTAGAGCCTCCGCAAATGCCAGGATTACTAGGCTACCAGTATTCTGAACTTGGAAGATAGGCGCAAAACAATTTGTCTACTTTCATTTCCTCGCTTTCATTCAGCGCTGTTCCTTACTAATGTGAGCTCATTAAATATAAATAAGATAGTAAGCTTTGGGGAAAAACGTAACCCGTTGATAAAATCTTATTAAACATAAATTGTTAAACGAAAACAACATATATTTGTGAATAGTGCAAGTTGCATTCTCGCCTCAGTTACCAGCAACCATCAAGACATATGGGTTCATAAATAATTCAATTTGCGTCCGGGTGGCTCTTTAACTGTCTACCTTTATTTTCACAAGTGGCAAGCAAAATTGACGTCAACTGATTATCTAATGAAAGAGTCGGAGATGGCATCGCTAAGAGGATCCTATCTATTGTCACAACCGGATGATCAACGTTCATGCCATGGTAATGCCGGCCAATTTTAGGTGTCAGCAGTATTCTGGAACTCACCTTTAAAACACACACACATGCATACACATATATACCCATTCTTTTGCATGTATGTATCATAGAAATATAGGTAAGTAAATGCCTTACTCCGTAAAAGAATTGTGGAGTAGCTACAGATTACGAAAACTGAAGTTTTGCAGAAGCTGTTTGTGATAAGTATGCCCTTGAGAAACTCATGAATCCGAATATCCCTGTACTTTTTCCAATCGCAAGCTATTTAAAAAGAAATATATCGCCACGATTGTTGACTAAGGTAGTGAAGTTGTGATCACTGAGTTAAACCACTTTTCCATAACTACATGATCTGCCCAGGCAGTAGCTGCCCAAGAGCTGTTACTCTATAGTCAACCTAGACAGAGGCTAACAGCTGAAGGATATCCAGATCTGTCAACTGTAGATCGATGGTGAGCGAGCTAGTATCGATAACCATTACTGGGCTGAGTTCGATCCAGACTAGGATACATGTATGTATCGAACGAATTTTAGTAATTAAAAATAAGCGCTATTTGAATGATTGATAGGGCCACCTACCAATCAGCGATGTTTAGCAATACTGTCTCACGGACCATTAACCCTCAGATGCAAGAGATATTTGACTGGTGTTACTGCATGGATCCATTTTTTTTAAATTTGTGCATTTAAAAATGTTTAAGCTTAAATCTTCCAATCACTTTGTCATAAGCAGATTCAGGCCCATGAAATACATCCACATATTTAGCAGATTTAGGCTAGTCAAACAATTCGTCATCTTCACTATACATAAAAGAGAATTCTGACGAAGCTGAAGATACCCAATCGAGCTTATCAGACTCAGATAATGATAACCAAGACATTTTATGAAGTGGCGACAGAATTTAAAGCGATTCAGATGATGATAAAGATGATGCAGCAAGTGAACATTACTCAGGCAAATTGACTTCCAGATATCCGCCATGCACGTGTTTACCTTGTCAGATTTAGAGGACGATGGTCGGAAACCCCACCTCCTACATCTCGAACTAGAGCAAGTAACATTTTAAATATTTGGTGTCGCCCAAAAATAAGAACGAGAAGTAAAGTACAGAGCCTTTAATATTTGGTGTCGCCCAAAAATAAGAACGAGAAGTAAAGTACATAGCCTTTTTTCGTTTTTCCCAAAGAAATAATATCCAGGATTTTGAATTTGACAAACAAACATTCAGCTGCTGATTGTAGAAAGGGGAATGTAGAATGGAACCCAATAGATTCTCCTGTACCTGCCGGCTGTCCCTAGAGGGAATCATTTCACATATCAGGAAATTATGGAATGATGATCCTCTTGGAAGGCCTGTTTTCAAAGATACACTGCCTGTAAATAGGTTTGATGCTATTCAATGTCATATATGATATGGCAATAGCGGCACTCGCACGAAAAGAAGGACTGAAGACAAGTTTGCATCTTTTAGGGTTGTCTGGAATCTCTTCATTTCAAAATGCAAAGAAAATTACACGCCATTTAACCGATGTATGCATCGCCGAACAACTTATTCCATTCCGTGGCCGTTTCCCATTTCGCCAATAACTGCCATCCAAACCTGATAAGTATGGAATGAAACCGTTCTTTCTTGTCAATTGCAATACGGGATACATTTACACAAGCGAACGGTATGTTGGAAAGATTGGGAATGAACATACACAAAGACTGGCTTCAAAGATTTTCAAATCCCTTGCTGAAACTATCGGTTTATACGTAATATTACAGGAGACAATTATTTTCCGATTTAACGTGTTGTCTGAACTACTATTGAACAGGATTACGTGTGTTGGTACTTTAGGAGAAAATAGATCTGACATTCGTCCACAGTTCCAAGGCAACAAAACAAGATCAGTTGGATCAGCATTGTTTGTTTGACAAAGACACAACGCTATGTGTCTTTGTTAAAAACAGAATAAAAGTCAAGGTTGGTGCATAAAGTGGCAAACCAAACATTATGTTGTACTATAATCATACAAAGGGAGCCGTTGATACAGTTGATCATCTCTGCCATGCCTACAGCGTCCAGATACAAATAAGAAGGTGGCCCCAGGCATATTTTATGAACCTGTTGAATTCAGGTGGCATCGATTCATGTGTAACCTTTATTAACCAGTTCTCTCATTGGAATGATAGTTTCTTGTAAGAGAAGACTATTATTGGAACACCTAGGATTAGATGTGTGAAGCCATTGATTGAGAAGAGGGCTACTTCCTTTGTTGACCTCGTCCAATTCAGCATGCATTGTCTTCCTATGGCATTATTCTAGCACATGCTGTGGACAGAGAACTAGAAGCAATGAGAGCCAAATCGACAAGGAAAATATGCTACCGGTGCATTTCAGAACCGAAAGGCATCTCGCACGTGTAGAACGTACCAGAAACTGTCTGCGCTGAACATTCGACAAAGACTGAAACTATTTAGTGTCAACCTAAATGGTCTTAATTATTGAGAGTTCGTATCATATGATTGTGGGTTATCAAAAAAGATATACTTAAATCATAGCTTGAACTGCTTGCTGCAGAACGATTCTTAGCAAACTAGTTCTGCAAACTTCTTGTTGTCGTGTTGACAAATTTAAAAGTAAAACCAGTGTATGCCGAAACATAGTAAGGATAGTTTTAACCCAATTTATCAAAAGAAACAAACGTTTGACTGGGTTTTTAAAGTTTCGATACTACTTCACATTACATTCAGAACAATTAGGTTTAAATAACTAGTCAAGTTCTCGAATTATAATTGAGTGTGGGGTGGAGGTTGACTGGTGATTTAGCTGCATGACAACACCACTCCTCAAGTTGCAATTACAATGCAACAAACAATGGATAGGGATGGGATATTCTTCCACATCCACGCAGCGTATTCACCAGACCTGTGGTCTTTAGGCTAGTCAGTGTTTTGCTCCATGCAACACTACTTGTCTGATTTGCAGTTCTAACAATTTCAAGTTACATACAAATTTCTCGAAAAAAAAAGAATCGTTCTTTTGTGGGAAGTAGGGGACATGTCACAAAAAGCGATCGAATGATGAAGTTATGAATGAAATAATTTGTAAACAATGCATCAATAGATGGATTCTCATAATATGTATTAATTATATTTCCCAATCATTCATGTGATCAGTTAATCTATTTAAACAAAAGTATTACACGGGCGAACATTCCACTCACTCTCCAATTCTCCCTATTTTGTATATATATTCAATGAACACCAGGGAAATAAATCGATTGTCAATGGTCGAGAATTTAGCCAAGCGTTACTGACAGAATTGGTCTCTTATAAGTATACCGAAAATGCATTTCTAATGATTCTACTATTGACGAATCAAAAAGAAATGGATTGTCCGCGGTCACTACTGACAGAATATGGATGTAATATGTATAACATACATGCATTGATAATGAATTTACCATATAATTCCCTCCATTGAGAATCAGGAAATGGATTGTCTGGGGTCAAGAATTAAGGCAAGCATTAATGACAGAATAGGCCTCCAATAAGTACAATAAGTAGAATTAATTTAAGAATTACAGGAGTTCCATTAAAACGCATACAACTACTTTCAATTCTAGGCTACTTACTACATATACAAATCAGTGATGCCGTCGTGATTAAAAATCGTCCGTATACAACATTGTTCCTTTAGGACTTTTCGTAAGTCTCTGATTTGCTCTAAAATATGTCTTTGTAACGTTTCTGGCAAACATGCGTGAGTTCTGGAATCGTGAATGATTTGTAAAAAAATAAAATTAAATAGAATAGGCGCAACTATCTGCGTGAGCTTTAATATCCTTTTCTTCTCTTTTCAATCCATCGGGGACCGGATATTAAAGAAAGGTTTCCCGCTTTTCGTCCAATGATGTATCACACTTAATAGTCTCCCCTGACAATGCAACTGCGGCGTAATATGGCTGCAGGGATGAATGCAATCCTTTTGTTCAATCACACCCTTACGAACCATCACTCTTGGCTTCTATTCAACCCTAAGCAGCAATCAAGCGAACCTTGTTTCTTTATCTTCTCAGTCAATTTCCAAATAAGGATAATGGAAAACGCACGCAGTCCTCAAATCTCTCTTGGAGTGTGTACATTAGAAATATAGAAAAGTACAACCATTGTGTACAACCATCTAGAAACACTGGAATTTACTAGGAATGTGATCAGAAAACGTGACTCTCTCGTTATGTAACGGACAATGTTTTTGGTTAGTCAGGTTTAAAAAGACTGTCAGTTAATGAGAAAAATGGTTCTTTATTTAAATCAAATGATTAGTTTTGGTTAGTCAGGTTTATAAAGACTGTCAGTTAATGAGAAAAATGGTTCTTTATTTAAATCAAATGATTGTGTTGACTGTCATACATCTCTCACTAACTTAAGATGATGTAAAATGTACATTATAATAGAGCTTAATTCAAAATGTGATTGGCATCTTGTCTGAATAATTTAATTCAATAAAACGTTTTCTCATCTTGAACGTAAAGGAGGAACATGTGTACTTGGCCAATTTTGAGTATGAGGGGAATACATATACCCAACCGATATGGCATACGACACAGATATCAATATATACGCTGACCCTATTCGATTGTCCAATGCTATATGGGAGTTGGGTATCCGGTCACCGGGTATCAAATATATGTTCAGCTTAACTCGTTCGATACTGCGGAAAATTAAATTGTAGGTAGGCATCAGCTATTGCAGGCATTCTTTAAAACTATATTCAGCAAAATGTGACCCCTGATCGGTTTACAGCGTGGGTAATCCGCATAAGCATCCACATAACAACACATAACTCATGTTTGCATTTCATGATGGGTCATCTAAAGATTTAACCCAGGCACTTCGTTGTCTGTCGCCGTCGTTGTAACCCGGCTCGTATCGTGAAAGAAAAGATGTAATGCTTCTTACTGGTGTACATAAACGATCTTTATTACAACGTGTTAGTAAAAAGTTCTTAGTACAACGTTACGTTTAGTACAACAAAATACACAAATACATATAAACGGTTAATATTGTAAATCGACATACATAACGTTTACGTTTGAACGTAGAAAACTGCAAATACGATGATAAGGCCGTGACTTAGGCGAAATACACAAATACATATAAACGGTAAAAACATCGTAAATAACATACGGAGCATTTGAACGCACTTTGAACTCGATAGCTTAAAAGAAGGAATGCGTCCATGAAGCTTGTTTGGAGTGGCTATCTAGTTCAAGACGAATTGAACTAGAGTACACAAGTTTGAGATAAAGGTGAAAACTATTGTCTGTTACCGTAATTCGCCTTTGCCAGTCTGTAGCTTGTTTTAGGGCTTTGGTGTCGTGATTCGGAGGAGGAGAAACCGTGCGTTCCTGGAGGGTGATTTTGCGAGACTGCCCTGGTGGAGTCTCGTGGTGCCTTAATATAGGCCAATATATGTGTATGTGCGCTGAACACGTGTTTTGGGTTAACTCTGGAGTCATAAGGTCAGGTTATTCTGACCCCGGCTTCGGCGCGATCAAATCTGAAGTCGCCTTTTACGGAGGAAAAATGTCCATAATTCACCTGGAGACTTCTGATCCTACTTAAATTCTCTTTAGTGGGGACAAGGCCGGGCGAAACGACTCTGCCTGTCTGCCGAGGAGATCGTTTCTTTATCACGAAGCGCGTACTATGGCGCCTGGCAACTCCCCACCCCAGCTCTTCACCCCCGGACACCTGGTTCTTTGTGAATTTACTTTTCTCAAATTATCTCTCTCTGGCGTCATCTACAGTCAGGATGTACTTTTGACCCGACTCCTCGTTGTGCAATGGAGTGGGTTGTCTCTTCGGAAGACTGAGGCAGGCTAATTGCAGGTGCTTTCCAACACGACGGTTAAACATAAGAAAATGGTAGCATATATACGGATCGGCCCAACACTTTATGACACATGCACATGCGGTTCTATATCTTTTAAGCAGAGGTATTCACATTGCGTTAAAATCCACGCTGGTCTCTTGACTAATACAATCTTCTGCGAAGCTTATGTACGTCGGTACCTTTAATTTAGCTATCTTTCGGTGAGGCTACGGATCTTTTACATGCACCTTATCGTTAAGGTGAGTGTGGACCCTTCTCCCTCTGAATATGGTCAGACATACCAGAAAAGTGATGACAAATGTACTGATCGGATCAACCCCTTCAGCCAAATCTCATAGTATCTCGTGTGACACAGGAGGTTCTTATGCAACTTTCCACAAAAGTGATGGAACTCAATAGCAACGATTTGCGAAGTTATCTTTTAAACCATAGCTTTAAGTCAAATATCAAATTTATGTAGACATATCATTGAGTCCGCAGCCTAATAATGGAAAATTAAAATTATAAAAATACATCTTTCAGATGCCCCGAGATGGGTCATCAGTGATGTCTTGCTGGTATCATCGAGGATTTCGGGTTTCTCAACATCATACCCTCTGAACCAGTTAACCCGGCCTGAATTGATCAGATTTAGGCCCTCATCTCGGGCGCTATATGCTACTGCAATTCACATATGAAAATAAATGCGGTTTGATTTTTGATTTTTGTTTTTGTGGCTCGTTTTATAGTGGCAGTGGGTCGCTCAACAGCCAATGAAGTTGCTTCATTGGCCAGACTCATGCAATATGCAAAAAAATTGGGAAAGACCCATTTTCTTCTTTTTTTTTTCTTGGCAAGGTGTTTCTGCCTTAATGGCCCGCCTTATTATAAGCCGGTGCTTATTTTTCTTTTGGAAAGGTATTTCTGCCTTGGTGTTGAAAATCTTTTTTGGCAAGATGGTTTTGCCTAAATATTTATTTTCCTGCCTTCTTGTCAGGCGTTTCTGCCTTAATGGCTCGCCTTATTATAAGCTGGTGCTTATTCATTTTTCTTTTGGCAAGGTTTTTCTGCCTTGGTGTTGTTTTTTTGGCAAGGTGGTTTTTGCCTAAATGTTCTCGGCTCATCTCTTGTATTTTTATTTTTTCCAAGGCTGGCCTCTTTTGATCCAAATCCATCTCGACGATCTTTCTGCTGCGTCAATGATTTCTTTTAACGCCCTCCTCTTTGCGGACCCCACAACGCCGATCTTTGCAAGAGCTTTACACAATGAGTGTCCCGCAAATCCTCTGCAACCCATCTCGATTGGTTCATAATGTGTTCTCCAACCATTTCGTTGGCACTGCTCAACTAGCGGTTGATATTTTTCACGCTTTCTTTCATTGGCAAGTGCCATAAACTCCTCCCAAAGACACAATTAGTTCCCACATAATCAATTGCTTGGTAGTATCGGAGAACATTAGCAAATCTGGGCGGAGTGATGTCTCCGTAATATGTTCGGGGAACTTTAGTTGTGTGCCCAGGTCCGCTCTTAACTGCCAATCGGGTGCAGAAGAAAGCAGGCTTGTTTTTTCTCTTTGTAATGTTTGTTTCTCACCTCCTGCTCTGATGAATTTGATCTGGTTGACCCTCCTCCCTGGTTGGTATATGCTGGTATGTATAGCCGTACCGGCTGCTTCTGCTATCGCCTTGAGCACTTGGTCGTGGCGCCATCTGTACCGACCATCGCCCAAGGCTTTAGGGCAGCTACTAAGGAGGTGCTGTAATGAGCCTCTTCCAGCGCACAGTTGGCATGACGGGATATCGCTATTTCCCCATGTATAGAGGTGTGCTGGGCTTGGTAGGATGTCATATACCGCTTGAACAAGGAACCGGACTCGGCTGAAGTCAGATTGCCAGCAATCCGACCAGGTGACTTCTCGCCGCTCGACGCCTTCCCACCTCGTCTATGCTCCCTGCTGGCTTAACCCGACTATTTTACACCTACGTTCCTCTTCGGCGCCCGCCCGTACTTCTTCCTGGATGAGTTGGCGCCTCTCCCTGCCTTTTGCCTTGCTTATTTGGGGGCTTCGGAAGTAGCCTAGGCCTGTATGGGCCTTTGCCACTGTCCCTACTAGCGCCTTCCGCCACATTCAGTTCCCTGATAGCACTCCACTTCCTTCCAGTGCGAATCTCTATCCCTGCTGCTGCAACCTTGGGGTCCTTGTATTCGTTGTATTGCAGGTCCTCCCTTGTTCTTGTCACTATGAACTCTTCTTTGAGGCCGCTGAAAGGAAGTTGTAGTGCGTTTGTGGTGCCGTATAAAGCTGCGCTACTTAAGCTCTTTGGCAAGCCCAGCCATCTTCGGAGGTGTCCGCTGATCTTACACTCCAACGCTTCCACAGTTGTTATTGGGACTTCGTATAGGAGTAGGGGCCATAACATTCGGGGTAGTCGGAATAAGGGAAAATTAAAACATTTATATTACACAACAAATATTTATTTTTCAACATAGTCTCCCTCCTTCTCGATGCACTTAATTTAATGGTCATTATACAGTGTGAATTTCAGATCAAAATGTAGCTAATAACCAAGTATCAGACGCATGTGGCGTAAGCATTAACAAGTTCGTCTCGTGATTCATTACTTCAGAGTAGTAAGTTAGATCCTCACTGAGTGAACCGCACCTATGAATTTTGCCAAAACTAAGGCTTAATAAATAATTAATAACTACGAATCTACATGAACTCCTCAAATGAAGAAGAAATCAAACGAAGAATCACCCTAGGCTGGCAAGCTTTCGGTAGAGCAAGCTCAACATTCAAAAACAAAAAAAGTCCCATTAGTCACAGAAAGAAGGTTACAATCAATGCGTCATCCCGATAGTCACCTATAGAGCTGAAACGTGGGACATAACCAACAGATTGGCTCTCAAACTAAGGACCATGTAACATGCACAGGAAAGGATATTGCTTGGCGTCACATGAATGGATCACAAAACTGCACAGAATATTAGAGAAAATATAGGAGTCAGTGATATCACAGACTCCATTCGAAAACTCAAATGGCAATGGGCAGGCCGTGTTGTTAGAATGTCAGACAACCGCTGGAAATCATGACTCGCAACCTGGATACCCATATTAAACTAGATTTAATAGGAGCTTGTTTGACCTAAAAAAGAAAGTGATTAATATTTGTACATGTATTGCTTGTTGGCATGATGCACATATTTGGGCAATCTTAAAACAAGCTGAATAAAAAAAAGGCAAAATAAAATTAACGAGTTGGAATACAGGTAGAATATTCAAAAGATTTACGTTTTTTTTAGATTGTTGCACAATATCTTGCGATATTACCATACTTCTTTGCTTTCCATTGCTGTGTGGAAGTGCTAGATGCATTCAGATGAGCCTCTTCCTGATTTGAAGCCTCTTAATATAATTATTCCTTTCTGTTGTTCACAAACCTGGGTATGCTGAGGATGGGTTAGCGATAAAACTCTGACTTCTACAGGAAATGTGTTGGTCATCCTGTCATGTCTTACACATTCCTCTCACAAATCTTTGGACTTTTCCAACTTACATTGATGTGCTCAGTCAACGTTCATTTAAGAATATTTTTGAATAGACTGACCAGATGACAAGAGAATGACATTGGGTGGTTAACGTGATCTAGGCTAGAAAGGCGAGACAACATACACAATCCAACGGGACACTGTATAACCGCCGAACAACGATGATTTGTGACATTCTATATATGAAGTCATTCTCTGATTTAAAACATATATTACGCAAAACCTATGTTAGGCACAAATATATGTTTCATTGCAATTAACCCTTAACACGGAATAGTTTTTCTGTCATTGGTCAACTTCATCATGTGCTTTTTGTGCTCGGAGAACGTATAAGCGATACTCGATTTCACGATTTCATGTATTCTTCAACATCTCTTTATTCGTTTTAATTCCTCGTCACTAAAGCCAGATATTATCCCTGTTGCCTTTTTTAGGGGGGGGGGCATACCAAGAGCGCAATGTTCAGTTCATCAGTTCACCGGTCAAGGATAATGGATTTATCTTTGACTTCAAAGTTTCAAATGTCAGGAACTTGTGAACTGATGAACTGAACATTACGCTCTTGGTATGCCCCCCATGAAAAAGGCAACAGGGATAATGTCTCACCATGGTGTTGAACTATCCCTCCCAATTCAACGGTTTGAAAGGTTACATTCAAGAACTGAATTTGAGGTGCAGCGTAAAGCTCCAAAATATACAAGGATGTTTGTTCAAATGGTGGGTCCAGTAAGAAAATAAAACGTCCAATAAACTTGCTCCACCAAAAATTCATTTTAGGTCTGCCTCTCTCTCTTTCTTTAATATAATGTGAGTTGTCTGATCCCAAGATATAGACATTGTGTCTTTTTATCATCTTCGAGGCGTGAAAGGAAGCCACAAGACATAAAAACAACACACTCAAGGTATTCATTGTCTTCATAAAAAGACATTCTAATAATTGGTCTACGTAATGCCACGGCATCTTTTGAAGATAACATTGTACATAATCAGAGAAGGACTTATGATCACCCTATATATTCATATATTCATATACACTTTTATATATATACAAACATATATATATATATATGTTTATAGTGTGGATGTGAGGGAATCCGACAGAATGATGGGTATGGTTAGACAATGTGGAAAAGGAAAAAGAGTGAGAAAAGCTTGTTACATCTCAAACATGTTTATTATCACGAGGATAAATCTTTATGCATTTCATCGAAGTCTTCAGAAGAAAGTTGAACATGGCAGAAGTCCTGCAATTATCCGTGTCACCTGCAGTTAGTGATTCTGGATATGTGTGCTGTGGTTGTCATCCATCTCATATGTGGTGGCTGAGACTGTTTCGTGTGTTTTTATACCAAAGATATCTGGTTTGTATGAATGTGAGGTGGGAGTGAAATTTCTAGGAGTCGTCAATGTGTGGTGGTGGGGGGAGCTAGGGTGTTTGAGAATCTCTGGACTGAGGGAGTGGCTGGCTGACTGTTCTTAGAGGAGTCAATGCTGGGGAATTGTGATGGTGGTTGCTCTGAGAGATTATATGTGTTGATAACACAATTCATCTAAAAGGATACAGTATAGTTAAGCAGCAAAATCCAGACAACCAGTGAACACCACAATAAACTCATCCAGGAATTATCAAAAGTAACAACGACAATACAATAATGAAACACCTCACTCACGTCATCACTTTTCCCATAACAATCATGGCCCAAATATTAACAATCCCTAGCAGCAGCAGCAGCAGCAGCAGCAGCAGCAGCAGCAACAACAACAACAACAACAACAGAATACCTAACGAGACCACCCCAATCCCGTTTTTTTTAAAACAGACGAAGAAACTTCAACCACAGGAGATAACAGAGAATAACCCAGCACCAATCAAGGAAAGGGTAGATATGAAACTGATCAATTTATCTTTCAGAAAACCTTCGATGTCAGAAAAAAGTATTATAGAAAAAAGGATTAAAATTTGCACCCACACCAATCATCAAAAACACCGATGAAATCCAACAAGATTTATTTGAATTTACCAGAAAGATAAGACTTGCGGAATCCTTTCATGAAACAAACCAAGAAGATACTTCAATGGTGCAGATTAAAAAACAGAAATCTTGCTTTAGACAATTTTTCCCAAAACGTTGAAACTATACCAGTAGACACTCCAGCAACACTACATATTAAACATAATATCAGCATAAACGAAAGAAATCCAATGGAATCTCTATCTACGGATGATTTAATCATCATTAAAAAAGCGGATAAGGGAGGCAGTATAATGGATAAATTGCATTACAAATCAATATCAGAAAATATGTTAATGGACCAAAATTATAACCAACAACTTGAAACCGACCCTAGAAAAAGTAATCAGATATTCTACAATAGACATATAGAGACACATAAGAAATGTCTAAGTGAAAAAGAATATACATCCCTCAAACAATTTAAAGTAAAAGAAAGTCAATTCTCTGGCCTTTCAAAGAGCACAAAAAGCAGCACAATTAAAACAGCATGCGAAAAATAAACTTTCCGTCATGTTTAATCAGCAGACTTAGTAATCTCTTAGACAAACCTGGCTTTCTAAAAGACACAACGGATAACAATACCCTTTTGGTTTCCTTCGATGTAGAATCATTATAATCAAATATCAGCCACGAATTAGGATTAGAAGCACTATAATTCTGGATGAAGGATGAACAAATATCCCAAAGAGATCTCAAAGAGATTCAACAAGGAGTTTATGCTAGAATCTATGAAATTTATTCTGTAAAACAACACCTTTCAATTCAACAGCAATGGGAACCAAAGTCGCGCCTACCTATGCCACATTAACAATTAGATATTTAGAAGAAGAATTATACACCAAAATATCTGAACATTTTGGGATAGAATTTTCGGAAAATTTCATATAATCATGGAAACGCTTTTTGGATGATTGCTTTCTAATGTGGACCAAACGAAACGAAGACCTATTACAGTTACACCAAACTTTACACAACTTACACGAACATATCAGCTTTACAGTGGAATTTAAGGAACACGAAATACCATTTCGAGACGGGAAAATTATAAAAAACGGAAGAGAAATTCAAACTGACATATATTACAAACCAACTGACAGTAAAGCTTACTTATTATTTTCTTCATGTCACCTAAAACACACCAAGGTTACTATACTATGTTCATTAGCACGACGGTTAAAAACAATAATATCTAAACAGGGAACATTAAATTCAAGACACAAAGATTTACAAAATTTCCTACAAAGACAAAATTATCCACAATCCTTAATTAAAGCAGGAATTGAAAAAGCCAAAAGATTGGATAGACACCAATTATTAGCGGAAAACAAAATCTAACAAAACAACCATTATCCCTTCTGTTAGCACTCACAACATTCTAAACCCTGAAGTTTTTAAAGTAATAAAACAAGACATTTACATTTTAATAGAGACCCTCACATGAACAACATCCTAAAACCATGTCCAATAAGTAAACATCAACCTCCCAATTAAAAAAAAAACTACTGACAAAGGCCACGCACACTGAAGGAACAGAACCAGGGAAAGGGTAATTAAATGCAATCGGACTAATTAGTTACTGTGTACATACCTATTAGAGGGAAATACATATGCTTTTAAATGTGGTAAAACATTTAAAGTCCGATTCAATAGATCTGGCGAGGTTAAAAACATTCGTTATACCATTATTTACCAAGGGTGTGGCAAAGAGTATGTAGAATGAAGAGTAACAAGAAGGTTGTAGTTAGGAAGGAATTAATGGATGCTAAAGATGGGAGAAATTATTTGAGTTGTAGGAAATGTAGATCATTTCTCCATTCGAAATTAGCGGTGAAAATGTAATGTCCAAAATGACCTTACACGATGACGGTCGGTAGTCGCAGCAGTAATAGTAGTTGGTGTCATGACGGTGAGGGAGGAAGAATACACATGGTCAAAAAGAGGAGGAAAGAAAGTCGGACATTTTGGTTTTGGGCGGTCAATACAAACAAAGGAAATAAAACGAAAGACGTCAGATTTAAAATGAAAAAAAAGGTTGTATTTAATAAAATCATTGTAATGAAAAAGGTACAATAAAAAAGGAATACACATGTAAAAGGGAGTTAGTGAGAAGTTTTGGTGAGATGAATAGTTATGGTAAAAAGGGGGTTTTCTGCCGTTAGTGGTTTTTTTGTATTCCGAAGTGGATTTTGTGAGAATGCAGCGTTAGTTATGTGAACTAATTATGTGAATAAGAATTTCGGCTCTCAGCAAAAGAAATCGGTTGTTAAGAGAAGGGGGATTTTGACAAAAAAGAGAAAGATGCCAGGCATGAAGGAAAGATAGTTCCTAATCAGGAAGACATTTTAAGTTGCTCCGCTAAACCTGATGTTAACAGAAACTAGTCATCATTCGTCATTGTAAATTCTCGAAAGATATTTGAGGTATGCATTCTTAGTTTTGGCGAAAAGGAATGGAGACAGAATGACCACAGATTTGAAGTAAGAAGAGACGGCATTTGAATGTTCATAGTTAGAAAGTGGGCCCTAGGCGATCCAAACCTTAAGTGGAAAAGACGTGGCAGAGAAATAGACACGGGCGAAAGGGCACTGTAGGGAACAGACTACATACGTGAAACAGCTGAACATAGAAAAAGAAATACCATGCACAGACAACAAGCAAGATACCCAATCCAAGCATTCTTAAAGCCAGTAAACATATAGACGAATGCTACTCATTAGAACCAACATTTTTAATGTTCCCCTTTTACGAAATGAACTCATATAATATTATATAAAGAAGAAGAAAAACACTTTATTAAAACTTTAGAAGTGCATTAAATTGTAATTAGTTAATTTAGAGTTTAAATTAATAACGCCGATTCCCACTAAAGACACACTGACATTTTAAGATATTTTAATTGACTTCCAACTACTGACCACACCTTAAATCCCGCTCTAATGTTTTTTTAAAAATTTTGTATTTCTTATTTTTGTTTTAATTTTTAATTTCGGTTTTAATCTGTTTAATGTTTGAATGTAAAATACCCCTCGCGCGTAGAAATCTAAATAAATAAAACCACCAAAGTTGCGGAGAAAGAAAGGAAAAAGAAATCTCCTCTCCCATTCCATCCCATCATCAGTAATAGACTACTACTACATGAATAACCACACCTACGGAGAAAGAACGCAAAAAGAAATCTCCTCTCCGATCAATACTGACCTTTACCTTCTTCCCATCCCCATCCCCAATATTAGACCGATATACTCACTAAACTTCCCTTCTAATTTACGAAACAAATTCACTCTCCCATATTTCTTATTCTATCGATTAAAAACATTAATTCGATAATAACATGCATTCAAATTATCAAAATATTTCCCATGTCCATTTAGCAAGGTTGGGTTATTCACGCATTTCTTTGAGTACACAATGCGTTTAATTTAAATTAATTACTTATTTTAACTGGTATTGTTTCCTCTAGGTTATGGTCATAAAATAAACAAAAGATCGCAATACAGAAGTATAAACAAAACATTTGAAATACCTGATTTTACAAACAAAATCTCCGATTAAACAATTCTCTTGTAATTTAACCGTTATTCACACACACACACACACACACACACACACACACACACACACACACACTTTAGCAGAACAAGACATACACCCAAGATAACACCAAAATACATCCTGACACATCAAGGGGTTTACGACACCAATAAATCTTAACTCGGGTGAAGACGAAAGTTAAGATTTACGACCTTCCAGAGTCTTCAATCCCAACCACATCAGACATTCCTTAGTCCACACCTCCTGAAGACGGCACGGTACGAACCCGACATCTTATTTTTATAAAATATCGGATATTATTAAATATCTAAAAAAACTTCCAACCAGTGCGGCTTTTCCTTGCTTTTTAATTTTTTTCTGAAATGCATTGGCCCCTTTTTGTGGGATTCAAGTATTCTTCTCTCTTGTTGCTAAAGTTTTAGAAAAAACGTGAAAAAAGGAAAGCCAAACTTTTGATTCATGGCAGTATATATTTTTATAGTGTAAATGATTTTACTGAATTTATTAAG
>VCCN01003899.1:369588-381883 GCA_006491835.1 Architeuthis dux
ATAATAATAATAATAGGTTCAAGACGACCAGTTACAACATGTGTCTCATGCCTCACCGGATTCTTCAGACTGGTATCAGGGGAGGGTTTCAAAACGCCGCTGATAAAGCCAAATTATGACAGGCATGTATTGTCACAGCGGTTGCAAAATAAACTCCAGTACATGTGATGGTGATCATGGGTCATCTATCACGTATGCTCATTCTTACTTGCACATTCACATCAGTGCTGCCTCCACACTATTCTCAGTGTAAAATGGAACAACTTTATTACTAACACCGACGTCTTTAATATTCGAAAAGCTACCAGAATGAAAGCCATGCTCCGTAGGTTACCCATGCACTGGGCTAGTAACACATTGAGGAATGCAGATTACCATGTTACTATTCAGCGAATCAACAACGTGTCAACAAGCGAAAAGATCGCATGGAGGTGGTACAGGACGGAGACTAGCAGGAATACGTGGAATTAGACAGCCATTGTGTCTATCTTGCTCCTTGAGAGAAAAAAAGAGGAGACAGAGCCGTAAGACCTGGACGTCAGTAGAAATGTATCCACTCATTGTAATACACACACACATACATTCACACATACACATACACTCACATAGCGAGAGGCAGACACACACGAAAATGTCACTGCATTAATTAGACTACATAAAGATACAAACAGCTAAAACAATGAGTGAGACAAGGAGATACAATATCACTTAAACAGCTGGGCTTGAAAGCGTCGGCAAACTGATTGAGATTCGCCGACGATGTATCTATGACGAGGCATTGAAAGAATTACAAAAATATGTTGAGCGATCTAAATAGGGAAAGTATAAAGGTGTTGATTAAAATGCTCAACAATGAAGTCCAAACAGACCATAAGAATAGAGGGTGAGGCTTTAGAAGATGTTGATGGATAGGTCAGCTATACAGTTAGAGAAAGACCATGAAAACAAAATAAAATAAAACGACGCTGAAAAAGCATTTGGGATGAATAGAGACATATCGAATAGCAGGTTGCCAATGGTTTTGAAGTGTAAAGTATACATGCAAAATACCAGCAATGCGAAACATGGAAATTAACAAAACGAACTGAGAACCAACTTAGAATCAAAAGAGAGCCATGGAAACAGCAATGCTAGGGATAACTATATGACATAGAAAAAGAAACAAAACATGGATCCGTGAGCGAACCAGTGTGAAATATATTATACAATTAATTAAGCTAAACCATTGAGATGGGCTGGGCATCAAGAAGAAATGACAACAGATGTTAACCGATTGGTGCCAATGTACAGTATACGCAGTAGGAAAATACCAAACACAAGATGGAGGAATGAGAGAGAAAGGTTTGTCAGAGGTCAGCTCAATCGCGGTTGTCATGAACGGAGATGGGAAAGGCATTTGGCCAACGGATGATGATATATATACCTATATCGGGGCACGTAAAAAGTTAATTCGGTTTAGGGCATAGTTCTGAGGCTCCCAAACTCATGAAAACAGTCAGGGTCTACCTGATTAGTAGCTAACGATCGTTCCAAGGTAAACAGTCTAAAAGCTTAGTATGTAAACAGAGATGGAAATGGCTTTTAGGGACTAGGGGTACGTCAGAGGTTCCCACCCTGGGGGTCTGCAGACCCTAGGAGGTCAACAGTTCACTAAGGTATTACTGGAGGTCTGTGAGCGTGTTTAGTAGGCAGACCTTTCAAAAGTCTGGAGTATGTGAGCTTGTTGAGTAGGCAGACCTTTCAAAAGATTGGGGTTGGTGGGAAGATTAATTTATCTAAAACGGTTTTTTTGTACTGAAAAGGTTGGGAACCACTGGTATACGGTAGGGTGTATCTAAGGTGTATTACAGAGGTGGCCATTACGGATGGGCGAAGTGACTGGTAACTGCCGGTGCTGCCTAATAGCTAATACTACATGTCTTCATTAGAACACTGGACATTGCGAAGTAGGTATACGCTGGAAATTGAGAAGTAGGTATACGCCGTTCTCCCGTGTATCCCTTATAGTAAGGTAGTAAGGCACAAGCACGGGGCACCGAGTGATGTCAAACTCATTACATTTTTAATAATGGTTCAGACCGCAGGGAAACGTGAGTTCATTCCCCCTCTAATAGTAGTAATAATATGAAGTGGACGTAAAACGTAAAATGTAAACGTAAAAAAGATTCAGCTGGAAAGCGAACTCGGTACGTAGATGGTGTATTCCTTGATGATAACCACACATTAACTGTATGGAAGCACATACCCATATACATAAATAAACACATATTCACACATATATACACCCTCCGGTGATTCACTGTAAGAAAGATCACTCAGCATTCGAAGTGATTGGTGACAACAAGTTTGGAGATTTGGGACTGCAGAGTATAGAGCAGTCACAGTCGGGATTTTTAGGCAAACGGATGTTTTGTTCGCATACTCGCCAGTGGGACAAATGCAGTGAAAGAATGCTAATCCACGGTTTTCATTTCTCCCAATGTGTATGGAGGAAGATTAATTGTTTGAATCTCAGACAATATTTATCTTCCTTATCCTCACAACTGGGAACTGAGCTAACAGATTTCAGATACGGAAAAACGCTAGTATGGAACACAAAGCAAAAGTTTTGTCCGCTTTGTCCTACACATAGGTTAAGTGGAATATCTGACAGCAGAAACAAACAAACGAACGTAATTTGTGATTCATTAGCTCTCACAAAAAGACAAATGCAGGCTTGCTTTCTAGATATTCTTTAAAACGGAAACTTTGGCACCATTTATTGGGCGTTGGTTTCGGTACGGTTAGTGGTAATTCATTTCACTTGCTTCACGATCGCTTGCGTTCCACGTTGTTGTAAAATTGAAATTGAATAATCGTAGCCTCGATCACCGACCCAATCAAACAACAAACAAGGTGGCCAGGTAATCTTTCCTTTTCACTCAGTTGTTTTTGCTGTGTCATCACTACCGGACACACCATTTGGCCTAGAACCTTGCACAATCGTAAGAGTATCCCACTAGACATCTTCTAAGACGTTTATTTTTGGAATGTTCTTATTATTTTGTTTCTTTTTACAAACGATCTTGTGTAAGTGCTAGCTGACACACCATTTGTCCTTGAAGCGTGAACATTCGCATGAGCACACAACCAAACACCTCCAAAACACGTACTGTACCTTTTTGTAGATTTCTTATTTAATCTTGTGTCAGCGCTGTCACCGATACCTATTGGCGTAGAACCTTGCAAATGCGCATGTGTACATCTTGTAGATACCTTCTAAAAACATTTTTTGGGTATCGCCTTTTCAAATCAAATATTAGCAGTAGTAGCACAATTGTATACACATACATACACGCTCCCCTTTGCGATTTTTCAGCAGATTAAATAACGTCAAAACTGTAATTTTGTTTCATTTCCTTCTTATCACATGAAGTATTCTAAATCAGGGCTTCTCAAAGTCTGGGTAGGGACACCACCATAGGTGCCATGACGATTATTGGGGTAGCATACTATTTTGTATTATTTTTTAAAATAATATATTTTTTATTTTTGCGAAAAAAATACTTGGGTAATTTATTGTGTCAGCGCTACAGGACATACTACGGTTATTCGCCTAACGCAATCGGGTAGATTTTTCTCGCTTAACTGTGGAAATCACACTAACATAAACTATTAAAATAACCGAGATTGTGCAAATGCTTATTACGCTTCATTTGAATATTTTGAGTATGTTTGTCATTTCCCATCTCATATAGCTTTGATTATTCTCCAGTTATGTATTGATTTGATTGGTGTTATTTTTTTAGATAGTGGCAAGGATGTATGTAATTGCGTTAGAATGGGAGATGAATATGTAATAAGCCAATCGCGTTGCACAGGCTTTTTGAAATCTCCCTCTATGGAAATCACACTAACATAAACTACTTACGGCGACTACTATGAGCTTGTGCAAATGAAAAATTAAATCAAGAAAGAAAAACAGAAACAAAGAATGTTGGATTTTTGGCGCCAAATTGTTGGGAGAACAAACCGAGATGGCCGTCCTTTTAACAACGCTACTGCTGGGCATAGTGGGTGAGAGAGTTTCTTTAAGAGTATAGGGTGTGATGCACGAACAAATAGCGTTCTGCCAACGTGTTTGGAATTGAGACATATAAACACACGTGCCGAAAGAAAACAAACAAAGAGAACAGATACATGCACGTATAGTTGAAGAAAAAGATAGAACATATACACACATGTGGGCATATGTGTATATTTTTTTAATCAAAAATGAAAAAAAAATGGGAACATACATACACCCAAAAACGAAAACATACGTACATATACACACGTGGAAAAAAGGGAACATCGTTCCTAAACAAAAAGAAAGATCAAATGCCGGCTGACCATCCCATAGACTAAACTATGCCACCTAAGAAATCCTCCCTTTTGCTAATCACGCAAGCACGCCCACCATCCTGATATGAACAGTTATATATATATATATATTCTCAAAACCTAACAAATATAATACATACACACAAATAAATTTAACTATATATATATATATATGTTTATAGCGTGGATGTGAGGGAATCCGACAGAATGATGGGTATGGTTAGACAATGTGGAAAAGGAAAAAGAGTGAGAAAAGCTTGTTACATCTCAAACATGGTTATTATCACGAGGATAAATCTTTATGCATTTCGTCGCGGCAAGCGACGTCTTCAGAAGAAAGTTGAACATGACAGAAGTCCTGCAATTATCAGTGTGACCTGCAGCTAGTGATCCTGGATAAGTGTTCTGTGGCTGTCATCCATCTCATATGTGGTGGCTGAGACTGTTTTGTGTGTTTTTTTTTAGGAAATCTTCTTTTTTTGCTCCCTTCCGACAGGCACAACACTTACCGGTATGAACATGTTAAATATCATTAGAAAGCTCTTTTAACACAAGAACCATGGTCATATATTCAACAGAATCTGTGTTATTTGTGGTCAAAGTTAATCATAATGTCTTCAGGAAATTAAACATTTGACTGAAACTAAAGAAACTTATATTATTTTCTGACATAATAATCACTTCCTGTATAGGAAATGTAGGACTACCCATTTCCTATGAAAATTGAATAAACCAAATCATTTAACTGAATTTTATGAACATTTCTTTTCAACTAAATGAAACAAAGTAATATATCAGAATGTTTACAATGTACAAGTGCACATGTTCAAGATCGTTCACACTGGCCATTGCAAAACTAAAAGGTTCTGTGCATGGCAGATTTATTTTGTGACACGTGCATTTGTTCTTGAAGCCTTTTTGGCATCCACTGTGCTTCGGTACGGTTAATGATTTGGAAGCTTCAGATTGTGTCATCCATAGTGATTCATACCGACTTCCAGATTGTTTCCATCCCCATTCTATGCGACCAGGTAGTATTGGTTGCAGAGACTTGCGTCTAGTCGAATCTAAACAGAGTGTTGTTTGTCATAGATTACGTTGGATACAACATTCAAGTGGAATCTTGTAAGATGACCAATTTAAGTATATACTAGACGTTTAGAACTTCTAGTTATTCAACAACTTGACACTGATCATTAGTAATACTTCCTTCGACCTGATAACGTAAAAGCATGCCCATGATGTTGGGCCCACATTCGAAATCGAGCATTAAACACAGTTTCAACACCAAACTTATTTTGAAACTTGAAATACCATTGGCGCATATGTTAAGCTTGGTATCTGTTGTTGAAGGAATGTTTTCAACCGTTCTAGAAAGCTTCGAGAATAAACAGCGCCTGCATCTATTCACGTCACTCAATATTGAATGCACACACAGCGATGAAAGACGTAAAGGATGTCCTCATTTAGTTCCACCATTACAGCAGGTAGTCTGGTAAATGTACTCGTCACATTCCAAAAGGCAAGCCATATATCACATGCCTGTAGTTCTTTTGTTAAGTGAATGAACTACGTCACACCCAGTAAAAGAATACCAAAATGGTTCTTGCATGATCTTGGCAATTTGATGAATTGGTATCCATATACGATGAGCACCTGTCCCAAATGCAATCCTTAATTCCTTCAAACCAAAAGTAACCAGTTTGTGGAATAGGCTGACAGCAAGCATGGCAATATATGTGTCTACAGTTGAAATCAGAATTCCCTGATGCTTAACTCAACAAGTTGTACAACTAACCCCTCAGGCGTGTCTTTGACAGTGCACACAATACGCTTATTTATCTGAACCTTTGTAATAGACTCTACAATAAGAGCAGACCAATCACTTTTGTTGTCACCGATCTTTAGTAGATATTCCCATGTTGTTGCTAAATTTGGGATAGGCGTTGTTTATACTCTCATCTTGGTAGGCACAATACCTGCTCACACAGTTATTTTATTCTCCATTTTCCTTAGAACTGCATCGTAAAACTCTGTAACACAGTACTCCACAAATGAGGTATGTGGAGCAGTCATGTGAACAAATGCCGCTCCACCAATTACCAGGGACCAGGTCTTGAACTGGAAAGGCTTTCAAAATATGTGTTATCAAGTCTTTTGAAAATTGAAGGCGGATATGAATAATTCTCATTTTCGAAAACCGTTTCAGGATCACTGCAAAGACTTTGACATACAAGGTACACACTCGTAAACAGTTGACAATACATTTTTAGTCAACGAAATGATAATTATGTTCACCTTCACTACATAAGTCTTAAATTATTTGTTTACGCAGTATATAGTTTAGCGGTATCATTCCTATGTAGTCACCTTGGAAGATACCTCGGTTTTGTTTTGACCTCGACTAGAAGATAACCTACTGTGGTTAGTTCCACTTCCTATTTTTCCATTGCTTCTATGTATAAAGTACTCGGCTTGTTTAAGATTTTTAGCATCCTCGGGCATTTTATAATCCAGGGTTGCGGGATCATGCCATGAGCTTTCTTGTAATCTATCCATGGCATGGCCAGATTCTTCACTCTTGCTTTCACTTATGTTGGTGGCATCCTATTAGGCTTGTAGTTATTTGGGGTAGGTCCTTTTCGGGGTAGATTTTACCTCCGTCATCCACCCAGGGATGTTTGCTTCTTCCTTGAACTAGCATAGATTTTGTGACATTGACCCGTGACTCTTTCAAACCAGAAGCCGTAGACCACATGTTGGCCTGCGGATTTCAATTTGGCAATTTTTGTAGGGTCCTTTTTAAGGTCTCCAGCTTAATCTCGATTTCTGTTTCTGCTTCGTTCACTCATAGCTCGCTTTTCGTGTTGGTCAGCTATTCTGCTTTCCTGCTGTGTACTTCTCGCTGTTTTCAAAGGTTGCGCCGGAAGCGTTTTGTTTCTGTGGCATTTACTGTTTGTTTTGAAATATTCTATTTTGCCTGTGTCTATATCTCTTGAGTCTGCCCTACATAGCTGAGATATTTCAATTTATTTCCTCTAGTTTAGTTGTATGTATTTTTTGTAATGATTTGTCCCTTTGCGTTGACTTATACCTCTAGGTCTGTATATATGTTGTTGTGTTTTGTTTAGTGATTTAGCTTCTCCTCGTAGTCTTCTTTATTTGTTGCTCTAATCCCATTTCCCATTTCCTGCATCCTTGTACCTATTTGACCTCCCTTCCCGAGTTTCATGGAACCATATGGGCTCCCATATATATATAAGATTGTTCGGGTTGGTGAATCTATCACATTTAATATATTTAAGAATCCTACTGGTCTTCTCGGTTTCTGCCTTTACATGTGTCCAGTGTAGTGTTGGTAGTTCTTTGTATCTATCATGGTTTCCAACACCAGGCCTATTATGACAGGATAGGTCCCCCTATTTCACAAATATTATTATACAGTATATAAAGTAAGTAAGTATTATTATTTTTGTAAACAAATATGAAGGGATTATTCTAGGTTATTTTTTCTGTTGATATAAGGTGAACGTCAAATAAAAGAAAGGAAGAAGAAGGGAGTGATTTTCTTTGGACAGGTAAGATGAGAGGCTCACATTTGCACAGTCTATAGGTGATTCATATGGCCAAATATGGGGGTTGATTTGGAGCCCATTTTCCCAGGGTTGTTGCCTATATACTGATTAGTCAGGTAGATGAGTACTATCTTGTTTATATATACAAATATGGGAAGGTATGCCCAGCAAGGGACAGTTTCCAAAAGTCAGTGTGAGTTTGACCAGCAGGGTGAGAAGACGCACAGAGTTCGTCCGGGCCTTTGAATCCCCCTGTGGTTGGGGCGGGTGGGACAGGAACTCTGGTACGATTACGAGGGGGCTCAGGGAAAAAGCAATTTTATAGAGAACATATTTATCACATTCCTCCGTTTTAATTGCATTGTCGAAACACCACCAACTGTAGCGGGAACCTAAACCAACAGAAAATCACAGCTGGTTCAGATTCCATTGGGTTTGCTTTTGATTGCATTACATGACATGCAGAGAAATGGACAAAGTGGCTTGCCGTTACAGCTGGAGAAGAAAAACACAGGATGATACAGAAGACGACCTGCGGCCAAGCCCTAACAACAACGGTAATATTAGGCGATCACTGTTGCATCAGTGGCATGTAAGGGTGTTACATTATTTGTCTCTCTTTCCACCTGGCTTAATTGTACCGTAACCTTCTTTGATATTCCTTCCTGCGTGCTTTCTGGCTGGATATTTCCTTCTCTGACTACCTCTCTAATTTCTGCTCTATCTACCGTTCTGAATACTTCCATAAATTATATGTTGAAAAGAACACCCTCTCTTCAGAATTTGCTTCGCTTCATCAGCGAGCTGGTTGTCGGGAAACTTGCAGTTATCACATATCTCTAACATACACTCCCTATGTACCTTAGTGTGGTGTTACTTTTATAACAGCAGTGTAGAACCATTATGTTGTCTTGTCTGCTCCCTTCAGGAGGCCATAACATGAATACATGTCATTGAAGTAGTCACATGATAACGACCGAGTCCCACCTGGGACTAGTATAGTGTGACTTTTATTTATTATGTGATGTGGTTAAACCAGACACATGCGTATGTAACCTGAGATCACGACACAGTGATAGTCAGTTTCTCTCGTGGTTTAGATTGCCCTTAGTGCACTATCCACACAAAACAAAAAATAAAATAGCGTTAAAGATATGCTTAGGCCTTCAGCAGGGTGCAGGAACATAATATGTTTTAACTTCATTTAAGTTGTTATGATAAGTGTTGATCTAGCTCTTGTGTCGCGTCCCTAATTCATGGATTTAGCCTAGGGCAGTTGGATGTAAATTTCCCACTTTCTTTGGTAGTGGAAAGATTAGCTCCATTATGGGCGATTCATTGGATCCTAGATTAGCTACGCTATCCCTTACTTGTGAAAAGAAATTAAATAAGTGTTGGCGACCAAGTGACCTATACTTACTTTTACATTATTGCTGGTTTCAACAAGGACGCAGTCGGAGGGCTCATAATTAATCTCCAGATGTCCCGCTGTTCAAATCTCTTCGCAATGCTCCAATGATAATTGCTAAAAATATAACCCAACAATTACATGATTTCAACGACCCTTGACAAGTTATTTGTATATGGATTTATTTCAGTCTCACCCTATGTTATACACAGACAAATGTATTATTTACTTGATAGATTTCCTTTCTCATTTTTTTTTTATCAGAGCTGCTTTTCGTTTTTATTGTTGTTACTAGAGGAGATATACATTCCATTATTATTGTTAACCATAAAAATAAATCGAATCAGAAATGGAATTGAAATCATTATATGATATCATATACATTTATATCTCGTTATCATGCTATATTTTACAAATAGTAAATTGAAAGTGAAAAGCGTCCATTTTGTCTATGGCCGAGATAAACTTGAAAGTTCAAGATACGTCCATTCTATCTTTAAATTGCAATTGTTAAGTATAGGATGTATGTGTTCGCTGAATCTGATTGATGTTTACAATGTATCATCCATTTTGGAATTTTAACATTTTCTGATAAGCATAGCTTTAATTCTCTCATAATTAACCAAATCGCGTTTTTCTTTCTACCTGATGTTCACTATTCATTAAGTTTAAGTTGAAAAAAGGAGAGAGATCAGATCTTTGGTCCCCTTTGATTTGAAGACTGATTAGTGTAATTCAATTCAAATTTGTTCTAATATCTTAAAAGCTGCCAATTTCGCGTTTCTAGCCTACGTCCAACAGCTGTGCTATTTCTAAGACATGCTAAGTGTATCAACCAATCGAACTAACCACTTTATACAAATGATGCACCACTATCTAGATTACTATCGCTCTACGTCAAATTTCATTTAATATTATAGCACAGTCTAACACAATTGAACATCGAATTCATCAGACTAGCAAAAAACATTTGTGGATTGCTGTTAAATAATGAGATCGGGAATTTCTTTTAAAAGCACACAAAGACCTTTTTGCAGTTTAATTAACACGTCATGGAAGGAGATGAGAAAGCTATTGCTGCTGCCGCTGATGATGATACATATATGTTAGTCTATGCGAATGTGTGTGCGTACGTGTGTGTGAAATACATACGTGGGTGACTTCTGATGGCTATCTGCTCAGCTTAGCAGACATTGTGTTTACGACAAGCCAGATAACATTTTTATGTTTCTGACTTTTCAAAGGTATTTTTAACAAGAATTAATCAAACAACACACAAGAATACGTCAACAAACAGATGCAACCGCCCTGTATTGTACATGCATCTTGTTTCTCCCACCAACCAACAAGCACACAAGACGACGTCAACATACAGGTGCGACCTCTCTGTATCCTACATGCGTATAGTTTTCCCCACCATCTAACAAGCACAATACGTCAATATACAGATGCAACTTCCCTGTATTGTACATGCATGTGGTCTTCTCCACCATCCAACAAGCACAATACGTCAACATACAAATGCAACCACCCTGTATCATACATGCATGTAGTTTTCCGCACCATCCAGCAAGAACACAAGAAGACGTCAGCATACAAATGCAACCGCCCTGTATTGTACATGTATGTAGTTGTCGCCACCATCCAACTAGCATAAGACGTCAATATACAGATGCAACCGTCCTGTATTATACATGCATGTAGTTTTCCCCACCATCCAGCAAGCACACAAGAAGACGATGAAAATACAGAAGATAAACAAAGAAAAACAATCCACTAAAACATCGAATGCACCACAACGGTCAGAAAGAAAACTAATCAAGGCCAGCTGCTGAAAAACAAAAGGAAAAATTGAAGCTTCAAGAAAGAAAAAATGTTCGATGAAAAAAAACCCACAGAAAGACGGAAGCTATAACAACATAATTTTTTAAATGGAAAAAGGAAAAAATTGATGAAAGATATATCGCCTGATATTAAAACCAACACAGCGAAGTAAAAAAAATTTTCTTTCGATTATCGGACACGTTCCTGCATTTATCTAAAGGTCACTTCTAATGAATCAAGGTTTACCATTTTTTATAATGTAATGTGAACTGTTTCAAGTGTTTTTAATTTTCCTCACGGAACTTGAACTTTCGCTATTATGCCGGGGGCCAGCAGGGCCTACCGTGCACCCCCGCCATGATTCTACATTTAGGATACCAAAATGTTCCTTAGGATGTCCCCTTTCAGTTTCTTTTAGTTTTTATTTCCTATCTTTATTTTTTACATTTTTAAAATTTATTGTTCGCCCTTTAAGGATATCATCAACTCTGCCCATTTACACCTTATTAGCTACTAGTTGGTTGTTTATGTAATTATATTTTAATTTTTTATTTTTATTTTGTAGTCTTAATTTTTTATTCCATTTTTCATTTGTACTTTTTAACTATGTACTATGTACTAACCATTAAAATTGATTCACACACACACACACACACACACACACACACACACAAACCTCTTATAAATGTCAGCTAAAGAAATAGAATATCTGTGGAAAAACCGAACGTAAGTAAATAACAAACATGTTATTAATTGTAAACTGTATACGAATTTGTACTGGTAGTATGTATTATTCGAGCTAAGATCTTGAAAGTACCATTTGAAAACTCTGGGGTCATAAATTCTAGTCTTTCTTAGTCAAGCCACCGACACCCCCCGACACCCAACAACAAATTGAACGTATCTTATCAGTAAAGGTCCGACGACTAGATATATATTTGCCTTTAAATAAGCAGCACATACTTTTGACAACAGTAACAGTTTCACAAGTACATCTTATAAATGTCAGCTAAAGAAATAGATAATCTGTGGACTCTTACTAAGTCCAGACTTAAAAACGTAAGGTAGACAAATGCACAACCACTAACATCAAACTAACTGAGAACTGGAGGGGGCAGGATCTCTC
>VCCN01003899.1:395523-405780 GCA_006491835.1 Architeuthis dux
ATAATGGCTGATGATGATGATGATGATGATGATGATGATAGACAGATACAGAAATTACTATAGAAATATGGTCAAATCGGAACGTTATGATAATGTATAAATTAGCGGTGAGAGGTATATAATCAGTTGATAAAATGGTCACATTATCATAATATGAATAAGTAATTCATATTCCATGTGTAGTGATGTTTATTAATATAAGTGCTGTTTATAATAATGTTTAACATATCTTATCCAGCATGCTTGTCTAGTCTTTCTAACCTTTTGCTTTCGCCCTCAGTTCAGATGGAAACTTCAACTCAATAAATCAAAGTTTATTCAGGCAATAAATATTTTAGAATTAAAATAAAATATATTTTAAAACCTATTTTAAATTAAAATCATTTAATCACGCATGACTTAAATATTACAAATACATTTTACATATGGCACAATGTACTTAAAATCCAACATTTCAATATCCCTGAAGCAAGAGAAAAAGTCATTTGACTGTTGATTAGGGTTGGCGTTACGGTCTATTTATTTATTACTAAATACAATGCAATTCGATTGGTTCGGACAGCACACAAACATAGTAATTCTGCCCAATTAGACGGTTGACCCGCTTATTCTATGCATCATGAATCCTTTTTTAGTTTAAGTATTAAAAATACGGAAAGCTCACTAGTAAAGAAAAACTAAAACAAATTCAGTATCTTCTAGACAGACAAGTTTCTGTTCATTTTATAGTTCAAATAAAATACTGAGCTACTGTAATCCTTAATTCTCATTGTCATTTGAAGAAGTTCTCGCGTGTACACTGACATAGTCTCTTCAGTAATTGCATGTGAACAAACAGAGTAGTTATCTTTATCTATATCTTGTTATGTGCTTTCATTGACTTCTTGATTTTAATAATGTGCAAATCCGACAAGTGTAGTTGCGTCCTGGTCACATCATATTTATTGGGGTTTGGAATTTTCCAGATACTAAATCACACATGTAATTGCAAGTATACTCTAAAACGCTGGTGACAACAGATACACAACACAAATTGATTGACTGAGACTGATTAAGCGGTTAATGAGTTGGCAATATTCAACCTAAATGTCACATTGTGTTTTGTTTTTTAAAAGCTGGCCCAACTAAATGTCCTGGTGGTCCAAATAAGCAAAACATATCATGATGGTCCAAATAAGTAAAATATATAATTACGGATATACCTTTATTCTTTAAAAAAAAAGATTTGGTTCAAATAAACGCTTAACGCCCGGTTAACTACATTGCAAGACCCTGAATAGGTGTCTCAATTTACTCAAAATTAAACGTACATGTATAGCTGTATTGCAGTAACTGATCACATATACAGATCAATACGTGCACAGCTCCAAAGTAAAGGATGTGTCAACAATCTCATACACCATATTAATACACTATATATCCTCCTCGCATGTACTCTCGCATGCATACAGATGGCGAATACAATCATGCGATACATTAGTCCACGGCTTTTGCACGTGCTCTAACTGAACGAGTTAGGCGTTGTCCCATCATTGAACAAATGAGGGACAGGTCTGGCGATCGTGCCGGAAGTGCAGTTGCAGGAATGGGAGCAGAATGGGTTGAACAATGTTCTGGACGTACATGGCACTGGTTAACGTTCACAAACACCAAAGGCGAGCGTGAGTTATAACATGGCAACTCACACCATGATGCCAGGGGTTGGGCCTGTGTGTCTTGGGCGAATACACGCGAGCACATGCAAACAACCCTCACTTACAGAACCTGGTCTACGGGTGTAAGAATGTTCATTTGACCACTTTTGCCAGCATCGTTGCACCACCAACGCAGTTCGTAAAACATGCGCTGCAATTCTCCGAAATGACCACACAACCTCTCGAAGTCCCACAATCTGACGCCTCTCAAACAGCTCTAAGTGAACAATAGGAATACGTGTACATATCCGTGGCATGTCACCTACTTGCTCTGGGCTCGTGTACCATACTGAACTTTATCGCAGCACATGCCACCGTCTAGAGCTCAGACATAGATAGTGCACTGGCATCAGTGTTATTACGTCACACGATGGCCGAAGACTTTGAAAATGTTATCAGAATATATGATACCCACTAGCATGCAAATACCGTACCCATTTCTGAATCGGCATTGTCCTTCAGGGCGTTGCAATGTTATTTTCCGTCAGTGTAGTTAGCCGTAATCTCCTGAATGTTTAAAAGAAGAGTACCCCCTGCGCTATGAGATCATCAAAGTAAAATACCAAATCGTTTATATTGGTGTTAACATCTGCGATATTCGTGTTGTAATTATATCTATGAATATGAAGGTTTTTACTAATGTTCAAAGTATTCCCTCCTTTGACGATGTTAGTAAATGTAGGAAGTCTTTTTTGAAGCAGGCTATTAACATCAATCGTATAACAGAGCCAAGACAACTAATTATTTGAAAGCAGGGACAGCAATGCCTGTAACGAAAGAGACATTTCTCTCCATTTCCCCCGCCTTCTTATTTAAATCTCTGGTTGCCAATAACGGAATACTTGATCAGATTAATCCCGGCAACATGTGTCGGCCATGTTATATTATGTTTAAATATGATTTTGGTCCGTTTTTAATATAATGTATTTGGTTGCTTTTTTCTTTATTCTTCTTGATTTGCTGTTCTTGTTGTTCATTTTCCCCTTAAACTCATTTATTTCAAGGATGTTTCTTTGCAAAACAACGGCTTAACTGATGGCGGCTTTCTCGTTATTCTTATGCAATGAACATTTAACATAATTAGCAGAAATTATTTTCTGATTAAATAACAAAGCTAATAGATTAGCGCTTAATAAAACCGGCATCTAATTTAATTAAATATTTTGTTTTTCTACCGTTGTATTTTTCGTATAGACTACCAGTTCACATCGCTACACCGTTTGTCTGGCTGAATCTCGCCATACCACATTCAGATGTGAGCAACGTCAAATATCTAAATGATGGGATTTGTTTCAAATTCAAATTCATTGGATGGGTTTCGAATTCCAACAGTGCCTCCCTGACAATCGCTATCATATTAATACCGTTTGAAAAGGCATGCATCCGTCACTCCCTGCCGTCAGCTCTGTGATTAAGTATATCTTGTGTTTCTGATAACATGGAAGAATACACAAAACGAGACAGTGAGGACGATTCTGAGTAAGTTCTCAGTTATCATGCTATACTAGCTATGCTATAGTACAACATATACGACTGTACGAAACAAGCGTGTGGGGTAACTGTCGTAACGTGTCCCCACTGATCATTATTCAGTCTAACGAGTTCGATCCACACTGAATGACCTATTTTGCAGCCCTATTTTGGATCAATTAGCAAGCTAGTCCGACAGATCATTCCTCTTTACTGGGTGTCTTATTCGTGTTGAAAACACTTTGCTGTGTACCCTATCATTGTGTGACTGTGCTAAGATAGCATACGCATGTGTTTTAACATATATGGTTTGTAGATGCGAATAAAATAGATTTGTCTTTCAGAAGGCAAGGACGCGATCCAACCAGTGAGGATAGAACTCAGTAGCAATAGATTCCGAGACTAGCTTGCTAATCACCGCTCTACGGACGAGACACTCTTATTACATTATAGGTTCCATTAATGATTCTATTTAATTCTCAAACTCTGACTAGTGCTGCAAGGTTTCGATCCGAAATTCATCACTAGAATCATATTTTCTATGCTTTTACAACGTTTATATTTCTGCCGCAAGCTATCTTTCTCCATGTATTTCTCCCTCCCCCATACCTCTCTATCTCTTTCAATACCAATTACGCCTTTTTTCTTACTTTTTGAGCTTTGCTAATATCTCCTAATCTCTCCTTTTCTTTGTTGGCCTTCACTCTACGCCTCTTTCTAAAACAACCCAAAGGTCTTATTTCCGACATCCTACCATTTCCCCAGCCAAACATGCCAACAAAAACAACAGTGCTTTACCTTTAATTTCTCTCAATGTATTTTCAAATTCAATCATTTCATACAATTGCTGTATTTACATTATGTTTAGCAATCTTCTTAACTTATTTAGAGATCATCGATCGCGAATGATTATTCTTCTTATTAAATCGTATACTACCTTCCCATCAACCCTTTTCGTTTGATTGAAAAAAAATTATAATTGAATGCTTGAAGCTGAAATGGATTAAAGTTTAGGCACGATCACAGATCTGAATTATCATTGATCATTTTAATCATCTGAAATTCGAACTGCTGCTTAATGATCATAAATCACCTCAACATGGACTAGCAAGCTAATATGCTAAATATTCAATACCACAGTGAGTTCGATTCCTACTGACCATAGTAAATACCTAGAAATGCTCATCAAATAATAATATCACTTGTATTAATGTAGATTCATTGAATCCGCAATTAAATCTGTAAGGATATTTTGCTCCTAAGTATTTTTCAAATATATTTGCTTTCATGTTTAATACACTTCAGTAGGAATTAAACATACACAGGTAGATTGTGCATTCTATCATAAAGGACGATTCCTGTTTGAATTCAATGAAATATTATTCGAGTTCTTCAACTTGCTGGAACAGCTGACCAGACGAGAAAGGTTGCAGTGAACGAAATAGGTAATAGTCTGAACGTGGAATATCTAGAGTATACACATCTTTTGGGGAAGAATTTCTCATCTCTGCTGATGAGCGTTTGCTACGTTGCATTTGAAGCATAACGGCGTGCAGCAAAATCACCGGTCGACCTTTTCGCCTGTATAATCTTTTTTTTCTTCCAATGCGTCTTTTAGACCAGTTGACAAATTCAGCTTTAATTTTTCTACAACTTCACGTGTTGTTTGTGCTGCATCTTCCTTCAAACATACAAGTAGTACGTAGTAAGTAATCACAATCAACACATCTTCTATAAACGCCTGTTCAACCCTCCTTTCCAACTGATTTATATTTCTTTAATTCTTACTAAAGTGAACTTGAATGTTGCAGTCAGAAATCGGTCGGTTTGTCCAATTATCTAAAGCAGAAAGCAAGGGCGGTATGCTTGACTTGTTCTTAATAGAATAACTACAGCAAAGTGAGTTACGTGGCAGTGCCCATTAGTTATTTATGTTTATGCTATTAAGGTAAACTAGAACTATTTTCTTTATTGTTTGGAAGCAACAATTCCGATAGAATAAGCATTACCGGACCAAGTGAAGATTGTCAGATACCTTTAAAGCACGTAATGCAAAGTATTGTGATATTCATGTATTTGTATTTAATTATATATATATATATATATATATATATATATATATATATATGGATATGGAAATCTGCCTGTTTCGCTCTGATAAAATATACCGAGTATACTATTCTGAGCTATGTTCTGATCTATCTCGTGACACAACAGGATTTTTCTGACGTTCAAGATGCATGAGTCCCAGAAACACAATAAATAAAATAGAATATTCGGGAAAATGAAAGAAAAAATCCAACACTAACCCCCGGACGCGACACTACCAGTTGGCTGTCCATGACATTTCCTTCTTTTTATCCTTAAGGACCTGAACTAAAAATATGGGACCTTTTGGAAGACAGAGAATAATTTTTCCTTTTGCTTAGCTACGCTCTGATAGTGAGTACGGCCATGTGAAAAAAAGAACATATGAAAAAACCCGACGTGCTGTGAGAGGGAAAAGAACGAACAACAATTCTAATGATATGATTTATTCACGTTGTCATTCTTCACAGCAACGGAATATAAACGATGGTTTCCTTTCTTCTGCTGTCGACATTAAGGTTTGTCATATTTCCCCCTTATTCCTAAGGGAATATAGTGTTTTATAGGTGGTTCATGGTCGTTTTATACTTTGCTTTTAACTCTTGTATCAATACAAGAGAATATAGAAAAGGAAAAAGTACGGACAGGCAAGGAATTGACGAAACATGGTAGCGTAACAAGTGTAGTAAAATGTGAATGTGCGAATATGATCATGTACATATCAATACGTCGTAGTCATGCGTAGACATCTGGAATATATTAACTCTAACAAGTATGCCTCGTACATGATATAGCTGCATAGCTGCCAACAACGCCAGTTTTAAATCACGCACACATACAAGGGATGTCCACAAAGAAACCGAACTGATAAAACAGCGCACAAATAAGACGTTTTAGAATGCCCTTTACTATTATGTCGTATAGCAGTGACTTTGATCTTTCGTATAAAATAAACTGCATCATGTGACGTCGGTTAGTATTTTAGCTACAGGTGCTAGAATGAGCGTGAATGTAGTGAGTTTTTCTTTCCAAGCCAACGGATGACGATTACATTGATATACTGCATTTTGTGATCCGTGGAAATAATTGCCTGACATTTACAGATTCTTACCTCTTCGAAAACTCCACGGACAGCAAGACAATGATTTCCATGGATCACAAAATGCCGTTTCTCAATGTGATCATCGTCCGTTGACTTGGAAAGAAAAAAAACGCCAAATGCATTACACACGCTCACATTCTAGCACGTGTACTAACAAATATGGGGTGATGCAATTTGTTTCATACGATATTCAAAGTCACTACTACGCAATATAACAGTAGTGGACACGCTAAACTGTCTCATTGGTGCGCCCACGTATGTATGAATATATATATATATATATATATTTGGCAAACAGCGATGTTAGAGCGTTCTAATCTTCCATACTGTCAGGATAGAAGAAATATGGCATCTGTGAACCGAAATATGTGAGTAATATGTAAATATGTTACAGATCTTTTACTAACAGGTTAGAACTTATTTGTGTTCCTTTGAATAATGGCAGCCACGTTGCCACACTACTTGTTTCATGTTCCTTTTTAGATATAGCTGATAATAGCTGTTCCCCACCTAGAGAAGGCAGTGGGAAGCACCCGGGACGGGGAAAAGAGATAGAGAGAGAGAGATAGAGAGAGATATAGAGATAGCAAGACATTTCCCCCTTTAAATATATCTGATTGTGACATTTGACAAACAGCGAAGTTACAATGATCTAATCTTCTCTACCGCCAGGATAGAACTAATATGGAATATGTGGACTCCCATTAAGCCAAGGCTTAAAGAAATGAGGGAGAGAAAATAATAAACCAATAGCATCCAACTAGCTAATTGCGGATAAGCACCAATGCACTAACACAGTTGAACTTATAGTGAACATACTATATCAGAAGGTTGTCGTTTCAAGACAACCACAAAACAATGAAACGAAATGGGAGGGAGTAAGATATCTCTGCTACCCTGCACGTTCCCAGGTGGCGGATGGGGAAGGCCCCATAGATATATGAGGTACCGTCTAAGACGGCATGGACCATCGAGACCCCCTGTAGATATATAAGGACTCACCGAATATACTGAATAAGGTGACACCATTCTGAATGCTCACCAGAAAATAGTGGCAACGGGTGAGCTAAATTAGCCACCACCTTCCCAAATCCAATATGACAGCACAACCATACAAATATCGTAGCGTTCCTGTTGGAACATCGCCTATTAAAAGTCCACCGCATTGCTTCGTGTGCCTGCGGCCAATGTGCCCTCGAATGCGAGCAGGCAATGTCCAAGCAAGACAAACTCTTGGATATTAAACAAACTAAACAACATGAAGATCTACACTTACAATGTTCGTGGCATAGATGAGGACCATAGACTAGACCAACTACAACTGGAATTGGACAACATCGACTGGCACATCGTAGGTATAAGTGAAACCCACAGAAAATGAGAAAACCTTCTAAAGCTTAACCTATTCTATTATAAAGGGAGAGAGGACAAGAAATTCAATGGCGTAGGATTCTTAGTTAATAACAACATAGCAGGCAACGTAATAAGTGTTGACAGTATATCAGACATAATCGCTTGGATAACAGTTCAACTAAGCAAAAGATACACGCTAAAGGCAATCCATGTTTACGCGCCTACTTCGAAAAGTTCTGACCAAGAGATTGAAGAATTTTATGACGATATCGGTAGGATAATGGACAGAGAGACGACTAACTACACAATACTCATGGGTGACTTTAACTCTAAGGTAGATCAAGGAAAAGTTGGCGAATCTAGTGTAGGAAACTATGGAATGGGACAGAGCAATGAGAGAGGTGAAAGACTAGTACATTTCTCAGAAAGATACGGTTTAAAGATAATTATACATTCTTTCAAAAACGGGAAGGTCGAAGGTGGGCTTGTGGCACGACGAAAAACGAAATCGACTTCATACTAACTAACACGATCGATAACATTAAAGACGTTACCCTTATAAATAAAGTAGATATAGGTAGCTATCATAGAATGGTAGCGTGCAGAACTAAATATAACTATGATTCTTAAGATGCCCCAATAAGATAGAGATAGAGAACATTAGCAACTTCAAAGTAACGATAGAGAACATATTTCAGGCCTTGTGGAATACCGACAGTGACATAGAGGAAAGGAGTAATCGTCTGACAAATATAATTAAGGAAGCAGCAGAGATGGTAGGTAATTCAAATGAAGACATTAAAGCAGGGAAATACTCCAAAGCAACATTAACACTAATCAAACAGAGAATAGATTTGGAAAAACACGAACATGATCGTAGAGGCTATCAGTAGGGAAATAGTTTAAAACCCGCCCGATCCGCAGACCATACCGGCAAACAACAGATGCTTGCACTAAAGGATACAACTGGCAAAATACCACTAACTAATAGACCTATATATACTAGCGATATCCCAGACATAACAGTAGAAGTAGTATTTGCACTAAGAAATATGAAACTCGGTAAAGCCCCAGGCGAGTATGGCATAACGCTGACTGCTTATTATGTACTATATTTATATACGATATATTCTTTGTATATACAGGGACTGAATTAAAACTTAGGGAATGTCTATACAACCTAAACATGGATCTATCAAATTTGAGCATAAAGATCTACACTATCAATTGCATTCTTAGTCACATTAATATACATTGATGAACATACAACCAACACGTTATACTAAACCTATTGGCACCCAAAACTATCTCCACATTTAAAACCTACCTTACTCACAAGCACTAAGATTAAGAAGGATATGTTCAGAACCTTACCAATGATGCTAAATTCACCATTATCGACATGATAGAAAATATTACACCTAATAAAGTTACATAGTGCCATGAGAACATATGGATCACTCCTACATACCCTTCCCCTAAGAGACTACATATTAAATTAAACACCCCAGATATTTCCTAATTCCAGCTTATATGATAACCACCTTCATAACCCATCATAACACAATATACTCTATTAAACACACACAAATAAACTTATTATCGCCAATCCAAAATGTAACTCACACACACATTCATGATCCCCGCCCCGTACAATACCTTACGTGACTATCCGGAATACCTTATAACACACTAAAAAATAACCCTAATAAATCCCCACCCACCTGAATAAAAATGAAATTATTATAATACAAATAACAAATGTAGGATTA
The DNA here is from genome assembly GCA_006491835.1 of Architeuthis dux. Classification (NCBI taxonomy): domain Eukaryota; kingdom Metazoa; phylum Mollusca; class Cephalopoda; order Oegopsida; family Architeuthidae; genus Architeuthis; species Architeuthis dux. Next base: position 405,003 of record VCCN01003899.1, read on the forward strand.
AATCTAAGTCAACTCGACTCACTATCCATATGGATATATATCTGCACTCTAGTCTGTAGTATCCATATTTCTAAAACAATGTTAGTACCATGAATATCTGGTACAATTCCATAGTATTACATAAATTACAACAATGAATGAATGGCTTGGCTTCGCGAGCGAATATTTTGGGGATGGCCCTCCACAGCGTTTGGACCATAGACGGCGGGACCAATGTGCAGAGTAAACCTCCAGCCAGAGCAATGTAGTTTTAAGGTGAAGTGCGACTTGCCCACCCTTTAAACCAAGGGTTTGCATCCTATGGGCCACCGGAGTGACCTTCTCCTGACAGATGCCCGAGCTAGCTTTGGGGGTCTGTCCCCCCCTTGCAGGAATGTTTCGACAGTAAGGCTGAACTGTGGTTAGACCACAGGGCGTGAACATCCAGTAGTTGGTAGAAGCCGGAGCTGGCTGTAGGGTTCTACCGACCCTTTGAAGGAGAGCCAGGATGGAATGGCTGTCAACAACTTTGATCACATAGTAGCATGATAGTACGGCTGACTGCAGCGTTAAGTGCAGACCCTGGACACTCCAACAGGAGCGCAGGATAGCAGGCTGAGCAGATTCAAGTCCAGGTCCGGTATCACACCTGTACGATGGGAAAAATTTGATTCGATGCGCCGCCCTCCAGATGTATTTTTGGGATTAGCTGGTTTGTTCATACGTCTCCCTCGTCTGTTTAAATCTTCACTTAAACGTTTTCAGAGCCATGACTTGTTCGCTTGGCTAGACCGACAGG
>VCCN01003899.1:430922-444066 GCA_006491835.1 Architeuthis dux
GTGTATATATATATATATGTGCGCGCAGTAATATATAGACATGTATATACGCCCAAGTTTGTGTGTGCGGACATGTGTTTGTATATATGAATACGTGTGTGTGTGTGCGATAATAAAAACAAACGTATGTATGCGTGTTTTTGGAAGGGGGCTTTATATGTACGAAGTTATGTGTGTGCGTTTTCTCACGCCAGGGTTGAGCGACAGTCAGTGGGGTGTGGGAATAGATACATATTTGTTCATGTATGTAGGTAAATGAATGTGAACCTTGGGGTAACTAGATTATTGATAAGAGTGTGGAGCCAGTGCCAGTTTACAGATAAGTCAAGCCAGTAAGAAAGATAACAATCTGGTCAATGGACTCACGTAGCTTCTTAGGTTAAAAGGACTCGTTAAAAGTCATTAGGCTGGTCGTCAGGAGTTGGGGTCGTTTGTTAAAATCGTGCGGAACCAGAGGGAACAAGAAGACAAGATAGAAGTGAAGAGAGTGGTGAAGAAATTAAGGCAGGGAGAAACAAAGTGAATGAGAAGCAGAAATAAAGAAAGAAAAAAGGTAAAATACATATGTGAATTTAAACGGGAGTGGCAAAGGGAGAAACTAAATCATGGGCGAAGATGAGGTAATCAGGTAAACGTAATGCTCTGAAATGAACATCGGGAGCAGTTAAGGAAAAGGTATCGGTCCGTGGGGACATTTCTGTGACTAGATCCTCGTCCCGTAGTTAATTGCTCGTAACGAAGTGTAGAGGACACTTGATACTTATTCTCTCTAGCGCGCTCAATCGTCTCTCCGAGCATTACTACGGTGTTTCCAATGTGTTGATGTTTATCTATTTGCGCCGGCGAGTGAAATGACCAAGCATTTTTGAAGCGAATAAAAACTACTGCCGTCTTCAAAAGTTTAAGTGACTCGCCATTCGTTCATCCTTTTGACCTGCATGCTTGTATGCATATGTGGACAGGGCACACTACTACAGTAGGTGAGTGGTTTGACAAATCATTATAACTATATTACCTGCACGACCAGTAGCCACATGCCATGTTGTTTGACAGAGTGGGTGAGTGAAGACTTTGGAAATCCACTCTCCCAAAATGCCTTTGGAAGTGCAGAGTGGCGTAGCAGTTATTATAAAGGGAAATGGAATTGGCGAACCGAGTTCGAGTTTCGGTCAAGGCTGGTTACGTTCACTTCACACTAATCCCCTCAGAAGGCATGGATTCACTTTCCCTTCCTAAAGGTGGGTAAACGGGTAGATTGTATGGCATTTGGAGCTTTTTAGCCATGACCATCTCAGAGAAGGTTACTCTGGAAAGATAATACAGCTTGGCGGTCGGGATAGCTGGTCCCAAACCCGGTTAATCAATCAGCACAACTATAACTGCTACAGAAGCAATGAATACATCTTCTTAGAGTTATAAAAAACCCTCAGCATTGATCTCACAAAAAACGGAAACAGGAGACTGTTTCATTGATTGTTATTCTAATACCTGCAGGGAACTTGCCAAGTTAATGTTGTTGGAAGTTTTGAAAGGAAGGAAACTCTTCATGTCATTAATTCTCAGACTAGTATTCGCATCTTATTTCGATCACTTTTTTTCAGCATTAGCATGTCTTTGAAAGATTTCTGTGAACAAAAGATTATAATATTTGCAAATAATATACGATGATCTTACAATTATTAAATACCCAGTAAGTAAAACCTTTACTAATTGGTTAACAGTAATTTACATACATAAACTCTTTACATGCTTAACATATTAACATTGAAACATTGAGATTTCAAATTGGGTTCACTGCCAGATCGAGGCCATAGACCTGCATGGACCAAGTAATTACCTAATATGTTCATATTAATAAATGTACAAGTCGTTAGAAGACTATCCATTAGATAACGGTGCTAAAGGCAAGACGAGTAAACGAATTCTGAGGTAGCAGAGCAGTCATTTTACGTGAGAGGTAGAAGTAGGGAAATAGGTTTGACTGGAAAAAACGTTGGCATATCGCAGCAAAGTGAGATTTTCATTGTTGCTGGAGATAGGCATTGTCGCCGGCAGTAAAATACACCGAATCAGCATTCCTTAATGCATTGGTGACAATAAATATTGTACCATTTTGGATAACTGAATTAAGTAAACAAATCCAGTAAAATAGGACATAGCAAACAGCTATGAAATGAAGGAAGAAAGTTGGAACAGGAGAAGAAACACTTTTGAAAAGTCTTACTTGGACGCAAATAATAAACTAATCAACTAGTAATCTGTTTTATTATATCGACAAATGATAGAAAGAAGGTGGTTAAGCAATGCATTTCCTCTGATTTAATTGAATGCCACCCTTTTAGACGTTTCAAGGCCAGTTATTGTTTTATTGGTATGTAAATGTTTTATATTGGAGATCAAATGGAAATCTCTATAAGCGACACTTTCAAGTAAACACACACACATATGTATACGTCATCAGCGTGTGTTCTTGGTTATTTTCTCAGATATATTAAATACATACACGCACGCACACATATACATATATACTGATATAAATAACATGTATACATCATGAATGCAAATATAAATTCTTACATGGATAAAGGCATGCACATACATTCATGATATCTGTCTGTATGTCTGTTTCAGCCCTTTAAGAGCTTCATAATTTTGGGGTGATTTTAAAAGTAAAATGTAAGTATTTGTTCTGTTTGCAAGTTTATATGATATGTTTGCTTGACAGTTTATATCCATTCCAAATGAGTAACTTGTATTCAACGTACAAATGAGTAGGAGTGTAGTTGACAACTTTCAAATGTGCTTATAATGGATCGGCCTCCTCTTTTTTGAAGGTGCTTGTGACCTGTGACATGGTTATGGTTAAGGGACAACATTTAATACCCAATTTAAGTATGTCGTTCTGATTATTAGATAGCTATGCCATGATAAGTGAACCAAAACTCAAAATAGTGAACCTAACTAAACAAACCAAAATGGATAAGAAATTAGATCCTTTAACAACAACATCCAAGATCACAGGTCACTGTGTATTGAGGCTGTCAATGAATAGTAATTACTAATTATTTTTCTTGTGTGAAATTGATAGCGGGTTCTACTACTTTGAGTTGTGTTACTAAGTTATCTATGAAATCAAATGATGGATAATTTTATATCCGACAGAATATGATAATTATAACGACATTCATTAGTTGAGAACCTATATTTTCCCGGCGCCGGTGTGAGCGACTGCTAAACGAGCGGCCTAAATCGTAAATGTCAATAAAGAAACTCCGTGCGGGGATCAAACACGAATACGCAGGTTCTACTCAACCGACTGAGTTAACGAAAATATCATGGTAGGCAGGAGTCTTAATCCTACACTTTGTTGGCTTCTCTACTCTAACTCATTTTACTCCTGCCTACCAGGAGATCTTCGTTAGCTCAATCGGTAGAGCAGAACCTGCGTATAAGGTTGCTTCCAGGGTTCCGGAGTTCGTTTCTTTATTCACATCTACGATTTAGGCCGCTCGTTTAGCAGTCGCTCACACTGGTACCGGACAAATATACTCAACTAATAAATGTCATTATAATTATCATAAGTTATCTATGTTTATTTGGAGGGGTATAAGATCAGGACATCGTCAATATAGCGAAAATAAGTGGCTGTTGCGGGTATGATATTTACGAAAGGGCCTGATTCAAGAAATTCCAGAAATAGGTAAGCTAGTACCCCGCTGACGGGTGATCCTATAGACAGACCATATTTTTGTTTGTAGTGTTTCTCATCGAAGGTGAAACAACACTGGTTGGTTATGAGTGTGCAGATTTTTATGATTTTGTTAGTGGGTAGGGCTAATTTTGTTTTGGGTTTATTAAGGTGGTTTTTGAGTAGTCATTTAATAGCTGTATATATATTTTATAGCCAGCATTTCATAGCCGTATACATTCATGGCCGGATAAATTCATGCCTGTATATCGCGGATCTGATGTCGCTAATAGTTAAGTAAATAATTTAAGTAAGTATTTTTAATCATTGTTTTTAAAACGTTTTCTTTTTATCTATAAGATTATTAACAAAAGACTAGATTTCATTTTTACAATGTTTTTTTCGAATCGAATTAGAAAAGTAAACATAGGATATTTAATAATCTTTTCTTTAATTGAAACTTATCTACTATTGCTACGCCGGTGTAAGTTGTTGGATTACCTCTGGTAAATACACTTTCTTCAAAACCTTTGACTGCACTAATTAAAAAACAATCTTTTAAAATAAAGTTGTGTAGTAATTATCTCTGATATGATGAGTTCCAATAAAACAAATGTCAATACCATAGGATTCGATTCGATTCGAAAAGAAAAAACAAAAACAAAAAAACAAACATTATAAACGTTAAATCTAATTGTTTTGTTAATAATCTCAGAGATCCGAAAACACACATTTTAAAAACAATGATTAAAATACGTACTTAAATTATTTACTTTACTATGTACATAGCATCATTTCAAAAAGCAATTCTGAATTCATCCAATTCGACATAAAGGAGTATTACACATTTATTAAAGAAGAAACTTTAGACAAAGCTACATACCAACATAAGTGAACATAATCATACACTACAGAAAAACTTTACTATTACAAAATGAAGATCTTTGGATTTAATAAAATAACCACAATTCTTTTGACGTAGCTATGGGTGCGTATGATTCCGCTGAGATCTCAGAACACGTTGGAATGTACATTCTTAATTCATAAAACAAATATAGGCATATACAGAGATTCCGGTCTAATAATTTTAAAAAAGACAACACACAAAAAACTGACAAAACCAGAATGGTATTAATACAAATGTTTAAAGAGATAGGCTTTAAAATAGAAACTGAAACCCAACTTAAGTCAATTTCTTAGATATCAATTAAAACACATACATACCTTTAAAAGAGATAATAACACACCACTATACATAAATTCGGCTTCGAATCACCCACCAAACATAATTAATCAAATACCTATCCCAATAGAAAAAAGGCTCACTAACAAATATTCGATAATATATAGGAACCCTATCAAAATGCCTTAAAATTAAACCCAAAACTAGAATACAAACCGAAGATAAACAAAATAAACAGACGTAGCATACGCATTATTTGGTTTAACCCACCCTACAATTTAAAAGTAAAAACCAGTATTGGTAAAACATTAAATGTGCTTGGCAAACATTTCCAATTGGCAATATTATGATCGAAAAAGTGATCAGCCGAAATAAGTTTTTACCAACATCAAAAACGCGAAAAACAAGTTCAACTGCCGGAGAAAAAGTGGATGCTTGTGACTCTTTTCGAAGTTATAGACAATAGTACAGTATATTAGCTCTCATTTTCATACTAGACAGGCATCTGATTATAGCAAATTATATACTAACCTCGGCTTAGTCTAACACAAGGAAACGTCTGGAAGGACTCACTACACTGGAAATGGTTTGAAGAACTCGCTGGGTAACTGTCACCTAACTGCGTAGATCGTTTGAAGCTTTTCCTTTAATCCAAACGAACAGTTAACGTCCATGAAGAGAAAACACGATAAAGTAGCATTTCCATTTTCTTGCCGAAACTCAATTCGTGATGTTGGTTTGGGGTAAAACTAACAACACTTTGGTCTTTCAGAATCAAACTATTTCAACCTTCTCCTCCCTTCATAGTTGTGTTCCAGAGTCGTCAAGTTGTCAGAGTTTTGTTGCTTTGCCCAAAGAAGGGCCCCCCAAATTAAGACCTAATTCCCTACCTCAGTAATTTGCAAGAATATCTTACTATGTATGACATAGGAGTCATGTTAGATATCAACTGAAATTAGATTAGATATGGATATTATCAGCACCACTATGGCAAAGAAGGATAGGGGAAGAGACTGAAGCTCTACGAGCAAAACTCTCGATCTTAGGTGAATTAGAGGAATAAAAGTGAAAAGGAGGAGTGTTAAAAGAAATGTAAATATGATATAAAAGAAAAACATGATATACCAACTGTAAAAGAGGTCATCCAGCTAAAAGCACAAAGAAAAAGAAGATACGAGAAAAGAAGTAAATTTTACAAACAAAATAATATATTTAAGACTAACAAGAAAACGTTCTACAGGGAAATTGGGAAATCAACAAACCCTGTAGAAAAAACACCATCAAGTGAAGAAGTGAGGGAGTTTTGGAATAAAATACGAGGAAATGGAAAGATTTATGACAGGGACGCAGAATGGATTAAAAACACCAAACAGAAGGAATGGGCCAACATAGACGTTGAGTAAGTACAGCAAGCCCTCAGAAAATCACAAAAATGGAAATCCCCAGGAAGAGATACGGTACCTAACTTCTGGCTAAAAGCTCCTCCATCTATACACAGACCATTAGCAAACATGGTCTCTAATGCCATCAATAACCCACAACAAAACCAGGGCATTACGTATCTATTCCCCAAAACACTGCCAACCCCACAAATTACCGACCAATCAAATGTCTATCCACAACCTACGAGATACTAACATCGATTTTAACTGAAGAAAACGTATCAATTCATTGAAACTAATAACATACTCCCTGAAGAGCAAAAAGGATGTAAAAGAGGCTCGTGTTGATCAACAAGATGTTATTGGAAACTGCCGTTCAAAAAATAAGAACCTAAGCACTGCATGGATAGCTTTTGATAGTGTTCCGCATGACTGGATCATAAAGTCACTTAATGGCGATAACCTGCAGATTAATAGTGGCATATTCCAAAGAGACTCTCACCCCTATTATTCTGCATTGCATTAATACCTCTCTCAAACGAACCAAATAGCATAGGACATAGACATCACACCCTGGGTAAGTCTATTAATCACTTACATCGCTACATGGACGATTTGAACCTGTTTAGTAAAAATAATAATGAACTAAAAGGCATGTTAGCAACAGTAAAGACACTTAGTGACGATAACACTATGGAATATGGCCTAGACAAATGCGCCAAGGCAACCTTTAAAAGAGGGATGCTGGTAAAGACAACGGCTATAGAACTAGATAAAGAAACCATGATCTGTGAACTGGATCTGTAAGACGTATACAAATATCTAGGAATCAATGAAGGACAAGGGATCCAACATGCAGCAATGAAGGAGACGATTAGAAAGGAATGTATTAGACGAGTAAGGGCAATACACACAACTGAGCTAAATGCAAAACATAAGTTTGAAGATATCAACACCTTAGCCCTGCATGATGTTACCTACTCGTTTAATGTGATGGACTAGAATCTCGAAGAGATCCGGATAATTGATAGAAAGATCATATAGGGTGTACTAGGTAATCCCAACAAAGGAGGAAAGAAAAACCCAAACAAAAAGCTGAAATTAAAGGCCTAGTCAACCTGGCAGGAAAAGCCCTTACATGGACGATACCCATTGCGAGCACAGGACCCTGATATTGACAAAGAAATGACCCATCAATGGTTGCGGAGCTCTGGGCTGAAACCAGAAGCAGAAGGGTTTATCCTAGCCGCTCAAGACAAGAGCCTGCTAACAAGATCGTACCAGGCATAGTTTAACTAACGGGGCAAATCCAAAGTGTCGCTTCTGTGCACACGCACAGGAGACTATTGATCACCTAATATCTGGCTGCTCTACCCTAGCTCCAAACGAATATAAGAATAGGAATGACAGGGTGGGGCCATACCTTCACTGGAAGATATGCCAACACTATAACCTACCACACGCAGAAAAATGGTATGAGCACAAACCACCACCTGTGCTAGAAGGTGAAGGTGTTACGTTGCTAATGGGACTTCACCATACACACCGAACGCAAAGACCATACACGCTACCTTATAGACATATCAGCCTGAACAGAACGTATATCCCAGTAGTAGTAAGGAGTACTGGGAATGATTAAGAAAAAGACTGATGCACACCTTATAAAATCCAACGAAATCCATCTTTGGCTGAGATACAAAAGATCATGCTAATGGGCATTGCTAACTTACTCAGAAAAACTCAATTCAATAGCCCACATCATAAGCCTTATACCCAACTTATGTATCCCTACGTGGAACTATGTCTTTCTTTACATGAATTCTGTGTTTGTTTAGATATATTCGTTCCCTCTTCCCCGTTCTCCTTTATAGTGTTTCAATTATATGTGCGTGCCTGCGCCCAGTGGGTAGACGTCAAACGAATGATGTTAAGAACAAAGAACATGCTCAATAACCTCCTAAGAAAACCTTCATTTGCCTTAGGTTTCAGGTGAAAGACTTGGTATATGATTGTATGAATCCACAAATCAAGGAGATACTACTACTACTACTACTACTACTACTACTACGAAGACGATGCATCACCTGAAAGCAGATGTCTACAGGCTTTACCTACCAATAGCTTCAGGGAAATGAAAACTCCCCTGTAGCGCCCCAGCCATACTTTGGATCCGGCTCTACAGGATGCAAAAAGAAGCATTATAGGAAAAAATAATGATAATAATATTAATAAAAGTAACATCACCTTTTAATACTAATATAAAGAAATAATATTGGCAACATTTTCCTAAATTTAATCGACAAATATTACCACCAAATCAGTAAATTCACAATATTCTCAATAAAAATACACTTAAATTAAGTTACAGCTGTAGGAACAACATTGAAAAAATAATAAAATTACACAACATATGTTGTTGTGTAATTTCTTTTTTATTAAAAAATAGACATAATAAAACAAGCAAATCAAATGTAGAATGTAACTGAAAAACTGCAACACCGCCCACTCCAAAATAGTTGTTTGCAATCAAATATAGTTTACAATATCGGAAATATCGACTATAGAAAACACCACTGATATAAAATATTATATGGGTATTTCTAAGACTGGCTTTAAATCTAGAGTAGCCAACCATACATCTTCCTTTTCAAATAAAAAAATATAAAAATATCACTTCACTATCAAAGTATTTTTGAAACGTTAAGGAGAATAATAAAACATCTGTGAAATGGAAAATTATAATGTGAAACCAAGACAGCCAAATACCTCTCATTCATAGTCAATGAGATTGTGCTTTGTTTTTCTACGAACAAAAAAACAAAAGCTCTAATTATTTGCTTATTCCCCCTATGAGTATTTTAGTAACATTGTTATGCATATCAAAGTCAAGAGCCTAGTATCAAAGCTTCAACGAGACTATAATTAACACCCTAACTCTAAAAATACCAAAGATATCAGTGATTATGTTCAAGTAACAACCCACAACACAACTGAATCCTTAATTTACGATTATCTGGCGTTAAAACAGGGGTAATTATCACTGAGGTACTTAAATACTTTCTCTTTTTTCAAATTCATAGGAAAAAACAAAACCCACCACCACAACTAGCAATGAAAAGGTTAGCACTCCCCATATCCAAGCTACTATAAAACAGTTATATTGTGATAATCCGATCGCAAATGATGGGGTAATGATTGAAATAGTTTTATCCAACATTGGGCACTTAATATTTGGTGAAACAAGATGCACAAATTTGAGCTTTTTCATTTAACTATCTATAGGAATAATCTTGTATATGGCTTTGCACGTCAATTATTTTACAGATGGAATGCATACAGACCTTTTCCTTTTATCCTTCTGTTGGTGCTCCTCTTACAGCACCTCAAATAACACACTTTTGTCAGTTGACTATGCGGACGAATCTATCAATATGTCCACACCAAAAAATATCTTTCTCTTTTTCATGATAACCACACAACTATTGATAGTCTGTGTACACAATGAAATCAAACATAACACAGAGAGTTGTGTTTCTTTAGAGCAGAAAATAATCCTATCACATACATTCTTTTGACTTCGTCTTTATGCTGTACATATCAGAAGAAGAAAAAAAAAGAATATTTATGATACAAGATAAATCAGTTAACATTCAAGAAGGAATATCTCTTTAATTTTCTCTATATGTATAGGTATATAGTATGCCTACTTTTTGAACTTTCGTTTGTCTATCTTCAAACAGTTTACTTCCTAATGTCTTTAATAATACATCTGCATTTGAAAAGGCAGAAAAAGGAGGACAGAAGTTGAAAGCAACTTGTGTGACGCAAAATGCAAGAATATTATCGGAAGGTAGTTTGAGGGCAATTCTTTTAGGTTATCTATCTATCAATCTAGCCTATTCAAAACTGAGTGATTTGTTCACGACAATATTGATACGATGTAGATTTCCCAATCTCCTTTAAAGTAGTCTAATCAGAGATGTTTTTAGAGTTCTTACAAATGAAGTTACTATGCAATGGTCAACTTATCCATTTAGTAATTATCTAAAACAAATTTCCCAAATATCCATACTCACAAACAAACTGGCACTCTAGATGAAAATCAACCACCTGAGCAGGCAGGCCCCAGAAGAGCTATTCAACAATATACCACCTACATACAATTTAGACATGCAGTTGAAATAGTGTTCGTAAGTGGTGAGGTGTAATTCTTCTGGCATGGCATACGAAATATTTTCTGATATATTCTCCCTCTGGAGCATTTGATACAACTGCCTTGCTATGGGCATTGAAGCCAGGACTGTTGGATTAGTCCTCGAACATGAATTTCATGAGGTAGCGAATAACCTGATAATACCCAAACTCAATCATATGTTCTCTAGAACTTTATAACTATAACGTAGAATTAATCTGCCGAAACGTTGTGACTACATCAAAGATGAGACGAAGAGTTTTAAATGTCCGAACAAAAGTTGGTATCAATCATATTTGTTTGAAACTAAAACTTGAGCAGTGTATTTCAATCTTCACAGCACAAGAAAGTGAAAGATTCCTGTTTGTTTGGGCCATCATCAACTAAACATAATTTGCTGTAAGAAAAAACAAGAAATGGTTAAGATTCGGATAATGGGAGCATAACAATCTTTAATACGATTTACGACTTCATCCCTTTATCCCCCAGAAAAATCAGACACGAAACACTCACCAATATTATTGCTATATAAATTCAATACGAATACATATCATGTGATAGAAAAAAAGGGAATTCTTTCGTTTTGTGTCCACATAACTTAACCATTCTCAAATTAACTACGGATGCAGAAAAGGGAACAGTGTTGATTGCAACTGATCAAATATTAAAATAAGTATCTATTATTTAAGTTAGCTTTTGAACCCAATTCAATTAAAATTCATGCTAAATTGGACACATTTTTTGTGCCCAGCTTCTTTCCGCTCTCGCTTGACCGCTGCTGAAAAATAGCTTATTTGCAGAGAGAGAGAGAGAGAGAGAGAGAGTATTTGGTATCGTTTTTAGAGAGGATGGGAGAGTAAGAGGGAGGACAGTGGTTAGTTTAGAGAGGGACTGAGAGATCGTAAGAAAAATCTAACTTTCACAAAAAATACACAGCATAATACTATTTACAATTGTGTGTCAGCTTTTTAGAAACCGTCAACCAGAACTGTCAACAGAGGTTTCTTCAGCTTTTAAGCTGGTTTGGCTGGCTTGCTATGTGTGTATGTATATCACACAAACAGGCCGCACCAATGGAGCTAGAGGGCTAAATGTTTTAACATCTTCATTATATATCTAGAAGAAACGTTTTATTGTTTTTTTCAAAATCCTCCATCCCCATAATAGGTTTTTAATGAGGGGGTTCAATTCGCAATATATGTTTATGCTAAATTGGTCCCTTAGTTTATTCCCGGCAGCATTCATGCTTGTTTTCGAACTGTTTTAGTAATTCTAGTTCTGTTTAGGCATGCATGGGCTTCAACATCATATAGTAAAGTATAGGCCTTGATTTCGCTTGCTTGGATAAATGAACTAATCGAAAAGTCACAGAGTACAATACACGATTATGTTTGGCCTTGTATATTTGACTCGGTAAAACATACGGCCGTTTTCAGTTCAACGTGAGAACAACGTATTAACGAGAATTACATAAATTCAGAACATATACGAAACTGGCACTGCAATATTAGACTACATAAAGATACAAACCAGGTAAATATAGGAAAAGATACAAACCAGGTAAATATAGGAAAAGGCGTAAACCAAGGTGACACAATGTTGCCTAAACTATTTACAGCCGGCCTTGAAATCATCTTTCGAAAAACTGACTGGGAGGGGATAGGAATACACTTAAATGGACACCATTTAAACAACTTGAGATTCACCAATGACGTCAGACGAAACAAGTTGACTGATCTAAATAGGGAAAGTGAAAAAAGTAGACTAGATAAAGTCCTCCCAAAATATCGTAGGAATAGAGAGAGAGAGAGACTCTAGCAGAGGTTAACGAATATATCTACCTATGACAGGTAATACAGTTAGAGAAAGACCATGACAGAAAAATGAAACGACGTATAACGATTGGCTGGAAATTGTTTGGTATGACTAGAGACATATTGAAGAGCACCTTGCCAATGTGCTTAAAACGTAGAGTATAAAATGAATGCATAATACCAACTATGACTTACGAATGCGAAACATGGAAATTAGCAAAACGAACTGAGAATAGAACAGAGAACCATGTTAAAAGCAATGCTATGATAACTCAGAGACAGAAAAAAGATCAACATGAATCAGAGGGAGGACTAACGTGAATAATTTAGCTTCACAAATGGAGATCGGTTGGACTTAGCAAGAAGAGATGAAAATAGATGGAGCAAAACACTAACCGATCTGTGCCCATGGGACAGTAAACACAGTAGTAAAACACCAGCCACAAGATGGAGGGATGAGATAGAAAGGTTTGCCGGTAAGACGTGGAAGAGCTTAGCACACTCGCGGTCGGCATGGAAGGATATGGGAAATGCTTTTGTCAAGCAGTGGGCTTATGATGACTTACGATGACGCTTTATAACTGTGTTGCTACTGATCAGTTTCACGTCATTGTGATCATCGGGCGACTGTTTTTTTCTGTTTTCATCTAGCTGTATATTCAACCGACGAATGTGATACAAAATGCATTTCCAAAACCATATTCATGTATCCTCGAAGTCTTGTATCTGATTGCAATTCATATTTATTTTCTTAAGAAAAATGCGATACAAAGTCAATACAGGGGAGTGGGGAAAAGTCTGGTCTTAGCTAGTCTCATTTATTGACCCAGTCACTCCAACATGGTTCCTTTCACCAAAACAACACATTTATTCTGAACAACACTT
>VCCN01003899.1:501569-513179 GCA_006491835.1 Architeuthis dux
ACTGCGTTTACTGACCCATGGGCACCAATCGATTAGTCTTTTACGCCGGCCATTGTCATCACTTCTTGCTAGGTAACCAGCCCATCTCTATTTGTGCTGCTTAACTATTTGTATATTATCCTTCACTCTAGTCCTCCCTCAGATCCATGTTGATATTTTTCTATCTCGTAGAATTGTCCCTAGCATTGCTCTTTGTATGGCTCTCTGGGCTATTCTAAGTTGGTTGTCAGCTCGTATTGTCAATTTCCATGTTTCGCATCCGTAAGTCATTGGTATTATGCAACCGTTGTATATTTTACGCTTTAGGTACATTAGCAAGGTTCTCTCCAGAATGCCTATATTCATACCAAATGCTTTCAAACCTATCGGTATGCGTCGTTTTATTTCCAAGTCATGGTCTTTCTCTAGCTGTATTACCTGTCCTAGCTAGATGTATTCATCAGCCTATTGTTTTACTTTCCTATGTAGATCAGTTAGCATGTTTTGTAATTTTTCGGTTGCTTCCGACGTTATGGAAATGTCATCGGCACATCTTAAGTTGTTTAGCTATTCTCCATCTATGTTTATTCCCATTCCGTCCCAGTCAATTTTCCGAAAGATGCTTTCAAGGCTAGCTGTAAATAGTTTAGGTGATATTGTATCGCCTTGTCTTACTCCTTTCACTATCTTTATCTTGTTTGTATCTTCATATAGTCTAATTATTGCAGTGCCATTTTCGTATATGTCTTGGGTGATTTGTATGTAATCCTCGTGTATACCTTGTTCTCGCATTGCGTTGAAGACTGCCGTGTGTTCTAGCGAGTCAAATGCTTTCTCATAATCTACAAAGGCCAAAACAGAGTGGTTTGTTGTATTCCAACGTTTCGATTAGTTGATTTATTGCATGTAGGTGATCTATTGTTGAGTAGCCGCTTCTGAAGCATGCCTGCTCGCGGGGCTGATGTTCGTCTAGAGTGCCTGTTAATCTTTTTGTGGGTATTTTTGTGAATAGTTTATATATGGTAGGTAATAGTGTAATTGGGTAGTAGTTGTGCTTATCTCCGTTCTTGTGGAATAGGATTATTATTCCTAGACAGAGGTTTTTAGGAACCTTTCTTTCTATTATGCATTGTGTGAATAGCTGTGATAGTTCTGTGTGCAGGATATTTCCTGCATCTTCTAGATGATCTGTCGTTATGCCGTCATCGCATGGAACTTTACCGAGAAAAATACTAATGATGAAAATACTACTTCTTCTACTGTTATGTCTGGGATATCGCTAGTATCTATAGGTTGATTCGGGTGTGGTATATTTATTTTTGAGGCGTGCAGATTTTCATAGTATTCTTCCGTTACTTTTGTCAATTTATCCCGGTTTTTGATAAACTTGCCGTGTTTATCCTTTAGTGCAAGCTTAATCCAGGTCTACGCGCCAACTTCGAAAAGCTCAGACCAAGGCATTCAATAGTTTTATGACGACATCAGTAAGATAATGGACCGAGAGAAGACTAACAACACAATACTCATGGGAGAATTTAATGCTAAGTCAAGTCAAGGAAAAGTCGTGGAATCTAGCGTAGGAAAATATGGAATAGGCCAGAGAAATGAGAGAGGTGACATGCTAATAGATTTCTCAGAGAGATACGGTCTAAAGATAACTAATACATTCTTTCAAAAGTGGGAAGGTATAATGTGGACTTGGAAAAGCTCAAATGGTACAACAAAAAACAAAATTGACTTCATATTAACTGACAAGATCGATAATATTAAAGACGTTATCGTTATAAACCAAGTAGACATAGGAAGCAACCATAGAAGTGTGGAGTGCAGAACTAAATTTAACTTTAAAACTGAAAGGAATACAATGATTCTTAAGAAGAAGGGTTGCCCTAATAAGATAGAGATAGAGAATATTAGAACCTTCAGAGTAGTGATAGAAAACAGATTGACAGTGACATAGAGGAAAATAGTAATAGTCTGACAGATATAATTTAGGAAGCAGCAGAAATGGTAGGCAATAAAAACGTAAACACATAATTATGTTTACATATAAATATATTACAAAGTTATTTCAGTCTTGCAGAATGATAGATGAGGAGCCAAAGAGTACAGTGCAGCATCAATCACAAAAGATAACCCCGACACGATATTCTTGCTATGACCCTGTGCACCAACATCGACGGCTGGAGTTTGTGGAAATTACAAAACTATTTTAGCCAAGCCGGGAAAGTTTATTTATAAACTGGTTTCGGGGCTCTCATCGCAAGCTCGCCTCGCAGACCACTTTATAGTGAGTTCTATTCTCACTGGGTAACACGACACTGCACATATATGCCATACTTAGATATGCTTGAACACCAGAGCCATAAAGAAAGCAAGCAATAACAATTTGCCAAATTTCTCCCAATTTCCACGTTTGCGAATACAAAATAGTGAATAAAGATTAATGAATAAGCAATGCTGCCAACAACGGCGAAGCGTTCGATTTCATTCACGCATGTCTTACCTCATTCATAGCCAGCGGGTTCGATGACTCTGATTGATTGATGGGCGTGGCACCAGAAATGTCCGCGAGTTACAGTCGGGGTTTGAGGATAGCGGAACATTCATTAATTATTTTGTAAGTTCTCCAAAATTAGAAGATTGAAATCCGTTTTATGGACACTACGAGAAGCCATTTAAAAAATGTATCGAACAAATGTATTGAAGCACGAATATGTTTGAGTTAAATATCCAACAAATGCCTTTATTAAACTTACCCGATCCCTACCAGATAGATACATAAAAAGTGTATTCATACTTATGAATAATGACTGGCTGCGGTTAAGGTATACTATGTAAAGTAAGAGGGGAAACTAGAGTGAAGGATATTATACACATAATTAAGCAACAATTCATTCATGCATGCCTGGTTGAATACGACGGGCACATACATATCGTGTTATTGTTTATTATTGTTTCTTGTTTCTGCACAAGAGAACGTATGTTTAGATCCATAGATTCTAATAGCTGTCCATAAGTGTGATTATAACTAGCGCGTTCGGCTAAACAACTAGTCATTTGCAAGATCTTTCACATTCCACCCTTATTTTAACCACGGTGTATTTGGCTTAGCCATTGGTGTTTTTAATGTATGTTGCAATTGAACCCCTCCCATTTATGAATGTACTTTGCCTCATCAACAAAGTAATAGACCGTTCTAAACGAGGTTCATGCGCGCAGTTCAGTGAATCATTGTAGCAGCATTATTTCAAGCGACAGCATGGCTGTGTCATTGTTACCGAGACCACAAGTACAGCTTGCCAAGACGGGAACGAGTGACGATCGTAATATATGGAACCGAAACATGACGTAAACGAAGAGAGAGTGAGAATGATACAATATTATATCGCTGTAGGGATGTCGAAATCAAGGTTCATATGTTGTGTGTCACCGTTATTCTTAAAAACCTTTTGACGTAACACGAGGATGCTATTCTTAAGATGCATATTTCTGTGCTTGTACAGGTTCATTGTGTTTTTGTAATAAAACAGCTGACCCTGTGTGTATCTCATGAAGATTTCAGATGCGAAACTAAAACTGTAGACAGAGAAATGATCCCATGCCATGCCAAAATTTTTTCCGACCGGGTAGAACAAAAGTCAAAGCCCTTTAAAATAATACCGTTTTGTTTTATTTATAGTAATCGCGGTATAACCGTTTTCACAATTCGATATGTGGAATGTGACCGTATGCGAGCCCCAACTCACTGACTGACTCATAATTTGAATAGACGGTGCACCCCTAAAAATACTCGAATCTGATTGGTCGAACGCATTCTCGTTGTTCTCGACCAGAATATGATTCCACAAAACGTATTACTATGACCCGAAAACGCCAGTCTTTTGTACCCTCTTTCTTCTAGTAGTAAACGAACACACGATCAGGGTGTATTTCATTATATAATCTTACTAAGGGCGCGCAACAGATTAACCAACAAAATGAATTCTTCACGCTGGGAGTCGCTAGCCCTAACTACTATCATCCATAGCTTCGACTATGTAGCTAACACCTGTTCACATTCCTGTTCACTGTTGTAAGCCACTCTCTTTCTTACTCCCTGACTGTATGTCGCGGGACTCTATATCTCATAGCTTCCTTTTCTCTCATACGGTCATAATTCCCCCACACACACACTCTCTCTCTCTCTCTCCCTCTATCTCCGCCTCTCTCCCCCCTCTCTATCTCGTATACGTATCTGACCGATGGCAGATTTCTTTTCCTAAATGCCCGGATGTCTCGCTAAGGTAGATTTTATGACAATGTGCTTTCAACCTAAATTAAAATGACAAAAGTCACTCTTAGTCCCCCATCGGTCCGGACACCTCGAACTATCTTATCACTAAAGTCATATCAAGTTTCTATTGTTTTGGAAATGTTATCTCTTGATGGTTTTCTTTCTAGTCAGAGAGAAATGTCTATCCAAATCCAATACAGGTTGAACTGCACACCCGCAAACACACAGAGATACATAGATACATACATGCATACATGATACTCTGTTGCATAAGATGTAACAAATGTTTTAGTAGCATTAGTCTTTTACGCAAGAAATGTCGTTTTTCCACATCTAGGAGTATAAGCTGAAAGTAAAAGATTTAATTGCATTTTCTCTCGCGTTCTCATGTAAATAGAGATATAATTCACTATTACTGGAGGTGATTGTGCTCTTAACAACAATTGTGTCAACCCAAAACGTTAGACTAATTTGCAACTACGATTTAGAATTGCTGCGGAAGCTGCCGTTAACGTCATCAAAGCATATTGGGTGAACATTACTACAGGGTGAACTGTCCTGCATTGGTTTAATAGGTCTAGAAAAATGAATACAATACTAAATCTTGATATGGATACAAAAACAAACCTGTTTTTAATTAAGAAGAAGTATCCTTAACAGTGGCCAAAGACCTACGGACAATGGTAACAACCCTTACTAGCAAGGATTCCAACAGCGACCATATCACCTTTACAAATATGGAAAAATGAATCGCACATGAACTGTATGACATGCTGTATGAATATTCCAGATGTGACATAATCATGTAGAGGTGGGAGTAGCTAAAAGTCATTAGGTATGTTGTGGAGGATGGTACAACACGCATGCAGTTCAGAAAGTAAACTTTTGCTTGAAAGATATCAGGGTCATGAGTGTAGTAGTTCTGACCGTTACTTATTATTCGATGTTAGCATAAAGGAAAGAAAGGAAGTGGCAAACTATTCTGGGGGCGAATGGTATTAAGAGAAGTAGAGAGGGAATGTTATGTGCAGCAGACGCATGTAATACATTCTAAGTATACATTCAGTCAAACGTTTCGACATGAAGGAGATGGATACCCCTAATTTTCAAACAAAAGTAGTAGCGAATCAAAACCAATTGAATAGTAATGAATCGAGGACTTTCTTTAACCCGAAATAAAGGGAAATTCTTCATCCACCAAAACACTTGTTTCGGTCGATTTATTGTGCAAACGCAAGAACACAAATTACAGTTCTGCTCACAGCTTCCCCGGCAGGGAATTACGCAAACGAAGACAAAATATAAAAAGGTGTGCTCGTTCTTTCTCTGGCCCTTTTCATTTCTCTCCTTTAGACCTTTCGTTCCCAGCTCAACCCTTTCGGGTTCTATTCGCTCTATTCGGACTTCTCATCGAGGCTGCACATGCAATATGCATTATGATAATGTTACATATGGCATTGACCATGCGAGTCATGCAGAATTCTTTTAAGTAAAAAATCGCATCACCCAGGTCTCTCAACCCTCTTAGTATCTGGATTTGGCTACCTCCGAAATCTGACTTCCCCAAAGAGATTTTAGACCTTGTAAGAGATTAAGGAGAACACGACGAGGCAGCTGATAGTGATCCCGAAAGAGGACTTTGCAGATTGTTTTTAAAAGAAACTTGAATGGATGCTAGGATAAGTGTGTAAGGTCCAAAGGGGAGTACTTTGAAATGGTCAAAGGGGCCATTGCTGTAGGTCAACTATTTTTCATTAATATTAAATGGCTGGGTACTTTCGGACAGTCCGTATACGCTAAAAATCCCTCATCTCTTCCACTGATTATATCTGTTTATGGAAGCAATTTTCGGAGATGATATGATGACTATGATGATGATATTTGGGTATGGTATGCACGTGCATTTACCCTGCTCCGAGCAATTGGATCAGTTCTTCTCATATTAGCGTTTTGCTGTATGACGAATGATTTTTAAATGAAGTACATGAAGTCGGAAAATTCGATTCTTTCATCATTCGATCTTGCCCCAGGTTGAAACGAATAGTCAGATATCACATATCATTGAATAAAAAGAGCGTTTGAACTCAGCAGATCTAAGATTCGAATAATTATTATGTTCTTCAATTGCACGCAGATAAATTATCGAATTGCTATCATATTATCTCATTAATTCATTCTATGATTAATTCAATTTTCTTGATTTTATATATTCTTAATTCTTGGGGACCTGGACTAATATGCATTCCTTGACATGCATTTGATAAAAAAAATGGAATCACTGAATTGTAACTTAATCAATGCAACTAGGAAACTGTGTTTCATTTTGACGTATTTCGCTCTGTTAATTGCAAATAACATCTAATGCTTTTGATTAAAAAGTGCCTATTTTGATAGACGAAAAAATAAGGTTTTGATATTTTGTTATTATCTTTTTTCTGTAATGTTTATTTTTTTCATCCTGTAGAGCCGGGTCCAAAGTATGGTCCTGGGGCGCTATAGGGGAGTCTTCATATAATCAACAGCACTTTCCGTAGTATGTGGGTTGGCGATCTTTTGGATGGTGATGTTACCTGGGATACGGTTGGTGAACCTTTCCGTTTCATTCTTCATAAGTCCTAGCGCTCCGATGACCACTGGTGTTATAGTGGTGTTCATGTCCCACATCCTGTTGATCTCGATTTCCAGGTCCTTGTACTTGGACATTTTCTCAGTCACTTTCACGGAAGTGGTTCTGTCAGATGATATTTGCTATGTCGATGGGCATGCACCTCTTTTCTTTTCTGTCCTTGATAACGATGCCAGGTGTGTTCGCTCGTATTTCTCTGACAGTTTGGACGGGCATGTCCTATAGGATGGTGACTTCATCGTTCTCAGTGGCAGTGTTAGGTTGATGCTTACACCATCTTCCAGGTATTTTGATTCAGTCCTACAGATCTTCCTGTGTAGGTATACCGCTGCCTTGTTGTGCCTCGGCCTTTGCCAGTTCCGGGCAGCCCGAGACAATGTGCTCAACCGTTTCCTCGTACGTTCTGCTTTCAGTCCGGCGCTCCTCGGCCATTGTCGTTTGTTGGTCTACATCTGCTTCTTTTACCCTTCAAGGGTACTTCCCATGCATTCGTTTTGCTCCCATATTCTTTGCAGTTGTTGTTGACCATGTTGTTTTGCCTTCTGCTTTACTCGTTTGGCCTAGATAGTGGTCGCCTCTTTTTCTATTGGTGGGGTTTCGGGGATATCAAGTTGTTTCTTGAAGAGTGCATCCTCTTTTTTATGGATTGGGTCTGGTGTTTAACTATTTGTAGGATTGGATTGTTGTTGTTGTTGTTATTATTATTATTATTATTATTATTATTATTATTATTATTATTATTATTATTATTATTATTATTATTATTATTTAAAAGAACTCTTTTTTTAGTGTGCCCAGTAAGGCAACATAAAGATAAGTAACTCTGATTCATTACAAAAACAATGCCTCAAAAAGCCATCTACATGTCAACAGGAAATATCTGATTGACCATCTCTAATGCTAGTACCTATCAAGGAATGAAAAGCCATTTAATTGTCTTCAAAGTCATGTGTAGTTATTTCATCCCTCATCAGCTATATTATATGCAGTAGCTTTTCAGAAAGGGAATTCTACGATATATATTGTTAAAAAGTTTTTCATTTCCAGCTAACCTTATTGCTAAACATGTTTTATATACTCAATTAAAATCCACTTATCAAATAAAATAACTAGACTCTAGAACAAATTATTAATGATAATAAAACTGTTACTTTTATTAAAGTCACTAATTATTTTCTTTAATTGACCAGATATTCGGCTATCGGAGATTTTTATTGGATACATTGGAAAAAAATCAGCCAGATCTAGCCGAAAAATGGTTACTTTGGCAACTCTGCATTGTCTACAACGGAACACGTAACTTTTCGATCGGGTTCATGCTAGATCATTCTGTCGTATTCTATGGCTCACCAACCCCTCGTGGTTTTCAGTTGAAGATCAAAAGACGGAATTGATGTTGCCATAAATAACAAACCATACTTGGCTGAGGCAACCACTAAAATCTCTCATTCACTAAGCAAAACTTGTAATTCTGTTCAAAGCAATGCATGCAAAAACTACATATGCTGGAGAACTTGTAGATGCTTAAGCATAATAAGCAAGACGTGTGTCACTTACATAATTCAGAGAAGATTTTATTTTATAGTGACATTTGAAAGTTAATTTGTATTCAGTTGGTGATTAAATATAAATATTTGATTCAGTATGTTTCAATATGTCTTTTTCATAGAGGGCACACAGCTGCCCCCACTTACTCCGTACCAAGAAGGCAGGGGAAGCTTCCCCCGCAGCACTCGTGGTTCCTGCGGCCCTGTGTACTCCTACGGTTGATTTAGTGTAACACATATTTACATAACGATTTGGATGTTACACATGAAATGATGTTTTTTAACATCATGGAGATTAATACTAAAGTTGAAAGATGTCTTACTGTAATTGCACTTTTTGCAGATTAAATGTAAATATATATATATATCTTTTTATTATTTGGGTTCTTCTGTGCCTCAACAGCAATGGTGTCTACGCAAGACTGCGTTAGACTGATTTTCAACTACGAATTAATATCAGAACGTGTTGCTGTTCAAGCAGCTAATAACGGCAACAAAACATTGGGAGTGGACATTACTACATGGTGAACTGTTCAACGTTGGTTCAATATGACTGGAAATATGGATACAAATAATTAACCGCCCGTGAGACCGAAACCTGCTCTTAATTAAACATAATTATCGACAGTAGAGTCCAACGACCAACGGTTCCAGCCCTTACTAACAACTTTAGGACTTTAACAGCGACCATATCACGTCATCTCAAGGCAATAAACTGAATGCATGAACTGAATGGAATGTTTCATGAGAATTCCAATACCTACCCTACTAAATGTTTATAAGCTTAGAGAATTAGGATATAAAGTCTTGCAGCATATTAAATATCCACTTAACAATTATCCAACAGATTATCATCTTTTCAATCATTCTGAACCTAATATCCATAATAAATGTCCAATAATACGGAAGCAATTAGTTAAATAGTTACTATTTTCTGTTTGTTATATCATCTTTTGTCTTACTATTCTAAATAGGGAGTTTTATAAGTAACAACCTAATAAATAGGAGGTAAGATTAGTAAACTAGTCTCACAAGTAATTTTGATAGGTTCTTGAGTTGGGTTTTCAATGAATGTTACCGTCAAGCCAAATTTCGTGTAATTAGAGAAACATCTACATGAAAGGAAATTTCTTTTAATGTCTTGACTATCATACGGTTTGGTGTTCGTGATTAATTGACTGTGGGGATAATTGCAATTACTCTTAATAACCACAGTTGCTTAAACAATAGTCACATTTGACTCCAAAACAATTTCATTCCCTTCCTTGTTGTTGGTTATTAGTTTGTGTTTTTATGGGAAGAAAGTATGGCGCCCACGTGTGCAGAGTTTTGCACATGTGTTTTTTCAATGTTGGGTCTCGCACACTTTCGTATGGTGGGTGTGTCGAAATAGCGGACCGTTCCTGCTTAGTGCAACAGGTGAGGTGCTATACTGGAAATGGGTCCCCATAAACTTATTATTATTATTTGAGGGCCAGCAGGGCTAGAAACCTCTAGCTATGCAAGGTAAATATGTGTACGTATTTATGGTATTAATGTAGATATTAGTATTACGTGTTATTTCTTATAAAGTGCGTTATCTTGCAGAAAGCCCTAGGCACGACCTTGACATATAACCCAATTTATCTAGTCTGCTCCTCATTAACACCTAAATTATTATTACATATTTTTAATTTATGTTGAAGTCACAAATAATCGATATGTAAAGATAAGAGCAAACTAAGAGCCAACAGTTCTCTGTTGGATTAAATCGTACATGGTCACAATCAGAGTCATCGCCCCTATTTTGTTATCTAATTTTTACTTTCTATATGTATTACTGTAGCTATGAACGTAAACCCAATTTAGTCCAATGCCATTGTAATTAAATGAACACGCTATCATTTCGATGCTAGAACTATACAACGAATACCATTGATAGCATTATAAATCTGTTGGGCATAGCCAAGGTTTTGTAAGACGGTGGCGGAAAACGTGTTCTATGTGGATAGCAACACATTTACTTGTGGGTTTGCTAGTGTCGCCAGTGGTCAGTGTTTAACTCCAGGTAAACGGCAGAATCTTGAATGTTAATTTACCTCTGTCATTTTCAATGCAGTTGGCCTGACTAACCTTAGGTGACTGGCTCAACATAATCTTCATAGTCCTATTTAGCCTTGGTCCAGACGAAGTTAAGCTCCAGTGGTTAGTGCTAGAGCCCAGGCAAAAGTGAGGATGGTGAATATTGATTTGTTAGGGATACAGACAAACTTGGAACTTGGTGTACTGGCGCAGTACAATCTTACTAATCCCGTTTCCCCTATTTGACCTGCTGCCGGACTAGGCTAAGTTTAGTAAATAACAAGGAAATTACATAACCGGGGTTTTCTGAATATGGAAAAGACACTGCAGATGGGGGAGAGAGAGAGAGATAGATATATATAGAGAGAGATAGACACTCTCACATAGATAGACAAAATAAGAGACGTGTCAGTGTTCGAGACAAGGTAAGAGAATGGATGTCGAAAGCTGATATTTAAATCAGCAGGCATTCCCACGTGGAAGATTAGTGCAACATTATCTACCTACAACATTTCCCCCATTCAGTCTTATGTTACACCGATCAATGGTTAGTAAATATCTTGTCGTTAACAATGAATAACGAAATCCGAACTAGTATGTTAATAAGTTTAGAGCTGATTGTACCTGGCTTCATTGTGAGTCTGTTTGTGTAGATATCTGTACGCCTAGATGTACGAGTTAATCGGCCGAAAACGAGGCTCGGCAGATACAGGACATATACTGTCACTCGAGCACTTTCAGTTGTATCTGAGAGATTTGCACCTTTGTTATTCCCCGTAGAGAAGTAAACGCCGTCTGGAATGAGATAGGGATGTGGTAAAATGCCTTCAGTAGAATTCCAAAGAGAAGTGAACTATGTCCTCTCATGAATAATTCACCAGTGTGGTGATCAGAAGCCACAACAAGGCGCGAATTGTTGCCATTAACGATAATTCCGTGATCTTCTTTTGCATTTCTTTAATTGTTTCTGTTTCTTCAGTGTCTGCTTTTTGTCTTTTTTATTTTCTTTCATTTGTGTTTATCTCTTTTTTCTTCTACTTCTCTCTTTCTATGTTAATGCCTTTCCTTTCCCTGCCATTCATAAAACTTCTTCTTCTTCTTCTTCTTCTTCTTCTTCTTCT
>VCCN01003899.1:533142-543762 GCA_006491835.1 Architeuthis dux
ATATATATATATATTGCCCCCTTAGAGTAGCATCCGTATATTACTGTATTACTATTAATTGGAACGTGGGTGTACAC
This sequence comes from Architeuthis dux, assembly GCA_006491835.1. NCBI lineage: Eukaryota > Metazoa > Mollusca > Cephalopoda > Oegopsida > Architeuthidae > Architeuthis > Architeuthis dux. Next base: position 533,220 of record VCCN01003899.1, read on the forward strand.
TCACACGCTTTCATGCAGATATACATGTTATAGGTATCTCTTGAACTAATTGCTAATTTATGATTACAAATAACCATGTACATATCCGTTAACCCCCAATGATGTAAAATGCAGAAAAACATAAAATGAAAAGACCGGGTGTACTTAGTGACAACTGGAATGATCATTGATCTACATTTAAAGTGTTAAAGCTCTTAATCTAAACTAACGATTAACTTTTCCTAGCAGCTGACTATTAAAAATATGCTGTCATTACCAATATATTTTCATTGGTACTAGTACATTTGCGTCCCAATAACTATGTCCCTGTCAAATGCGTCTTGGACATTATCGCCCCCGGACATTTGCGTCCCGGACATTTGAGTCCCAGGACATTGGTGTCCGGAGCTACTTATAAACAACACCCTGTCTCTCTCTTATACTGAAAATAGTCGTATTTAGGGTTTCTGATTATATTACACATTTTTAGAGATAGATTCTTTTCTTTTAGTAACCTAGTATCGTGGGTTTTATCGACATGGAATTATGCTGCGATTTGTCGATACATTCTTACAGAGGGGAGTCTTATTTGTAGTTTCCGTTTAAAATTACCCCTTTTTAAAGATATAGTCTTCTATTTTAGTAACTTTACATAGGCTTTTGGTGATACTATTCCATTAGTAACATTTTTGGTGAGATTTATCGGCCTTATGCTGTGATTTGCCGTGTCTAGAGGATTTGCGGGACGAAGCCGGATAGTGATAACTAGAATAATAATGGGAGTCTTCTTTTAGGGTTTCTGATTAAAATCACACCTTTTTAAAGATATATTCTTCTAATCTAGTAACTTTACATCAGCTCTCGTGAGTTTTATCAACATTATGCTGGAATTTGCCGAGAGGAGATGTACACGCACTTTTGAAAAATCTTCGACACCGTCTTTTAAAAACACGATTACTCTTAAGCCTTTTCTTTCTTTTGCTAGGAAGAAAAAAGCCGAACATTTTTTCAAAGTTTTTTTCCCTTTAATTAAAAGGTTAAATGTGATATTTTTAAAAGTAAATTTTATTGTTTACACTGTACTACCGACAAGAAATTACCGAATGGAAGGAAGAGGATTTACCGAATGGAGATGAATAATAACTGAAGGGAGTCTTATTTGGGTACAACATTCACGAAATCCTATGTAATGTTGCTAAAATAGAATTATATATATATATATGAAATCAAATTATGGATAATTGTATATCCAATCGACAGAATATGATAATTATAATGACACTTATTAGTGAGAGCCTATATTTGCCCGGAGTCGGTGTGAGCGACTACTAAACGAGCGTCCCAAATCGTAAATGTGAATAAAGAAACGAACTTCGTGCGGGGATCGAACCCGCGTCCACCTTGGAAGCCACCTATACGCGGTGCTGTTCTACCATTTCATACTGTCGACATAAGAGAGCCGCACTATATTCGTGCCTAAAATCGGAACGTGTGAATGGAGGGGTCAACCAAGTGTAGGATAAAAGACTCCTGTCTATCATGTGATCTTCGTTAGTTCAGTGGTAGAACAGCATTAAAAAAAAACTCTCTTGTGGCCTCACAGCTTCAGATTTTTCCTGGTTTCTTTCTTCTTCTCTCATTAGATTAGTTTACCTTCGTTATCGGTTTTTCTCTTTAATATCTGTTTTATTACTTTTACTCCTCATATTAAGCGGTACAATCTGAGGTGTCGGGTTCGCAACCATTCATGATTTCGTGCTATCAAGATAGATTTAAGTAGAAGTTTATTGTATCATTTGGTATTATAAATATAGCTATTCTTCTGTTGTATTAAGTTTCACCAAACGGAGTGTCGGTCGCATGGTTATTAATGATGTGATGCTTGCAAATTGGATTCAACACTTTTTTTGTTTTGTGCATTGCATCATTTGCTATTTTAACAGTGACTATTCTACTGTTGTACCTCATTTTCACACCACAGTCTGTTCATCATGAATTTTGTCAACCATTATCAATGTATTACTAGTAGTTTCTTACATATTCATTTTAGTGGCTTTTACTCGTATATACACAGAGCGTCAGTCTGCGGCATGTGTAAACAGCGTGGATCCGAAATAAAAGATAAGCTCTTGTTGAGACACGAAATCCCATGCCTTTTGCCAGTCAGGCTTTTGCATTTGGGGCATTCTTAGGACCTCTAGTCAACAAGTTAACATCAAAAATATGCGATGGCATTTTTTTATTTTCATTGTGCAAACGAAGCAAATATCTCTCAATCAAAAACAAATTATTGGATCCGACACAAATTTTAATCACATCTTTCTAACCACGTGGCTTACTCTTCCACAAAATCTCATAATCTCTTAATACAAAACAAATACTTAGATCTGCCTCAGAATCTAACCACTTCTTTCTTACGATATGCCTTACCCTTCCACACAATTACATTGCAGTTAATTGAGAATATTTGGAGATATCGTGTGGACAGTCATGAGCGATAACAGATATGTATTAAAAAAACAAAAAAAACGGAAACAAATCTCTCAATCAAAAATAAATTCCTGGATCCGCCCAAAAATGTAATCGGTTCTTTTTCACTGGTACCAACTTTTCAAATGGAGCCCCCGCTGGCAAATAGAGCAGGGTCCAAAGGTTTTATGAATAGTAGTTCCTGCATTTTTACTAACATTAATCAATGTCCATGGCTGCCAGGTTGGGAACCAATGAACTAAAGTTGGATGGGACCCTAAAGGAGCCAATCCCCCGGGCCCCCAAATCTCTTTGGAAACCATGTTAATTCATATCTAAAAAAAAAAGATTAAGATGAAAATTGTTGCCAGTTGAACTTTAAGGGCGGTGGCCATTTTGAATTTGGAAATTTGGAAGAATGCAAATAAAATAATTGCCACCACCTATTTTTGTTGGTATCATCCAGAAATGTTGACTAGAATAGTAGTTCCTGCATTTCTACTAACATTAATCAATGGCCATGGCCCCCAGGTTGGGAACCAATGAACTAAAGTTGAAGGGGACCCTAAAGGCGCCACGAATGCAAACACCTCAACAACCTATTTATTTTGAGGGATTTAACTGGGTTTCCATCTGGCTATAAGGGAAGCTTCGTTATCCGTAACAGCTTATCAGAAACTTGAGTTATAAGTACGTTTACGGCTGGAAGAAGTTCAATTTCTCATCGGGAGCAGTTTACTCACTGCCCCACCCTGAAATCGATGAAAAGCACCTATTGGCCGACAATTAATAATAGTTGACAGTATTTCATATAAGAAATAGAATGAAATCAAGATATTATTTTAAAATTCATTTTCCACTTTTTGAGAATATGTTGTATGTATAACAAACGTATGCAATTTTTATTTGGGTTTAAATTAGGACACAGTATAGCTAAAGCAGGGAGACACACTGATTTGTCATTATAGAAGGAACTGCTAACAAGTGAATGATATAACTGTGGGCTCTGACACTTTGCTGCAGAGATGAATCCATTCAAAATAAGCCTCGTAGACAAAAATAACAAACGTCACCAATAACGACCAATTGAGAAAATTGTGGAATATGACTTTACAACAAATCAGTCTCTTTCTTGAATTGAAATTGAAATCTGAAACTTTGTTGTTTCAACGTGTGGTTAATCGGAACAATCACTATCCCAATTATAGGTCTTATACTTGACCTTACTTGTGATGAAAACTGTATGATTTATTATAACCGTAAACATATATTCTGAATAAAATGATGGCTATATTTGTTTAAAATATCATGTTTTACATTTCCCAGTCAAAAGAAGAACACTTCATGTGCTACAGCCTCACATCTTTCTTTCTCGCTTTGATATCTGAGTTGACTTTCTGTCATTTCGTCTCCAGTCATGATATCCAGAATTCGTTATTGTGATGATATAGCAATATAGTGATATGATGGATATTTAACTGATTAACCAAATAGATAAAGCAATACTATTTGGTTATAGTCGAAGCTGACAAGATACAACGGTAACATGTTTACGACCGGACTAATACAGGCACACAGACCTATTTTGGGTTTGACGTTCTGGCCTAGGAAACGCAGATGTGTGAATGGGTATTCCACCCAGATGCTACATGGAAATTTGATCTCATTCCAGCGACTACATTCCGTCATCGTGACATCAGTCTAAAAGCTTTCTTTGGTTTCATTATTTCCTGGGACTACATATTTAAGTAATTCATATTTTGATTTCTTCAGACAGTATTGAGATAGTATTGGGACGTCTCAGTTAGTTTCCTTTTTCTTTCTTTTTTCTTTCTTTTTTAAACAGTTTACATTTCTTCTCAGCCAGTTATCTTTTTCCGTTTATTCATATGTTAATTGGAAACTCTGATTCCTTAAATCCACACTCAGCTGAAAAGACTTTATATACCGGCTGGAATACAGTTTTAAAAAGAAGAGTTGCTTTGAATTAATACTGACACGTAGAAGCATAGCCGTATATAATAACATATACACATAACACGGTGCGTCAGGTAGTTGGGTATGTTCGTTTCACAGATCCATTTGCTAGTGTAGGGTAGTGATTTCAATCTTCACCGCGTGCACCATACCTGTGCCTTGTATCTGACATAACCTCGGTAATCAATTAGGTGGCTTCCTTTTCGGCTAGTAAGCTTATCTTACAGACTATTCCTATGGTAGTGAGTTCAATCTTCACTGTATGCCATACATTTACTAAGGTTAGTAAATACCTAGAGTGAGCACCTCGCAATAAAACCGTGATTAGCGATCGAATCACCCAGACCATTGCTTCTGTAATGATTGCAAATCCTCACTGGGTGCCAAGGAAGCATAACCATGTGTACCAGACTGAGCTAAGCTTAGGCAAAGCAGTGGTTAGCCTGCCAATTTCACGGACTATTATTCTTGTAGTGAATTCAATACTCTTTGGGTACCCCACATTTGTAAATTGTGCAAGATATTAGTAAATATTTAGGACGCATCACTGTTTAGCAAGTTGATATTTATAGCATTACTGAGTGACTCAAACTTCTGGTTTTGTTCAGACCAAGATTATTATATATCTTGACTGCCTTAGAGGTATACTCTCACACACCATTATTGCTGCAGAGAATTAAATCAACATAGGGTCCCACACACTTGTGGATTTGCACCTGACTAGACTTATTCAATATTGCGATTGCAAAACTAAGTTAAGCTTAGTAAATACCTATACACCATCACACATGTACTATGCGATAGGTTGTTATTTTAATAACAATGAGGTATTTCACCTTTGAATGACAGTAATTGCTTTATTCTTTTCGACAGGATAAGGATAACCCTTTCTAGCTACACCTTTTCTCTGCTATTTTCACAGCTTTTAAGGCCGTCTACACTGTGAAAGTATAATTAAACATTAATGTTGTTAAAAACGTCCACTATTCGGATTATTCACTTGATCTGTTGTTTAAATTCCTGTACGCTTCAATCAATAATACGCCATGACAACCTCTTTTCAAACTTAGTGAGTTGACTGATGTTTAATTATTGATGGCATTAGCGAAAATCTTCAATTAAAAATAGCTTTATTCAAAACAATTTTGTTTCCTACAGATCAATATTCTCTTTTGTACACGGGACTACTTTCAGATTTTCAACTTTATAGTTGTAGGGATTACAAGATAGGATTAACTCTGATAATCTTACGTTGTTCACGAAGATTAATGTAACACTTTTTAATTAAGCTTAGGAAGTGTCAGAACAGGTGAAAAAATACGTCCAAATTAAAAGCAAACGATTTAGATTCAGAACACGAAATTCAATAAAAGTCACATAATAGACAATTTAAATAGATGTTTTATTATAAAAAGGTACGACGCGAAGTAAAATTCAAACAACAAATTAGTTGTCCAATAATGCTCCCACATGCCTTTCCAAAAGCCAAATAAAAATCCGAGTTAAATATGGTTTACTTTTACTTTTGTAAGTAAAGTATATACCAAAATTTAGTCATTTCTGCAATTTCTTTTAATTTGAACGATCTTTTTAAAAAAGAATTGTAAATCAGGTCACTAATAAATATAAACATTATTTGATACCAGGTATTGCTAGGTACTGCGGCTCGAGAGTCAAACATATACATTTACAGAGCATGACTAGTATGAATCTGAATGAATATGAATGTGTGCGTAGGTGTGTGCGTGTGTGCGTAAATGCGAGTGTGCATGTGTGTGTGTACTGTAACGTAAGGAATCAACATTGTAGCGAGTGGTATCGTTAATGTAACGAGCGGAGTTACCAGTTATAATAAGAGAAGTTATTATATTATTTAGACATATCTGACTGAGTTAGGGACACGAGGTTTACGATATAAACAAATGGGCCGTAGTAACAGTAAGCTAATAGCCGTAGTAGTAGTGATAGCTAGGTGTGCTGCTATGAGAAATATAGACAGAGTAATAGCTTTACTGATTGTGTGTTAATGTGCTGATGATAGAGAGAGGTCGAAAGGCTAAGGTTATAAATGTGCGCTAAGACGATTCGTTGTTGATGCACCTTTACCATTGCAATGGAATAAAGATGCATGACAAGGATGTAACATAATAAGAAACTGCGTTTAGTTCTCATCTAAGAAGAATGCTTTTAAAGTGCGGTTGGCTACTTTTTTAATAGAAATAAAAGGTCCTTTGTTTGTTGAAGATGTATGCGTGTGCGTCCTCAATAATCTAATGTCCTAACGCATCTTATTTTTCATATTCCCGTGGATAGCGTCAGATGTGTGCTGATATTATCTGCATATACCTTTCTCAGTGGTGTGGATGTGTCCCAGTATATCATTCTCACCACTCAATCATGTTTGGTTTCTAAACCTTTCTAATTCTTATTTAACTGTAACTTCGTCATGGTTTGTAATTTCTAACTACAACGAGAATAATAATAATATTTGGCTTGATACATCAGGTTTTGTGATAAACAGATTTGGTTGATATTCTGTGCTAACACTCCAGTAGCAGACATGTGCGAAAGGAGGACAAATAAGAAAACCGGAACAAAGATAATTGTTGCTTCCAATCAACCTAAATGAAAGGCAATTTTTAAACATTCAGTATAAACAAAGGGAAATATTCGATCCAAATGCTGAAAGAAATGGTTAAACTCTCACGTACTCGAAAGACAGAAAACCTACTTCAGAGTAGGTATATACATTTTACTTCCACAATCTATTTGTGACACAGACACCAGTACCCGCAGATTACAGGCCACGATTTACACGGACAACTTTACATATTAAACGCTTTACCTATCATCAACGACATTGAATTCTGCTGTTCAGTCAACAGGTTTTCTGTATTCTTCGGGCTGTTATTGTTATGTTTATTATTTTCAGAATATTTTTAGTCTCTGCTATTTTTTAACATTATGTTTAAGTCCATCCATGTTTCAGCCTTTCCCAACTGTATAATGTAATTCACTTACTTCATTCAGCGTGATGATGATGATGATGATGATGATGATGATGATCATCATCATCATCATCATCATCATCATCATCATCATCATCATCCGTTTAATGTCCGTCGTTGGACATAGACCTTCCCCAAGATTCCTCAGATCTCTCTATCGCGGGCGTCGCAGCGCCAATATCTCCGGAACCTGTCCAAATCGTCACGCCATCTTGTCTTCTGTCGGAACAGTTCAGTATATGATATCTGGGGATCCGTGTTGTGAGTCACGATGTCCAGCGGTTGTCTGACATTTTTGCAGCATGGCCATCCATGTTGACAATGGGCACATTGTCAATTGGGTTTTATAATGGATTCTATGATATACTGTGCATTCTTGTAATCCCTCGCATGTGATGCTTGTGCACGTTGCATGTTTCTTAGTTTTAGAGCCAATCGTTTGGTTAGGTTCAACGTTTCAGTTCCATCAAGAGGACGCATTAGTTATAAACCCTTCTTTTCAGGACTAATGGGATGTTTTTGGTCCTTGAATGCTGAGCTTGCTCTACCGAAAGCTTGCCAGCCTAGGGTGATTCTTCGATTGATTTCTTTTTCTCTTAAGGATTGCATGGAGATGCGTTGTCCCAGGTAAATGTAGTGCTCTACTTTATGGTATTGGTTTTGCTGAAGTTCATATGAAGACCTACTCTCTTGCATTTCTGTAGTTCATGAAGGTTCTCGGCAAAGAGTATACCGAATCTTAGGTTACTTAATTATTCACCATCAATTCTCATTCTAATTTTCGGAAGATCATTTCGAGACACGCTTTGAATAGTTAGTTACTCCTTGTTCGGGCTGGAAGGGCTCCGAGTCTTTGTCTAGCCCGATAAAGGAACTGCTAAGTCGGTATATATGTTGCATAACTTTGACATATACAGGATCGACTCAATAAAGTTTGTATTGAAAACAATAATAATGAGGCCAATGGACCGAGTAAAACCTCCAGAAAACGACAACTTAATAAGTTTATGGCCGTATACAAAATTAAACCTGGACAAACACGACGAAGATAGGATAAATGAAAGAAGGTACACACAGGCAATACGTTGAAAGCAAATCATTGCAGTTGATGTTAAATGCCCCCCTCCCCTTGAAAAGGTTTACCACCTAAGTCATCTTGTAAAAGGTTTCGGGTCAAATCAATATGTTGATGAGTCACATCCAAATACTCACATATCATTAGGTGCCTACTTCATATAAACCAACCTTAAAAGTTGTATCGGATAGACTTATAGAAAGCGAGAATGATGGAGTAGTAGGTTCCTGTTGTTCTAGTGGAAGCAGATAAAGGTCGAATATGCTTGAGACGGACCGATAGTTTGTAAGCCTGAAGAAAAGCCCAGTATGCTTGTAGCATAGGGAGTACAGAAAGAGTTAGTAATTAAATGAGCAATGCACCTTCTGGCGTTTCCAGTTAGCAATATATTGCAGAGATGCAGCGAATGAAATATCAATTTGAAAGCGTATGAATTGAAGGAAATCAGATTGTGAAAACCCAAAACTAATATTATTCATCTTCCACGATTTCTCTTTCTGCAAAATCATAAAATTAATGTCTGAACGACAGATTAGAATTCAGTTATTAAATCTGTAGAAACTGAAATAAAAATCTTCTTACTATGGGAATTCATCTAGGGTTTTACCAGAATTACTATATAGGAAACAAACAAGAGTAAGAAAGATATGTGTGTCTATATGATTTTAGAAGAGAATTAGTCCAATAAATACAATACAATGAGTAGAACACTCATTGTATTGTATTTATTGGACTAATTCTCTTGTCTTTTGTTGCTTTCTTGTTAGAACGTTTTGACCGCTTTACACGCGGCCCTTCCTCAGATGTTTGCTTTATTTCTTTTCAAATTGAACCGTTCCTTCAAAAACACGTCTTTCGGCGTCTCTGTACGTTTTTGAAACCTCAAATCTAGCATTTCTTTTCGTATCAGTGGTTTCCATATATTATTGAACTACAGGACAAGTAAAGATATCAATGATATAGTAGAGGCACTGATCAGAAAAGAAATGCTTTATTTGTTGTTCCAAGACCATGCAGAGGTACAGGAGCCGACGTGTTTGGGAATGTTTTAATAAATGAATAAAGAGATAATACACCTGTAATTTAAATAACAGAAATTGATAAGTATAAACACACTGAAATATATAATATTATGCAGAAATAGTTATAAAATCTATAACATAATTAGAATGCCAATCTCAGCATCACATAAATATTGTGTGCGCTAAGATAATGACATAGATCGCGCAATGCTTTGAAAAGCTTATGTATTCCTTTTACTACAAATCCTTGTAATAAAAGAAATCTAATATATTCAGCAATGTGGTTTGACCAAAAAGGGTCATGGCTGGCCTGAAGTAAGGACATGTCTTTCATATTTGGTAACATGACTCAAGGAAGAACACCTGACCAACTGAGGATACGTCATCAGGTGCCGATATTTATTTGGTCAGGGAATGATCTTATGCACAGTAAGCATTTACGCAGAGATCTTTGATCTTTGCTCGCTAAACTGTAAGTGAGGCTCTCTAATCCACAGGAATTAGTCAGACGATTTGAAATGAAAGAATCCTTGTCCATTGTTAAACTACTATTTATCTCTTTATTCTACATCCAGAATTCTGAGTGATGGCATCAAACATAGGAACCGCGAACATGTTTTAATGTCTAATACTACTACTACGACCACGTTAAGACCAGTTTTCATTACTGCTCTACTGTGGCGCAGTAAATATAATAAGAAATGCATCATGTATTTCTACTACACTTATTACCATCATGCTGTTAATGCTACTTATGTAGCATAGCCTTGATGGAGTCAATTTAGCTGAAATATAAAGCCAACATTTTATTTGTCGATAACGCGAGAGATTTCATATCAGAATCAAAAGACCAACATTTTATTAGTTTCTAAATATGTGAGTGATATTTTGACAATTTGGTTCAGTTATATATAGAAGAAACAGCTGTGTAAATTGGCTCCACTTCAATTCATAACCTCTTGTAAATGTAAACAACTGTAGTCCGGGGGCCAGCAGGGGCTACCGTGCACCCC
>VCCN01003899.1:562745-575533 GCA_006491835.1 Architeuthis dux
CATATATTTCATGAACCATGTTGTATCCATATGTTGGGCTTGTTTACACCTTCATTTCATATGGGCTAATGCCACGTTACTTCCAATATTGCTAGGATCTTTTTCTCATACTTTCTTTGACATTCCTGTGGGAATGGGATGGTATCATTCAATTCAGTCCAGTGGGTAGTATTAGAGTGATCCTTTTCAAAGATTCCTCAAGCTTTTTTTTAGCCCCGCCTTCTTTTTTTCTCTTCGTATCCATGGTAACTGACTCTTTATTTTTTATTATCTTCTATTTTATAATTTAAGTTTTTAAATTAAGGTTTTAATCTGAAATTGTGGGTCTATTCTTTAATTTAAGTTTTTAAATTACGGTTTTAATCTAAAATGTTGAGCATGCCTACACATCGAAATTAATTATTTTCTCTGGTTCAACATATTTTCCCCATCTATTTTTAAATGGTTTAGTTTTTCCTCCATGCATAGGTTGCACCTGTCTTTAAAGCTATGTCTATAGTTACTAATTACTGACCATTTCACAATCGGGTTTAATCCTGACTTCCTTTGTTCCCAATAATGTTTAGATAGGGCTTTGCTATTTTTTAGAATGATCTCTTGTGATTGTAGAATGTCGACAAATTATTATTTTTAAATACCCACGTAAAACTTTATATGTTGTGGTTGTTCCTTTGCAGTTATCGTTGCTAAGTATATGTTATTCTCCGTTGTGCATTTGTTTGCCAGCGGGCATGAATCTTTCTCTTTGCAGTTGCACCCAGAGTATGATTTACTGGTTTTAATTTTCTTGTTAATTTCTCTATCATATGAAACTATTACTTTTCTATTATGCGATACCATTATTCTGTTTATATTTCTGGTGCAGCTATAACTTATTTTTATTGTGTTCCTATTTAGAATTTTACTTAATGGGTTCTCTTTGGGGAAGTGTCTATCTATTAGTTTTAGGAATGTTCTACCTATGTTTATGTTTACTAATTTACCGAATGGGGGATTATACCATATACGTTGTCTGTTTCTCCTTTTGTTTTTGTTTTCTTCGGGTTTTCCCCTGTATTGTAAGTAGCCACTGTTTCGTAGGGCGTCATTGTACATTGTTTTGTTCTCATCGAAGTTTTGTTTGTGGAGTTGTTGCTTATTCAATTGTTTATTGAGTTTGTGATTTGTCTGAGTATTTTTTGGGGGTGGTTAGATTTAATGTTGACGTAGGTGGCTGGTTGGTTATCTTTTGTGTATGGTCTGTAGGTGTTAATATCTAAGTTAAATGTAACATCTAGAAAATTGAGGTTATTTCGGCTTTAAAGCCTACCTACTTTAGTGCCCTAGCTATTTTGTGTGTATATTGCTAGTTTTCGGTCCGTTTGTGTCATGTACTACGATTAATCCGTCATCCCTGTATAATCCGACGCCTGTTTTCTCGATGAATCCACCTAATATGCTGAGTATGTATAATCCTACTAGGTCAAATATTTGTGCCGAGTATTACAGTACGCCACTGAAGGCCTTCATTATGATTTTAAACGTACTTCAGTTCCTTCTGTAGACGTCTGCTTTTTTCTTGTAGTTGACGAACAGCACACACTTGCTTATTCAATTTGTTATGACAATATCTTTGCTAGTTCCTTCGTCCGTAATCATGCTTTTTCTATTCCTTCTGTTGAATCCTACTCCATCTCTGGTTGGCAAATGCTGCACTTTTCTCGACTTGAAATTCTATGTCAATGTACATGCTGAATATCCTTTCTACTAGGATTAGTATTATAATCATACGAAATATATTAGTTTTGTATGCATATTAGTAGTGCTATGATCTTAATTCCTATTAGTGTCAAAATGTAAGGGAGACTGAGGACGGTTGCAACAAGTATTATTCCTCCAATCAAAATCATGCTAGATTGATGACACTCATAGTGCACATGCACATTTAGACCCACCGCCATCAGGAGGACAGAAGACAGATTCAACATCTGCTGCTTCATGGGAAAAGAATAATTAATTTTGTCGACCTCTAAGTGACGTGGTTAGTATGTGTCAAAATCAATATGTCTAGCTAGCACATTGTGTTCTTCCATGGATGATAGGGTTGTGCTAGCTAGACATAGACCACGCAACAGTATTTTTCAATCAGTAATACTCCATTGTGTGCCTTCAAAGCTACTCAAAATACAGGGAAGTGTGGCTACAGTGCTGGATGTGTAAGTCCTTGGATTACACAGCTAGAGGTGATGTTTACACATGCCACAACTGCGACAGTGACTGTGACTAATGACTATTGAATTTCCTTCTTTTTGGTTTTTGATGTAATGGCTTTCTGGGAGTCAGCAGACTTGTAAAAATGTTTTTAAAAGTGTATTAGCTGTGTCATTTTGGGATGCCTGTTTTTAAAAAAGTTTCAAAATGTTCCTTAGCTGGCCATTTTGGGATGTCTTTTTTAAAAGTTTATTATCTCATTCACTTTTGGATGTCTGTGTTTGTAAAAATCAGTTTTTAAAATTTAAAACAAATCTTATTAGCTGTCTCATTTTATGATGTATGCGTGACTTTCAGGAAACCAAAGGTGGCGGTTTACATTCAGTGGAGTGTGACATGAATCAGTTTTTAAAACAGTTGCAGTTTTGTACAATAAATACATGTTTAATAAAGGTTTGTTGCATTGCAAATTGTACCATTTTCCCTGTCTAACACTGACATATGGAGAGATTGAATAGCATCTGTAACATCTGCACAATGGCTCAATGTAGGCATATGTTCTATGCATGAACAAACACAACTCAATAACAGTTATTGTAGCAAAATGCAATGTGTGTGCGTGTGTACATGGAGGCTGATATTTGACCTAGCGGACGCACGCTGTGTGTGCTTGCGTAGAGATTAACATTAACCTATGCGGAATGATACATAGGGACGCGCCGGCCTTTGATCCCGCCAAGGCGCTCGCAGTCGCAAGCCAACGCGCTCGCGGTCGCACGCCAAGGCGCTCGCGGTCGCACGCCAGAAGATATTCATAAACATAATTAACTCTTCTCCAGTGTTTCAGGATTCCTTCAACAAAAGAAATCGAGATGGTGTAATTTTTAAATTAAGGGACCGACTCGCCAGTAACTTTTACATAGACGGATGAGCGGAGCCACCTAACTTGCTTCTTCCCTAGCGATCACCAAATGGGAAAATGTCGTCACATTCCTTTTACCAAAAGGGGCGTGGCTTAACCTGATAAATATTGGTTCGCCCAGCCGGTAAGGTGAAATCGGGGAGATAGCCCTGAATAGCCGTCCAGCTTTCGATTCTTCCCATCTCAGGCATAAGAAAAGCAATTTAATATTTGTATCTTTTAACGTGATAATCCGGCGATCTTTCAATTTGTCTACGCGAGAAGAAAAACAAAGAAAGAAAAAAGAATAATATTTTCCAAAAAAAGATTGTGTGTGTTGCTATTCGACTTCGCGGAAATTCCCCAACCAGCGTCCTCTATTTTTGACCACCACAAAGTGCGTCCAAACCAAATAAATCTGTATAATACTACTGCACACTTTTTGGCACCGTGAACCAGCTACAAACCAACGGTTTGTCATCCGAACTTAGGAAAACAGCAACAACGGACGACACAAAAGCAAACAGAAACAAGTAAGTGCATTTCCTTTTTCCATTGATTTATCTTTCCTCTCTCTGGTATCATGGACCCTCAGACTTTCATTAATATCATTTCCCACCTAACACATGAGCTCATATCGTTAGGTGATGGTTATAGAAGTGATACCTTGGCGAATATCTCTCTATCTAGTATCACGCTGCTCGAAGGGGATATAAGATGCATATATACCATGGCGGAAGGTTATAGACAAATACTTCCTCGCTGCCGAAATAGTAGAAGAAAGGAGAGCAGACGTAGCTTACCAGCCTTCGTCTGGGAAGGCCAGAGCTCTCATAAAAAAACTTGTGTCGGTACCAATTGCAACTTGGGTGAGTTAAGGGCGGTATTACATAAGTGTTACACAGTTGCCAAAGAACTGCGTCGGCTTACGCACCTAGGGCAGCATGACGAGGGAAGCGTGGAAGAATTTAAATACAGAGTTATTTCTCCGTAATGTAAGACCTTCCGGGGCGGGTGTTAATAGAATCCCCGAAATGGAGAAACAACTGCATAGAAGGGGGTTAAAAATATAGAAATACAAACGTTAGTAATTAGGCATTAGGATAGCAATGTCGGAGTTTGTAATCCTATCTCAGACTAGAGATAGAGGTTTTAATGAACCGATGGAAGTTGATCATCAGAGGCGACGATACACGATAGGGGGAATAGGAAACATGTTAATAGGGGGAATACCGAACCCAGACCATCGGGTGGCGGTACAGATATAAAGAAAACCAGTCACCCGATCGAAGATCCTTTCACAAATCGATTGTTTGCTGGCGATGTAGGAGAACAGGTCACATTAAAAGACAGTGCTCCACTGTGATTTCTGTCCGATGAAATGAAGTCGGCGGGCAGATTGACGTTCCGACACTAACAATTAACGCTACAGGAAAGCACTATTACATTTACTATTCAGGGAGCACGCTTTCTGTGGTGAAATGTAAGCATATATTTTACCTCGCGTTCGCACGCTGTGTGTGCGTGCGTAGAGACTAAAGTTTAACCGCTGTGGAATGTCATATAGGGACGATGATCTAAGGTCGCCGGCCTTTGAATAGACCAATGCGGTTTACACTCGTTGTCGCACGCTGTTTGTCCGTGAGTAGAAATTAATGTTAACCTCTGCGGAATGTGACATAGGACCTTCAGCGTGTTGTCTGGTGCCAGAAGATATTCAAAAACATAATTAACTCTTCTCTGGAGTTTCAGTGATGACCAGGCAATCTCAGTGATGAACCGGTGATCTTTCATGTTGTCTATATGAGAAGAGAAATAAACAAATAAAAAAGAATATTTTTCTCATAAAAAAATATCTCTAAACCAAAGAAATATGTACAATGCTACATTATTTGATAAATAAATAAATAATACTATACTATTATTATAAACAACATATTTTTAGAATACTATACTCGTTGAGATGAAAAGCAAAAGTCAATTGGTGAAATATCCCCAGGGTTGGGGGCAATTGCAACATCTGTCTTCTTCCATTCAAATAAATATTGTGAACGATATGTCATATGTAATAATCTTTAAATGGTATGGGTAATTAGCAGACAGATGTAAGGGGTATCAAACTCATGGACACAAAAGGGCCATTACGTCCTGGGGGAGAGACACAGTGGGCCAAAAGTGAGATGAGGGGGGGCGTGATTTCCACCAATGATAATGCTAATCTGCAATACAGCTGATAGGCTGCTATTTATTTATTCATCAAAATGAATACGCATATGATAGTAAGTGGGATATGTGAATTAGTACAAAATGTGAATAAAGATAATATTACAAAATATTTGTTTACTGAATTCAGACTTATAAGTAAGGTTAAATAGAGTTCTAATTACATTCATCTGATCCCAACCAGTTCATGTTGACAATAATTTCTGGCAAATTTCTGGCAAATTTCTGGCAACGTTTTGCAGCAACCAGGGTTTCTATGTTCGGCTTCGAATCGCGTAAATTAGCCAGCCTCAACACAGATTGTAAATGTTCATCAGTTAGTCTTGAGCGCAACGCAGATTTACTTATTTTCATTGTTGAGAAAAACGTATGTGCTTCCAAACATGACCAGAATTTGAAAAGATGAGGCAAACAATTTGGGAAATCTCTCACTTGCAAAGAACTGGTATGAATCAGAAACACCAACCTCTACATATTTCTGCTTCAGTATGGTATCACACTGAAGCTCCACCAAACAGTATCAACATCCACGGTCAGTGGAGAGCAAAAAGCATAAATTGCCTTTCTAATGGTAAAACATTTTGAAAACGCCAGTCAAACTTTGCATGCAGTTTTATAATTATATCTGTATATTCTTTCAAGCACTGTGGTTCAACCTTCTCCAATGACTGCAAGGTCGTGAAGTGAGCTAAGTTCCTGTCTGTAAGCTGCTTTGCCCACAACTTAGAGACACAGATTGGATCAATTAACTCGGGAACACATTTTCCTTTTATTGCCAAGAACAATCCAATTTCTTCTTCAAAACATTCCCCCGACTGAGCCACCTCACTTCAGAATGATACAGAAGCTCACCATATTCAATATCCATGGTGGATAGAAAAGAAATGAACTGTCGGTGGTTGAGAGCTCTTGCCCGTATACAATTGATGGTTTTCACAACCCCATCCATAATGTTTTCCATCTGCAACCTTTTCCGACACTGTTCCTCTTGATGTAGTATGCAATAGATAGCAAGAGATGGGCACACCAAGACTGTTCAGCTTTTCTTTAAGAAGGCACATTGCAGGATTGAATTGGATAAAACTTTATCTAGTTCACTAAATATATATTGCCCCGTCACTCTTCCCTTCATAGGTAAATCCAATAATTCTTCAGTGACATTGAACTTTGTTAACTCCTCTGATAAAGACTGCGCAATAAGCAGTACCTGTAATGCCTGTACTTTCATCAAGTGCGATAGGAAACTTTTCAAAATCTTGAGCAGTGCTAGCCAATTGATGGTATGAATTGCTTGTTAAATCAGTGTGTATCACAACAGTATTAGGTGACAAGCTAATGATTTCAAACGTTTTCCTTTTCTTGGGACAAAGGATTTCACTATCTTTTAAAAGAAGATTACGTTCAGTGAATTGTCGTGATGATTTTCCGATCATTCCACTGAGAGCAGCACTTGCTCTGACGGCATTTTCACTTGTTTTGTTCAAGTTGAAAAAAAGGTTCTGTTGTTTGAAAGAGCTGTTTTAAGCCGCTCTGACTTTTCTTCTCTTATCTTTCCAGTTAATGCGTTATACTGATCACTGTGTGTTGTTTCATAATGTCTCCTTATGTTATATTCTTAACATTGTACGGCAACATTATGCAGACATATCAAGCATTGTACTTTATCCTTTACCTGTGTTACAAAATACAAATATTCCCACTTTTCTTGGAGACTCTGGTTCTTCTCGGCAATTCTCAGTTTCTTTGACATTGTCGAGATTCTTCTTTATTTCAATTATGTTGTTGACCAAAACACACGTCCTTTTTTTTCGAAATTTCTGTTTATTTATCAATCCGCTCTCAAACATTTTCAGTGACTGAAATATTAATGTACATTCTACCTTTCCTTGGGGAGAATCATTGTCAGACCCTGGCTGATCTTAAAAGTGATTGACTGTCTGTTTGCATTAGGTTGGCAGGTCAAGCTTAATACTGCTGCTGCAAGAGTATGGAAGTGACGAGGGACACATTACCAGGTTTTAAGAAAATATTGGTCACGAAAATGGTTCTGCCGCGGGCCATAGAAAGGTTGTTTGCGGGCAGCATGCGGCCCGCGGGCCGCGTGATTGAGACCCCTGGTCTAGTCCAAAGATTCTCTGAGTAACTGAGAGAAATGCAAAAAGTGTTGCAACCGTCCCCAGTCTCCCCTACCGGTGTTGTTATTTCTGTCTTCCTAATTCACTTTTGGTAATTGTGATCTTTTCTTTTCATGTTTTCCTTTGTTTAACTGGTGGAAACAATCGTGGCGGCGTTTTTATTTGATGAATAAATATATTTCCCCGTTGGAGTACAAACAAATTAAATATACAAGGAAGACATAGGAAAAACAATTAGAAGGAAAGGAAGAAGAACGTAATCATGATTTCAGTGTATTAAACCACTCATAAATCACCGGTCGCTTTACTTTGTAACTATTGTTTTATGGTTTTCCACTTTCCTCACAAATATACGTTCCAAGAATTATGCAGCTTTTCCTCTTGTGGTGGATTTGAATATTTTGATAACGACAAAAATGTTATACATTGGCAGAGAATGAGGATTATCAAACTTGCAGTGCATCTGATTATAATTAGAGCTCCGTTATTGTTGCTTTGTGCCAAACAAAATTTTCTTATCAGATATCTTTGCAGAAGGGCGCTTGCAGTAAGAGTGCGGATTTGCAAATTCGTCTGTTGATCTATACTACACCTTTTTAGCTTCAATTTTAAAAGGTTCACTTTCAAATTGAAATAATTTGAGCTCCAAATTAATCAAATTAATTCAATTGAACTTTACATCAAATAAGTTGAATTACAATTAAAACAAGTTGAACTTCAATTTAAAACTTTAGATTTATTTTTCAATTATATATGTGTGAAAAGATAAGTATTGTTCACAAACATAAACTAAGGAACATTATAATCACAAACACAGCTAATTAGAAACTAAAACCAGTTCACACATTGTCCCACATTTGGAGATCTTGTTGTGCCAAGGTTGGAGCAAAATGAGTTGTGTCTCATCAAAAAGGATCGCGAGTGAAAAGACTTTGACATGGGGAAGGAAGTATCAAACAGATTTGGAATTCACCACTTTTATTACATTTGGCTAGTTTTTACCTTCATCCTAACTTTAATTGTTTTATATACAACTTATTAATTCTGGCCACTGTTTCACTGGCAACGAATAACAATCGGAAATAAAGTATAAGCATTCGGTGAGAATCGAACTCACACCCTCATTGCCAGAGGGAATAGTGTGCTACAATACTTCATCCAATAATAATAAAGATAGATTTGGAATTCGTTTCATCTCCTTATTTCAAAGTATTAAATGTATAACAATAAATAGGATATATGCAGTATAGGGAACGCATGGGAACGGCGTTCTCTATTGGGGGGGATGCTCCCTCACTATATAATACTAAGATGATTTATTTGAACAATTTACTGATGAGAAGAATTAGCTAGTACAAGTCCAAATTAGTCATCCCATATGGCCTCAAAACGGCTGTTAAATTGGTAAAATCTAAAAAGAATTTCTCCGCGAGGGTTTAAAGTCCCTCCTAATCCGAGAACAGGCAGCTCTGTGTTCCCTCACTTATTTTTTTAGCACTGGATACATCCGTTAGTATTTGCAATTATTTGAAACTATTGACTGGAGGTAGTTAACGAACTTACTAAAGAATTTCATTGTCTTATTATTTGGTAATCAAATTGATAGCATCAACACTTTCAAGGCTATACTTTCTATTGTGCAACCCGTTTCCTTGAGACTGCCAATGAGGCGGGAAACTGGATCATACAGTTACATATATGTACATAAGGGAAGTATAGGAAGTAAAAAAAACGAATAATCGTACCCCACCCGCTTATTAATTTTCAAAAAAAGATTCCAACTACCCCGCCCCTATTCCACCCCCGCTTATTAATTATTCCGGCATGATGAAGATCCATTTCTCCACCCTAATAAGAACTTTGACATTGTATTTACTTTAAAGGAAATTTGACTCCCCACATCTTTCTTCGAATTTTGTCATAATTAAATATTTCAAATAAATGTCTTTAAATAAATAAAAAATATGTACGCATTCACTTGATTTTATTGATTGAGGGATTTTAATTTTTTCCAATCTGCCCGCTTATTCCACGCCCCGCTAATTAGATTTTAATTTTTTCAAACACCTCCTCCACTTATTGCACCTCCTCATTATTCTGTACTCAAGATTATTTAGCAGTGGTGACACTGGAATACTATCTACGAAGCAATGGATTTTACTTTGAAATTCTTTTGAAAATAATTTAAGTTCAACTTTATTAAAATTAAACCGTTTTAAAGTGAAGCTAAAAATGTGTAGTGTAATGAGTCCGATTATACCCCCATTATGTTAGTCTTGTGCCAGACAAAGCTCTTTTAGTAAATATCATTACAAACTAAATAGATTGGCAACTAATGTTATCAATGGTTAATAAGTCATTTCCTCATACCATAGCCAGTGCTTTAAAAATGTGACCGATTTTCAGAATTAACTGGGGCGAGTAAATATCTTTATAGTGCTTAGCGTTTAATTCTCGTTGTCAACATCGTCTCACAGACTATTGCTCTTATAATGATTTTGACATTCACTGGGGATTGCTTTATGGTCGTCCTGTACTAAACCATGTAAGGCTCACGTCGACTCAGCTAAATATCTCAATAGGTAGTATATTAAATTGTTGTTGTTTGAATCAGATCAAACATTAAAATTGACCAATTCAATTACGATGCTGTTATTAGCACTTTGGGAAGCCATAACCCCACCCCTATACTCGGCCCCGTCGCCACTCATGTAACCACATGTCTGTAATATTCTAACGGGGAAAGTATTCAAAAAAGGGTTTAATCGAGATCATGCATGTTCCGATTTCTCTGTATCTTTTTATTCAGTTGAAGACTACAAAATAGCTCCTGCATCCATTACCACTAACGACACGCTATGACAGAAATCCACCTCTATAAATGTATTCACTAAGCTTAGCCTTGTCTGGCATGAGGGCACAAGTGTGAAGCAAAATTGCGGAATTCAATTACACAGTAGTAATTGTCTGCGAGACAAGTTCACTAACCATTACCCCACAGCAAAACGCACATTAATTTGTTCGCTTAATCTCGCACACATTCATAAGTGTGGTGCAATCGAACACATTACTAATGGTCTTCGAGAGTAGCTCAATAACCGCTACTCTGGCGAATAGTATCAACCCCATTTCGTAATAGCTGCAGCAATATAGATTTGTGATGCAGAAATAGATGATAAGACTCCTATAGACTTCGTTTTCAGATTCAATATTGTATACACTAGGTCGATGGTTTGGCAAAACATTAACGACGGTGGGAGGTGGAATCGTAGTCGTAGAGGCCGATGCGATCATCACTCAAATTGTTAACCTTGACAACTGGTCATTATTGGTGGGAAAATCTTCTTGGCTTGCATAGACGGTTGGTGTAAGGATGGTGCTTAGAGTCGCAGTTAAGCTTTGGCACGCTGCCTTTTGGATAGGTGTCTCAGAATATAGAAAGTCAAGAATATGTGCTGCTTGTCTTTCCAAAGACCAAATTCTACAAATCTCTTCCGTATAAAACGTATCGGTTGTACAGTTACCGGTGAATTGCGTACATCCTGCATTTCTGCCTTCATCCACCTGTGTAAATTTCACATCCGTTTGACAATCACCATTTACATCTGTCTATCTATTAGAAACCGGCAAAGGAAACAGTCACCAAAACTGTCAAAAGTTTTCAAGTTGGTCTGGCTGTCTATGTATGTATGTATGTATGTATGTATGTATGTATGTATGTATGTATCACGCACCAATGTACCTAGAGGGCTGAAAATTAAACATTTACTCCTATGTCTAGAAAAAAACTTTGAAAAAAGGTTTGTAGTGGGTTTGCAATCTAATTTCATGCTAAATTGGTCCCGTAGTTTGTGTCCGGTAGTATCCACGCTTGTGTTTGGACATTTGGAATTCTTCAGTGATCACTGCACAACAAGAGGTGTGAGACATAACTTATTCATTTTCACACCTTTTTACAATTTCTTAATTGTTCACCCCAACATGCTGCCAAATACGTTGTTCACGTGACGGTTTCTAGTGAGTGACTAACCAAACCTATCTATCTATCTATCTATCTATCTATCACACCCGCTTTGTATCGTACATCATCCCCTGCTTAGTATGTACATCTCTCACTATATGCCTATGCATCTGTGAACATATTTTTGTACATATCAGCATTCTATCCTCATCTATTGACATCTACGTAACGTTTTCCTTAAGTTCTGACCATTGAACACATTTATTCCTGCTTTCCAATGCACACCATACAGACTATTACCCTGGGAATGATCTCCACAGATTGATCAAGAAGTCGAAGATATCGAAGAATTCTTTGATATCTTCGACATTCATCGATTCAAAAACGGAATCGTTCTTTTTTATGTAACACACAATTTATCTGAAAGATAATATTAGTTTATAGAAATTGTCGCTATGAATGTATATGGATGAAATATTTTGTCTAAAAAATGTTGAATTATTTTGCCTAGCAGAGTAAATTTTAATGTTATTTATATAAATTAATTAAGTCAGACTCATCTTCATCAATTACTTAGTGTGAAGGTGGAAAGAGTAGAGCGAACCCTTTAGACTACCAGCTGTGACTTGAACCTGATGGCGGTAAGTGAGCCAAATGGACAATGCGTAGAGGTCCAAATAACAAATCTGTAAGTAGTAATTCGGCAATCTTAATATCCACGATCCACATATATAAAACGCAATGTGTATCAATATACATATATGTTTGCGTAACACTTTTGATGAGATACTACACTCTGATCCCAGGAAGAAGTGCCAGCGAGAAACACTTTAATCTCAGGCAGAGCACACATATGTTACACTCTGATGCTAAGCAGAGGCCTTGCAGAGCGACACATTGGTCCTAGGCAGTGCTCACAGATATTCCGATCCGAGGCAGAAGTGCCAATCAATATATATATAATCCCTTTATTTTTACGGGTATTATGTTACCAATTATGATAGTAACCTTGGAATTGCAGACAACAATCGATTGAATATTTTTGTCACATCTTATGATATCAAACAAAAAGAAACATTGATTGGATTGTTAGTAATCGATGGATACCATATCCTTTAATCTTTTTAAGAAATCAGTTTGAATTTTCGTTATTTTACTGTGCATTGATCCTGAGGGGGATTTTATCTTGCTAAAACAAAATCAAATTATTTTCATAAATAAATCGATTGAATGAAAGGATTTAATATCTTTAGGATATTAAATGTTCAATTTTATTTATTGATTTCTTGCTCCAGGTAGGTCGATAAAATTGTAAATTGTGATCATAGCAATTTTAAGTTTTGTAGCGAAATAGACAGGATCAGATTACCAGTGACCA
>VCCN01003899.1:639946-652997 GCA_006491835.1 Architeuthis dux
ATTTTTAAAATGTTGATATTTTCGTTATTTTTAGAGCTACAAAGCTTGAACACTTTGATTCATTCGGGAAGAACACAATCTTGAGAAGGTAATAGTGACGACTACAAGCATGCGGCACAGATGGTAAACCATAAAGGAAACGCCATTTGAAGAGCGATCATCAATTCCAAAGCAAAGAAGCAATCAAATCTGCTAATGAAGCCGTCCAAAATATCAAGGACAAGATGGGAAAACCAACGGGCCTGACGGAAAGCAACCAACTCATATACGCTGCAGCGTTAGCCATTGCAGACGCAGAGTGAGACCAAAACAACAGCAAAAACAAAACCAAAACTATCAGCCTGGAAAGAACAAACCAAGAATGAAATAAGAAAACTGCGGGGTCAACTATCACTCCTGAGTGAGGTAGAAAAATATTCCAAGACAGAGAAAAGAAAAAGGAAACAGCCGAAACGACAATTAAACATCGGAAAGAAGGGAGATGTCCCGGCAGTTAAAGTGACGCTAAAACAACAAATCCAAGCAAAAGCGTAGAAACCCAGGGGATTCACCAAAGGAAGCAAGTTCATTTGGCAAAACAAGATCTTCAAAGAGGATACCAACATACTCTACCGGGAGCTTGGCAAGAAGAAGATAGACGTCTACGTGCCGCCTACTACCGAAGAGGTTGAGGTGTTCTGGAGTGAAATCTGGGAAAGCAACAAGAGACATAACGAAAGGGCTACGTGGATCCAACAACAACAGGACCTGTATAAACACAGAGACGCAAACACGGTTGGACATCCACATCACAGAGACCACTGCTGCCATTTTCAAGACCAACAATTGGAAAGCACAAGGGATTGACAAAATTGCTAATTTCTTGATCAAGAGCCTACTCAGCATCCATGAAACTTCACGTGGGCCTACAATAACATAATCGGGTATCTTGAGAAATGTCCCATATGGCTAACATGCAGAATCACATACCTTTTCCCAAAAACGGAAGAGATGCAAAACCTGAAAAATTACAGGCCAATCACCTACCTACCAACAACATACAGGGTTCTCACCTCCATCACCACGGAGAGGATCTACAGCTTTCTCGAAGTAAACAACCTGATCCCAGCAGAACAGTAAGGAAGCTACGAGTGCAAGGACCAACTACTGATCAACAAGGCAAGTTGAGAACAAAGAATCTCAACAGGATGGATCGATAATAGGAAAGAATTTGACAGTATGCCACACTCCTGGATAGTGAAACGCCTCAAGATCTACAGGGTATGCCCCAAGATCAAATTCATCATGGACAGCATGGCAACCTGGAAGACCACCTTAAATCCCGACCGTGCAGATGAGCCACTAACAGTTCAAAGGGGACTCATTATGACCTCTGCTCTTCTGCCTTGAATCAGCGCCACTAACAACTTGCTAAGTTACATCAGTTACGGATACACAGCACAAGCTGGATCACCTGTTCTACGTAGACGACACGAAGACGTTTGCCAGGGACGACAACCAACAAAAGGGCCTACTCACCATTGTCAGGACATTCCGCGATGACATCAACATGGAGTTCGGGATCGAAAGCCAAAGCCACTTTCAGGAGAGGAAAGCTGTGAACATAGATCTTGGTATCAACACCACGATCAAGGAGCTAGAGCAGGATGGCATATACAAGTACCTAGGAGTGAACGAATGCGATGGCATACAGCACTCAACTATAAAGAGGAAGATCAGGAAAGAGTACTTTAGGACAGTGCGTATGATACCCAAAAGCGAACTCAATGCAGCCAATAGACTCAAAGCTATAAGAACAACGTCATCAACTACAAGCTGAACGATATGACGAAACTGGACAGAAACTTGGACTTACATGTCAAAACAGATGATCCACTCTCCCAAATAGTAAAGCACCAGATCCACGCCATCAACACAGAGTCTGCACTCTTCAAGAAAGAGCTTGATAACCCCACCAATAGAACAAGTGGGGACTGTGGAATAATAGAATATGGGGAATCGGCACGTAATACTAATTCAGATAACTGAATTGAATGATTTCCAGTTTTTAGAAGTTTTCCTTGGTGAAAATGACATTGCTACCAAAGTTCGGTACATGATTCCAAGTTCAGTAAAATATAGACAGCTTATAAATAGGAAAAACACATAAACATCATAACGTAGGTTCAGAAAAGGTTGTAGATTTTCATAAGAAATAATTAATCGGAAATGAAAAAATCTGAAACATTGAGATTTTGAGAGGAAACATACACATATATCTATATATCCATATATCTCCAAATCCCCTTAGAAATGCCATGACGTACCCAGCACGCTACCACAACGTGTCTAAGATATTCCAGTAAAAATATGAAACTGACTGCTCAGTTTCGACCATCAAACAGGATGGGGGAGGTATTTTGGCATGGGGTGCTTTCTTGTGCAAATGAGATTCCATGGCTGAATAAGTGTGGACAAAACTTAAATGCTGCATTATTAACATGTGTTCAGCCTTGAGTATATTGTTTATTTGAGTCATGTCTTGAAGATTTGCAATTGCCGGTAATTTACAGTGGCTTTCCCCTGCTTGTTTCATAGTTGGTTTTCATTCTTGAAAATGTCGTTACATTTGTCTAAATACAGTAAGCCCTCGATTTAATGGACTCCGGTATAAATTCTATTTTATTTCCATGTATCAATCATTAAATATATAGTAAATTACCTTTCTCTTTTATGATAACCAATGTTTTAGTTACATTAATAAATAAAAGATGACAAGAAATGGCTTGAATTTGGATTCGACAGACTTTAGGCAATAACAGGCGCCCTTTCCCCACTAATAGTAGTCCGTTAAATCGAGGGTTTACTACTGATTCATATTATCTGGCCAGACGGGCTCCCACGTATAGAGGAAGCAAGTTCAAATGGCATCATACTCTACATCTTTATATCCGACCCGTGCTTCTCAGTAGGATGTACTACGACATGAGTGCTACAATAAAAAGCAACAAGGAAACGGACAACATAACTGCTACTACTTATACAACGAAGTGTAAAACAATATGACTTGAAGAAAATCGAATAATAAAGAATTTAGCTATATGCCAACATTTGAATCTGGCCTGCAATTTGTCACCCTGATCAAATGGGTAAGGTGTTGTCTATGTTAGGATACGAGATGCGTGTTCAAATATCGTCGGAGGCTACTTCTTTATTTATGATCTAACTTAACGCTCATGGAATGTAAAAGGAACCAATGCGTTTCACTAAAAAAACACAGCCATAAGATGAAATGCAATCCAGTCAATTTTGTATGGTACTCTTTTTTCTCAATGATATTTTAGGTTGCTTTGTATAAATAATGAGAATTCAATAGGATACACGGTCGAATGTACGATTTAAGGTATAGAAGATGTGCCTTATGCTTAGTCGGGAGACTATGCCTGCCTCGAAAATTAGAATATATTGTTACCCCAACGTTTTGGCCAACCATACTATTCTTCAGATATAGAATCTGTAAGGAATGATAAGGGTATCTTTGTTCACCCCTCTACTTCATTACTGATTGTACCCCTGAGGATAGCTGTAGGATCTATCGCCCGAAACAACAAAGGCAACACAAAAAATGAGTTCAATAATCACAACAACACCTTGAATGAAAACTACTCTTTTAGTAAGAGTTTAGAAAACCTGAAGGTTTATTAATCTTTTAAGAATATCGATATTACTTGTAATCTCAGTAGCCGCACTATGGTTTCTTCTGAATATATCTAGATTTCGTGACGTTACCTTTTTGCCATTTTCCGAGTGGAGAATAAGGTCAAATTCCTCGATCCTGTCTATGAAATTGTTAAATTACAGTTTAGTTCTGAAAATCAGTTTCCAAGTGTATATAAGATTGTATATCTTTTCTAAGTGTATATAAGATTATATATACCTTTTAAGTGTCATATAAGATTGTATATCCATGAGTTTCATTTAATCCTTTTTACTGATTAAAACTTGTGGAAGACGACCTTCAAGCTTTACACAATGGATATGAACTTCAAAAAATAGAGAGACAATTCGCAACAGTTTATTGTTAATAAATGCATTGTGATTGTAATGGAAACGTTCCTTTGTGTTCACAGCTAATTACACAATGGTTTCAGGGGACTCAACTACTACAAACATAGCACATTGCTTAGTCACAATGTAATAAAACTGCAACATTCTGATTATTCTTTTACATGATTTTCTGTGGTATCTTTGTTCTCTGGAGAACGTAACACTGTCCCAACCTAAACCCTTGAAGAAATCTGGTGATGCGCATTTTAGAAAAAACACTCCAGTGAAAATAAATGCAGATAGTTTTATTATTATACAATGATTTTGTATATTTGTAACTTGACTGGGCCTTAATAACTTCCCTCATAAACATTTAGAACTAAAACTCTACTTCTCGTGCGCCTCATACATATGCGATTATAACGGAGACCAATGGCAGGTGTTCGAACCAAGTTAAGCGTATGATATCGATTCAGTGCCACCAAAATCCTCGCCCACCTTATACCAGTCTAAACTATATTATGAAGGTACTTACATTTCTGAGAAACATATCAATAATCACAGAAATATTAACGAAAATCGCCAAACAATCTTGTTAATTTATTCATTATACGTTCATGCTTTTTAAAGAAAGATATGTAGTATTTCCATAGACCGATGGACATATAAACACTTCCTGAGTTAATTGGCCTTCGTTACGCTTCGTTTATATTCGATCAGCTGTTAAAGATTCTTAAAGCAGAAATGTGTTTTCCACTCGACATACTACGTTTACGTGCAGACCGTAACTAATCCATTATTTGCGTTGTGAGGTGAGAAAAAAAATAAATCAGAAACTATGCGAATAAAACAGAAAAAAAGGCAAAAGTCGCAACTGAAAAAGAAAAAGAAACAGTAAAATAATCGGCCAACAATGCAGACGGCTTTTGCAACTGAGACCTTTGACTCTACAGTCAGACATTTACGCAAATCCCAGAAGCCTTCTGTCTACCATTGAACCGACATGAAAGTCAATTCGCTAGCGTGGGCAATATATATGCCGGGGTCAGTCATAGATCAGCGGCTGCGTGTCACAGTCTCATAGGTCCCACTCGCATTTACCACGAGTTCTGATCTCTCAACTGGGCCAACATCAGCAAATCGTCTGAAATCCGCACCAATCTGACAAGCTGAATCATTGGTCACAGCCAAAATGGCTCCCTAGCGATCAATTTCAGAAGATGTATGCGATATATTTCATCTACGAATGACCAATGATCTCACCTTTTCATGTTTCATTCTTAGAGCGACGAGAGGTTCTACTGATATGATCCAATGCCACATGTCTAGGAAAGATCAGTCGAAATTCCTAGTTTACGTTGATGATCAAAGGAACGAGAACATTTTGGAGAATGCATGTACTGTTCCTATCACTGAAAATCATCGGCAAGCAACCGTAAGCCCCAGTAGATTCCCCTTATTCACGGCGGTTCATATATTTCTAAACTCCTCGTTTGACGTCTGTGTTTTTTCTCCTTAATTCAAGACACTGGCTTCCAAGTAGCTCGGATTCCCTTATATACGGCAGTTCATTAGCCAGGATTTTGGGGCAATGTTCGGGATATTAGAATGTTGTTATCTAAAGTTGGGCCGTACACCACAAGACCTCAAAATCCAAGATTTCGTTAACTATATATATATCATCAGCCATTATAAGTTGCTGTACAAAGCCCTTTTCCATTTCCTTTCCTTTCATGACGACCTCGATTGTGTTAACCTCTGCCATGTCTTACCGGCACACTTTTCTATCTCATCCCTCCATCTAATTGCTTTTCTTAATGCGTTTATTGTCCCATGGGCACCAATCGGTTAGTATGTTGTTCCATCTATTGTAATCTCTTCTTGCTAGGTGACCAGCCCATCTCCATTTGTGTTGCTTAATTATGTATATACTATCTTTCACTCTAGTCTTCCCTCTGATCCATGTTGATCTTGTTCTACCCGTTAGAGTTATCCATAGCATCCATGGATTTCTGCGCGATCCTAAGTTGGTTCTCAGTTCATTTTGTTGATTTCTATGTTTTGCATCCGTAAGTCAGAGCTGGTATTATGCATCCATTGTATAATTTACGTTTTAAGCACATTGGCAAGGTGCTCTTCAATGTGTTTCTATGCATGCCGAATGCTTTCCAACCAATCGTTATACGTTGTTTTATTTCGCTTCCATGGTCTTTCTCTAACTTTATTACCTGTCCTAGAGAGATGTCTTCGTCAACATCTTCTAAAGCCTCTCCCTATATATTTATGATATTTGTGAATTTATCATTGAATATTACTTTTGTCTGTTCCGTTCATCTTTAAGCCTAATCCTTTTACATGTTTTGTAATTCATCAGATGCTTCTGATGTCATGGAAACCTCATCGGCGAATCTCAAGTGGTTTAACTATTCTCCGTCTAATTGTATTCCCATTCCCTTCCAATCTGTTATCCGAAATATGCTTTCAAGGTTCACTGTAAATAGTTTAGGTGATAGTGCATCCCCTTGCCTTACTCCTTTTGCTGTCTTTATCTTGTTTGTATCTGTGTGTAGTCTAATTGCAGAGCCATTTTTGTATATGTTCTGAATGACTTGTATGTACTTCTCATGTACACCTTGTTCTCGCATTCTCGTGTGTTCTACCGAGCCAAATGCTCTCTCATAATCTACAAAGGCCAAACATAGTGGTGTGTTGTATTCTAATGACTTTTCGATTAGTTGATTGATTGTACGTATTGTTGAGTAGCCGATTCTGAAGCATGCCTGCACGCGTGGTTGATTTTCATCTAGAGCGTATGTTAGTCTGTGAGTATTTTTGTGAATAGCTTATATATGTTAGATAATAGTGTAATAGGGCGGCAGTTGCCAAGGTAGGGGTTATCTCCTTTCTTGCGGAGTAGGATCACTATCCCTACATATGTTTTAGGAGACTTTTCTTTCTTTTATGCACTGTGTGAATAGCTGTGCTAGTCCGTTGTGCAATATCTCCCCTGCATCTTCTAGAAGGTATGTCGTTATGCCATTCCCGCCTGGGATTTTCCGAATTTCATATTTCGTAATGCAAACACTACTTCGTCTTCTAGTATGTTTGGGATATCACTAGTATCTATCAGCTTATCAGTTTCTGGTTTGAAGCGTATACATTTCCATATTATTATTCGGTTACTTTTGACAACTTCTTTTGATAATCTTACCATTTTTATCTTTTAGTGCAAGCATCTGGGGCGTGTTTTAAACTACGTTCTGCTTTTTTGTTTACGTCCTCTTTAGTTTTTATCTCCATATTCCTCATTTATAGTATGTCTGTTAGGTTGCTTAATCTGTTTGTAGTTACCCTAGCTGGGACTGATATTAATGTTCTAAATGTAAGTTCTCTGGGCTTTTGGATTTGGATGTATTCCGCTTTTTGTGTCTTAATTGCATTTTTAAATTCTTCTGATTTTTGGTAGACCGCGAAAATTGCTGGTTTTTTAATCAAAATTAATTAAGTAATTTCTTTCCTTTTTTGTTAATTTGTATCACGTTTGGTGCAGAACTTGTTAATTTGAGATACTATTTTTTATCTATTTTTCATCTATTGTTAAAAACATAGTAGACAGCCTACATACATATCATCTTCAGACAATCACTTCATGCTTTCCATATACAGTGTACACACATGTCATATTCAGACGTGCACTCCATGCATTCCACATACAGTGTACATACCTATCATTTTCAGGCGATCACTTCATGCATTCCACATACAGGGTACAGATGTATCATATTCAGACGATCACTCCATGCATACAACATAGATTGTACATACATATCATCTTCGGTCAATCACTCCATGCATTCCACATAGGGTGTAAAGACCTATCATGTTCAGACAATCACTCCATGCATTCCACATACAGTGTACAGACCTATCATCTTCAAACAATCGACCCATGTATTCCACATACAGTGTACACACCTATCATCTTCAGACAATCACTGCAGGCAACACTCCTTGTTTGGTCAGTGGTTTAAACAATTTCAAGATATCGATGTGTGCCGATGAGTTCATTTAGTTGAAATTGATGATGAAATGAAGAATTCATCTAGAATCTAATGTCATAGAAAGCAAGGGAAAATATTCTTAGGACTGAATGATTATGCTATGCATTTATATAAATAAAATATTTTCTCGAAATAATACTGGGACCGTCTTCATCAACCTAATATTGTAACAGTTGAGTAATACATCAACTAAATAACGTTACAATACAAATAGACGGACAATAATTGTGAAAAATATTCATATTTAATTTTCAAACTCAGATAAACGTTCAGACTGCATTGTCTGATAATTGTATTTATTCTTTTGTCCCGATTGTATTTCGAAACTTTTAGGAGCTGAAGTTTGGTGTACCATTTCAGAATAAGTGTATTTTAAAATTAGTATTTAGTCATATATCAAAGATATAATTAATTCGAACTAAGCTTAGCTATATCAGCATAAAATCAAATGAGCGTGAATAGTAGTATGTTACGCCAAAATATTGGCTACCTTCAAAATCAACATTCGAAAACTCGACTTTTAAGTAGGGCTAGCCCTAGGGAAAAGTCGAGCTGATCGTAGAAACTGATGTGAATCAATATTACGAGTGTGAATCAAAGGCATGTAACCTGAATGTTCGTCTGAAATTCTCACTGTATAATATTCAAGATATATAATTGATATTCCTCATTGGGTTAAGTGCATTGATAAAGAAGGACATTATGTTACAAAAATAATATTTGTTTTGAATAATAGATTATTTTCTCCTCATTAGGCCGCTGACCAATTGAGGTACCTACACATATTTCATCTGTCAATTTTATATTGTGTTCATAAAATCGGTCAGGAAAAGAAGGTACAAGCAAACTGACATCGTTTTGGCTATGAACCGTTTGCTAGTAGGGCGAAATATTGTTCTCTGACAAATTGTCGTAACAAAGCATCTTTCAGCTGAATTAATTTAACCGTTGGCTTCCAAGTCATGAAGACATATATTTTTGTCAGCTTAGCATTAGTCATATTACAATTAGTTCTGTGAAAAAGAGAGTGACATTTTACGTTAGGTTAGCTGTGGTACATTCATATGTTAAAGGTATTTGTCAATGCATTACCCATGGATGGAGTCCCTCGTGGATTGCATGATAAGTACACACATATATAAACCATGTATTTGGCAATTCATATAATGCTAACATTCTGATTTTGTTTATCTGTGCGTGACATCTAAGTAGCCGAAACGGTGCATTGTAGCCAGGTATTTAATTTGCGTACCTCTAAAATGCTCTAACATAAAGACTAAACAAAAGTGTAGGTCATTTGCAACTGACATATAATAGTGTGCGATCTGTGGTTACACCAATTAGTAGCCCAATGAGTCACAGGATAGTCTAGTAACTATTCAACGTCCACGGATCGCAGAGATAGGCTATTATGGTATGCTGTTCTGGGATTAAATATTGCTATTATTCCATGACATATTTAGACTGGTAATGTTTTAGATTCCTACGTTTCGATTGGTGAACCCTCCGTCTTTCGTAGTGATGTCTGAGATGATGTATCCTCATCATACCAATTATTTAGAATAATATCCTTAGCTTTGTTTCTTTCTTTATTATGGTTGTCCACTGTATACTCTGTCCTTCGTAGTATTGTTTATATAGTAAAATATGACTATTATCCAATATATTTATGTGACTAGCTTCCTCAACAATGTTGAGGATATTAGTCCAAATAATCAATGGAATATTAGATGATAGGTCTTTAAATTCTACGTTAAAAGACGATCTGTATTACTCAACTAAAGAATTATGTTACCAGCCAACATTTAAATGTTACTGTGATACATGTGAAGGAAGAAATATCACTGACCCAGCGAAAATGTTACAATTTCAAATCTGTTCCATTAATATGTAAATATTTAACATTTTTGCGAACATTATTCATGGACTGCATTGTGAGATAGATGCTAAGTCTGTAAACGCCAATTCTTTGCATTCAACTGACACGATATAACCTGAACTATATTGTGCGATGCCGAATTAATTCATCATAAAACACTTATTTAAAGTTTCAAACCTATCCTAGCAATATAAGAGATAGGTTACCTCTACACACCATCAAACATTGAATGAATATTCAATCAATAAACAACCGAATATTTTCTCGTAAAAACAGAAAGAATGATTCAGTTATGCTAGTTGCACATGGTTATCAACAGAAATGCAAATATTAGCTATTTGGAAAGAAGGTGAAACGTTCATTGATAGAGCCATCTGCATATGTCGAGCACATAAAACAAAACAACGTATGGGCGCCTGATAGAGCAACAGTTCTAATACTTTCATTTCTGATGACAACTATCAGAACAATTAAACTTGTCCTCGTGACTGGAATGGTTACGGTTTTCATACCGTTGCAATAGGTCAGTTTTTGTACCTAGGTAACAACCAAGATTTTGCGTGTGTTCAAACCTTTTCTGATGACCCCTGTTGTACGGAGAAATGCATACAGCCTTATCTTAATGATAATAAACGCGTTAATGTAACACTCGCTTCTCGATCTTTCACAACCCACTGTCAAATTACTTCTACCATACACACACACACATGCACACACACACACACACACACATATATATATATATATTTGACATAAACGGTTCATACAAATGTTAAACCCTGTTTCCATATCATAGTAGATTTTCAAATGATCACTGATACTAATATCTAATATCAATAAGACCATTTATTTTACAAAACAACATCATCTCCTTTCTGTTTAATGCACTTAATTAATATCACATTATACGGTGAAAGTTTCAGATCAATGTGTGTGCGTGTGTTTCTGTATTTCACTAAGCTTATCTTGGCAGGAAGCCACGATACTGAGGGATTTAGTGGGAATTGAATTCACTGCACTACCAATAATTATGTGCCAGCTTTCCGGGCTGTTCCTCTGTGGCAGGTGCCCAACGTAAACTTTTATGTGATTTAAGAAATCGAATTTCTATTTCAAATTATTTACTCACGGATGTATTCATTAATTTGTTTGTTTATTTGAGTATCTTTTTATTTTATAAATGAAACAAGATAATTCTCAACGGTAGTCAACATTTTCTGGATCTAATTTTATCTATTCAGTGCAGGTCATCGTTCGATCACCGACACTTGCCTCAGGGCAACCTCGAAAGCTGATTGGATGCTCAGTACTTTGAAGAAGGTGACAAGTAAATTTGCAAGCTGACTCTTTGTCACGTTAATCCAGCGCCTTCGGCAAGGGTCTTGGGAGCAGAAGGCTCGTATACGCACCCTCACTACAACATTCCGTTTGGACAATCAGTGAGAATATTGCAAGTCCTACAATTTGACTCGTTATCAATTCCCCTCTAACGGCGGTCGGCTTGTAGTTTCCGACTATAATGAAGTCTGCTTTAAACGTACCGCCTCTCCTAAAAGTGATAACACTTGGAGGACTCTGGTGTACACACTTGCGGATTTCAATTATTGTATATACATATATATATCTCCGAAACTGACGAACCTTCGAATTTAAATATACTTGAAGTTTTAATTAATATATGATATATGTTGGTCTTCTTGTGAAAATATGTCTCTCGATAAAAATGTTCGGCTAGAATTTGTGAAAGATCCGACATGATGTACGTAAGATCACGTGGCCAGGGGACAAAGAAATTTCGGCGGGACATTTCACTTCCATTGAAGGAAGGGCCCGCGAGAAGCAGACCATGTAAGTGATATTTACAATTTATTTTTTATTTATGTATTATATTTTTTTCTCGTTGTTAGGTTTTGAGAAACTTTTCAGACTATATATATATATGTGTGTGTGTGTGTGTGTGCGTACGTGTATGTGCGTGTGTATGTGTTAGATACGTGCGGCTCTGGGGCAAAAAGAGGAAATAATGATGGAAGATTGTACTTTGACAATGTTTTAGACTATTTATTTGTTTTTGTACATGACTGAGGTCGATGAGGGATCAAGGATTCCAAGAAGGGGTCGATGGTCCAAAAGGTTTGAGGGCCTTTGTTCTAGAAGTTTCTTGCTATCGGTCACCAAGACTTTCACAAACGAGAAATGTTGGATCATTCACCATTACCTACATTTTTCAGATTTTCAAAATTAGAGGTTTGACATTTTCTAATCCGAATCCTTAATTTTCACCACAGATTGTCAATGAGAATTTGATTCAGAGATTGAGTAGGCCACTCAAGAACATACATGTTTCATTTTCAGCCAATCTTTAGTTTCCGAGATGGTGCGCATGTGATTACTATCTTGTTGGAAAACTCAGACACATTTCATTTTCGCTCCCCTGCGGAGAGAAGATATTCTTCCAAAATCTCTCGCTATCTAACTCCAACAATCTTCGCCTCAATGATGTACAGGTGTTCTGTACCCTTAGAGGAAAAGCAACCCCGTATCATGATATTACCACCGTTATCTCCAACTGTTGGGACTGTGTCCTTCAGTTTGTAGGCATTTTCCATCTTTCTCTTAACATTAAGTACAGAATTAAGATCAAATAAGTTGAGTTTAGTCTTATTTGACCAAAGTATATTGATAAAATATTCGTCGTCTTTAGCTAAATGGAATTCTTCCCAGATTTGCAGAACCTCAACACATGTTGCCAGAGTACGTTGCTAACTGTTGGTGAGTAACAACCGCTTCTGCCTCCTCTACTTCAACCAATTCCTTCCGCGTGATGTGAAGGTGGTTTCCAACCTTTTTGACGATTCGTGTATCCTTTAAACTATGTATCCCCGCCCCAATTTCACTTATTAATCTCTTGTTTGATGTTTGTCATGTTAATGTTTATATGTCCACCAGAACACGTGACTGTTAAGAGAAACATGACGTTATGCACGCCAACTACAATAATTAAAGAGAAAGAAATATCTCACACACTTGAAGCATCTATTACATTTGTCGTTTCCAATGAGCATAACCTAACCCTGATTCATTA
>VCCN01003903.1:269468-283369 GCA_006491835.1 Architeuthis dux
TATAGTTTCAATCGTATATCTATCTTTTGTATTGCTGTCTCTGCCTAATTCAATTTTCAATTCTTTCAAGCTTATATTTTCTTCTCTATTTGTTTCCATCTTTGCTAAATGTTATCTTTATCCTTATATTTCCCTTCTTTTGGATTTGCCCCTTCTTCTTGTGGGGGAATCAGTCGGTTATTTCTGCCTGCCTTTCTATTAAACTAGGATTTGTCTTTTCTCACAAATCTATATTCGTCTTTTGTTACTTAAACGTTGTGCAACGTCTTTTAAACACGTTCATGTGGCCATGACATAAATAGATCATTTCTTACAAAAGCTAATTCTATTTTTGTTGAAACTGGATAATTTCTGGGTCGATGGAAAACATTCGCCGTTTGAGAATCGGATAACAGACATCACAATGTCTTCGTTCTGAATGTCTTCGTTCTGAATGTCTTCGTTCTGAATGTCTTCGTTCCGAATTATCATTACACTGGGGAACGCGATTTTTGTTCCTGGTTAGTGAGTGTTATTTTCGGTATCCGGAAAGGTGCCCATCAGGAAAAGTACCCATCGGAAAAATACCCATCACGGGGAGGAAAAGTGCCCATCACGAATTTATCAAGGGCGGAAAAGTGCCCATCAAAACATAATTTAATTAATGACTATTTAAAAACTGTTTTTTACTCGAAAATTTTATAAGATTTTGGCACAACTTTTAATCAGGTCTTTTGCTTGGCACAACTTAGCCAAGGTGGTCCCGATTTGAATTCTGAGTGTGAAATAAAAATAAACAATTTAACAAACAATATTATAATGTATCTATACCCCTATTATTTTTCTTTCATGAAGTCTACCGTATAAGATTTCCGTGTAAAAAACACAAATATTCATTAATTAAATTATGTTTTGATGGGCACTTTTCCTCCTTTGATAAATTCGTGATGGGCACTTTTCCTCCCAGTGATGGGCACTTTTCGGCTGGGCACTTTTCCGATGGGTACTTTTTCTGATGGGCACTTTTCCGGGATCCCGGAAATTGCCTTCGTGTAAAAAAATATAGAAAATGGCTATTATTGCCTTCAAACTTTGCTTTTGTGACCAGGACAATAATATTCATATGTAGTTGCTTTTCTTAGTTTATGTGCGAATTCGCCCGTTGTCCAATTGGATATAAACAGATTTCAAATCATCATTGTCCTGGTCACAAAAGCAGTTTGAAAGGAATAATTGACAGTTTCTATACTTTTTAGACATAATCAATGAGAAAATAACATCTGTTACACAGGAACAAAAAAAAGTAAAACTAGCATTCCAAGGGAAATTATGAATCACCACCACCCATATAAGCTCTGTTGGGGGTGATCAATTAAAAAGTTGGAAAAAGGGTGATCAATGAATAAGCTACTACTCTCGCCTTTTGTTGGGCTGTGATCACTAAAAAAGATCTGAATTTTCAAAAAACAAGCGGGCACAAACTAGTGACCAATTTAGTATAAACTTACATTGCATTTCACAAACAGAGAAAACATTTCCCTACTCATTGAGGGGAGTGTGTGTACAAGACTTCAAGTTTCTACTATGAACGGTTAGGGCTGGGCGAAGTCCGGATACATAGATAGATACATAGATACATATACATGTCAGAACACGTAAACCCATCAATAAATTAGTGTTGTTGGTAGCGGTGATTAATTAATGACGACAAT
The DNA here is from genome assembly GCA_006491835.1 of Architeuthis dux. Lineage (NCBI taxonomy): Eukaryota > Metazoa > Mollusca > Cephalopoda > Oegopsida > Architeuthidae > Architeuthis > Architeuthis dux. The sequence goes on from VCCN01003903.1 coordinate 271,160, forward strand.
GCTTCATCTAAAGTTGGGGGTGATCAATTTAAAAGTTGGGAAAAGGAGTGATCAATGAATAAGCTACTTCTCTCGCCTTTTGTTGGGCTGTTGTCACTAAAAACGGTCTGAATTACAAAAACAAATTAGTGATCAATTAAGCATAAACTTACGCCCCCTCTAAAAACCTATTATGGGGGGAATTTAAAAAAGGGGAGTGTGTGTGAAAATTACATAGATATATATATATAGATGCATATAAATATCAGAACACATGAATAACCTAAACCCAGCAATAAACCAGTGTTGTGGGTAGCGGTGATTAATATGTTGAACAGTGTTATCATTCACTGATTTACTCAGACTAGTGTCCTCATCTTAGTTGTTATCGCCACAACATTTTGGACGCTGTACCCTCCGGCCTTCTTCAAGTGTCTGTCGTACTCGGTAACCTTCTTGGAATGAGAACAATCTACCCCCGTGGACTGAATAAAGGGTTCGATTCTCGCGATGATAATTACAACAATTATACCCCGGGTACAGTTCCGTTCTTCCATCCAACTTTTAAAATATAGTCAATTGATACCCTCGTTTCTAAAATTGGGTTAATCGAGTACAATGCAAAAAGGGGTGGGACACCCAGTGAAGATCAAATTCTCTACACTAGCGAAATGATCTGCAAGACGAACTTGCTAAGAATAGCACTACGGTAGGCGCCACACAGGTTTTCCCCCGCTATCCGCTAATTAGAGCGTTCCTATGGAACCTTTCGTAAGCCCCGAAATGGCGTAAAGCGAATAAAAAATTACCATTAATTTATATGGGGAACATTTTGAGCGTTCCCAGATCCAAAATATAAGCTTCTAGTTCGGCCAGTTTCTGATACGATAGAACATATCCGATGCACAAAATAAATCGCGATAAAGCACGGATGCTCACGGACACAGTTCAAAGCTATGACAGTTTGAGGTCTATCGTAATAGAATTGGCGTAAATCAAACTTTCGTAGATGCTGGGACACCTGTATTTACTAAACCTAGTCGTGTACAAGGGCAACAATTTCAGAGCTCCAGTGAGCTTTTGTGCTTTTAATCCGATATACCCTAACAATCTTCCTAGAAGTTGTTAGTTTTTAGAAAAAACATGTTTATTACGGATTTGCGAGGGGTGTTCTATTTACAATGTATAACTATGTTAAACGGGACCAGTACTTTCCGCCCGTTGTATGGAAATGAGGCTTCGAAGTATTCGGTTACTTCCCTTGTAAGGCTTCTTTGATATTTTAATGAAAGCACAGAAAAAGCATCATTAAAATATCAAAGAAACCTAGTTAACAACTCTCAGGGGAATTAACAACATGCTTCGAAGACTCACTTCCATACAACGGACTGAAAGTAACGGCCCAGTTTACCATACAATTACATTGTAAATAGAACCCCCCTCGTAAAACCTTTAAAAACATTTTTTCTAAAAACTAACAACTTCTAGGAAGATTGTTAGGGTCTAACGGATTAAAAGCACAAAAGATTACTGGCGAAAAAAAATTGTTTCTATTTTTTTTCGACTTGGTTAACGGATGTAGATCTTTACCAAAACTTGTTTCTATTTTTTTCGACTTGGTTAACGGATGTAGATCTTTACCAAAAATTGTTTCTATTTTTTTTCGTCTTGGTTAACGGATTTAGACTTTACCAAAAATTGTTTCTATTTTTTTTCGACTTGGTTAACGGATGCAGACCTTTACCTCAGATTCCTACCCCAGGTTATACATGTTAGTTTGGGTCTAGTCGTAGTAGACATAATAGGCTAAAGTTTTCTGGATTTCTTAGAGCAGGAGTCGCCAATCTGGGCGATACCGCCCACTAGTGGGTGATTTAAGCTTATAAGTGGGTGATAGACCCATTACTTCCTGACAAGGTCAGGCGTTATGTCTGTCTTACTCCCACCACACAGACAACACCGGAAGTCAATACATTTTTGCTATGGCTAACAGTGTGTTATTACAAAGATTGCAACCAAAACAATGTGTTTTTAATTTTTTTATTATGTCTTAATAAATGATAAATACATTGTATAATTACGTTTGGGAGCCTTTGTACGAGTTTTTGGAGCGTATACAGTTGCCCAGTCACCTTGAAATGATATTTACGCAATTTTAGCCATTTTTGACAAATCTAGCCACTTTTAGCCATTTAAAATTGTCAACAAGTGGTTAACTAGCTTTAAAATATTAGTGGGCGGTGCGGAGATTTTAACCTCACAAAAGTCGCAAAAGTGGGCGTTAGGCATAAAAAGGTTGTCTTAGATGAATCATTAGATGAATCATTCTTAGAAGATCATCATTAGTTTTTAGGACTAGTTTTTCTTTTCATCTTAATTTTGTTGCTTTTCTCGTAACGCCTAGGTGGTCCAACATACCGTTAAACAAGCAGCACGAATAATAATAAAAAATTAAAAACATATGTAGCTTTCGATGTGATTTGAACTCGCATCCCCAACTTTTGGGATCCTGACTGACATGGATAGCACCTAACCAGGTAGACTACCAAAACTAACCAGCAGACGTTTTCAAATTTAGTTATATACCTACATTTTTCACGCGATTATTCTCTCCGCTATATTGTATTGTTTGTGCGTAGTAGCAGAAGTAGTAGACGTGACAGTTGTCCGAATTCCTTTAGATGAAGCATTGTAGTAATTAATTAATCACCGCTACCCACAACACTAGTTTATTGATGGGTTTACGTTATTCATGTGTTCTGACATGTATATCTATCTATCTATCTATCTATCTATCCGGACTTCGCCCAGCCAGAACCTGCGTATACGGTTGCTTCCAAGATGGATGCAGGTTCAATCCCCACACGGAGCTCGTTTCTTTATTCACGTTTAAGATTTAGGTCGCTCGTTTAGCAGTTGCAAATATAGGTTCTCAACTAATAAATTCTTTATAATTACCATATATATCTATGTATCCGGACCGCGCCCAGACCTAACCGTTCATAGTAGAAACTTGAAATGAGTAAGGAAAATCTTTTTTTTTGTTTTTTGAAAATTCCCCTCAAATGGTTTTAAGATAGGTTCAGTATGCAATCTAAGTTTATCATAACATCACTGGTTTATTGCTGGGTTTAGGTTGTTCATGTGTTCTGACATTTATATATATCTATGTATCCGGACTTCGCCCAGCCCTAACCGTTCATAGTAGAAACTTGAAATCTTGTACACACACTCCCCTCAATGAGTAGGCAAAATGTTTTTTGTGTTTGCGAAATGCAATGTAAGTTTATACAAAATTGGTCACTAGTTTGTGCCCGCTTGTTTTTTGAAAATTCAGGCCTTTTTTAGTGATCACAGCCCAACAAAAATTGAGAGAGGTAGCTTATTCATTGATCACCCCTTTTCCCAAAATTGTAATTGATCACCCCCAACACAGCATATATGGGTGGCGGTGATTCATAATTTTCCTTGGAATGCTAGTTTTATTTATTTTTTGTTCCTGGGTAATAGATGTTATTTTCTAATTGATTATGTCTAAAAAGTATAGAAAATGTCAATTATTCCTTTCAAACTTTGCTTTTGTGACCAGGACAGTGATATTTCGAAACGTTTTTTTAGTGATCACAGCGCAACAAAAGGCGAGATAAATAACGTATTCATTGATCACCTCTTTTTCCGACTTTTTAATTGATCACCCTCAACACAGCATATATGGTCTGCGGTGATTCATAATTTCCCTTGGAATGCTAGTCCTTGATTAGGTTTTCTACACACATTTATTCGATACGCGTCACATGCAAACGTGACCGAAGTACATCTAACAATGTTATTCCCTGGCCAGCTCTATCCTGCCCTGGTTCTTTTATTATATGAAGCTCATTATTTTTTACTGAGGCGTCGATGCCTGTTTGTACTGCGTGTCGATGGTGAGGAAACCAAGAAACCACGTCCCACCTCCTCGGGGACTTTCCACTGGAAATAATAGATGAGTTGGTGGAAAATTGCAGACTGCATAATTCATTCATCTCGTGTCGCTCGCAGCCAGGCCAGTGGAGGATTCATGGGGATGGCGTGACTTGCGTTATTGAGCGTAGTGTAGAGATCGGTCTCCTCCTAAAAGGATTAAGGGGATCGCCACGACATGCTCTCTACATGATTCCCAGTTGCTTACAGCATCTGATATACACAGTTGGTCACCCATCTAGGTACTGACCAGGCTAGACGCTGCTTAACTGCGGTAATCATACCAGAACCGGTGTATCCAACACGATTTGGCTGTACCAACTGCATAATAAGACAAGCAGATTCCTGATCTTATCAGTGTCAAGCAAATTGGCTGCACGGTCTCGGGTACTCAGGGCCGATTAGAAAGGTGAAAGGGTGTGCCCAATCGATAGTTAGAAATACAGGTCAGGATGGAAGTCTCATTTGCAAAGGCCGGAGAATTTTCGGAGAAGGTTTATGACTCACCACACCTTCACATTTAGAAGACGAAATAATCCACTTTCGGTTTCAATAGGAAATGGAACGACACCAATGTGTCCTTTCCAGGGCGTAAGCCTGGGTGAAGCGCACGGAGATCTTGGAATGTCCAGTCTTCCTCCCGGGCCTCGATGATGTAGTCCAAAGAACAGTGCGATACGTTCGGCATCAGCTTGGCTGCAGGAGCTGCCGGAAGGACATCACAATTGTCACATACAATTTAATTGATCTGAACAGTCCCTTATATAATATTATATTTTACCCTTGATTTTAACTCATGAAGTGTATTAGGGGACATCTACAGGAACATCCTGGTGCGGTCACGTGACTGTGGGTCAATTTGCCAACCCAGAATCCCACATTCAAGTAGAAATGGGTCAGGGTACTTACGGGTCTAATAATGAGAAACCAAAAAGTACAACAGGCCCCCATTATCCTCGGGGATTTAAGAGTGCCGCTATAACGAATTTGCCACTATAACGGGTGGACTTTATACAAAGTGTATTAACCCATAGGAACCCACAGTGACACCAGTGTCACATACAATTTAATTGATCTGCACAGTCTCTTATATAATATTATATTTTATCCTTGATTTTAACCCATGAGGTGTACTAGGTGACATCTACTGAACGTCCTGCTGCAGTCATTTGACTGTGTGTCAATTTCCCTATCCATAATCCCACATAATATTCCTTCAAATAGAAATGAGTCTGTGTACTCATGGGTTAAGGAGTCTCCACTCCCCGGTTTGGAATGAGACGTGTCCTTCTCCTAGACTGGATGCCTTCCCAGTCTCATTCACAAAGTCCTGACAGTTTCCCGAGGATTTATCACTCGCACCTCATTTGAAATGTACGATGCCATAAAACGTGCTTAAACGGTATCAATGGCAATGGAGTTGGCGAAAAACTAACAGTAGCTCTCGGACCATCTTGGCAATTGGCTGAAGCAGCAGATTCTCGAAGATGGAATATTTAAATTAACCTTTTAACAGCGGCAAGTGGTGAGGAGTAATAGTTATCCATTGCAAAATAAAAGCCCTTGTTCATTGCAAGATACAAGCTCTTGTTCATTGCAAGGTAATACATTGCAAATTATACGCTGTAAGTTATCCATTACAAGATAAAAGCTCTAACAGATAGAAATGAGTTGCCATCAATCACAATGCAACGGACATTTCCATTGAGTTAGCCATAGAACTGTAATGGCGGACATACCCGTCGTTCGCAGTCAATGGTTTAAGGATTAGTTAAGTAGTAACAATCAATTAAAACAAGCAGGGCTTATTCGTTCGATTTATGAAAATGCTTAGGGCCGTGTATAAAGGATTGTTTACACGAAATCGAATCTCTTAATTAAGGTGCCTCGCTATGTAGCAGGGGTTAGCAAGCTGGTCTCGCAAATCATTTTAATAAAACGACTTTTTTCCTCATTTGCAAGGCATTTCTATAGTAAGATTATTAGCAATGTATTTCTATAGTAAAATCATTACCAATGCGTATCTATAGTAAAATCATTAGCAATGTATTTCTATAGTAAGCTCATTAGCAGTGTATGTCTATAGTAAGATCATTAGTAATACATTTCTATAGTAAGATAATTAGCAATGCATTTCTATAGTAAGATTATTAGCAATGTATTTCTATAGTAAGATTATTAGCAATGTATTTCTATAGAAAGATCATTAGCAATGTATTTCTATAGTAAATTCATTAGCAATGCATTTCTATAGTAAAATCATTAGCAATGTATTTCTATAGTAAAATCATTAGCAATGTATTTATATAGTAAGATCATTTGTAATACATTTCTATAGTAAGATAATTAGCAGTGTATTTCTATAGTAGGTTCATTAGCAGTGTATTTCTATAGTAAGATCATTAGCAGTGTATTTCTATAGTAAGATCATTAGCAATGTATTTCTATAGTAAGATCATTAGTAATACATTTCTATAGTAAGATAATTAGCAATGCATTTACATTATACATATAATAGTCCCATTCTGTCAGTAATGATTGTCTTAATTTCTATAGTAAAATCATTACCAATGCGTATCTATAGTAAAATCATTAGCAATGTATTTCTATAGTAAGATCATTAGTAATACATTTCTATAGTAAGATCATTAGCAATGCATTTCTATCGTAAGATCATTGGCAATGTATTTCTATAGTAAGATCATTAGCAATGCATTTCTATCGTAAGATCATTAGCAATGTATTTCTGTAGAAAAATCATTAGCAATGCTTTTCTATTGTAAAAGCATTAGCAATGTATTTCTATAGTAAGATCATTAGCAATACACTTACATTATACATATAATAGTCCCATTCTGTCATTAACACTGGCATTAATCCCTGGCCACTGACGATCCTTTTCTACATCATTTTCAATGCATTTCTATAGTAAAATCATTAGCAATGTATCTACATTAAACATATAATAATGTTATTCTGCCAGTAACGCTTGCATTAATTCCTGACCACTGACAATCCTTTTCTTCCTGATTTGCAAGGCATTTCTATTGTAAAACCATTTACAATATTTCTCGCAATAAAATCATTAGCAATGTATTTACATTATAAATATAATAGCCGCCGTCTGTTAGTAATATCACGATATTTTCCATTATGTAATAACGGCCACGTATTCACTCTTAAGTTTCTAAGCAACGAACAAAATACACGAAGAGGGGGAAGAAAGAAGTAAATGAAAGGGAAGAAGGAAAGGAAGAAGTACATGGAAAGAAAAGGAAGGAACGAATGAAGGAAAGAAAGAAGTAAATGAAAGAAAGGAAGGAAAGAAAGAAGTAAATGAAAGAAAGGAAGGAAAGAAAGAAGTACATGGAAAGAAAAGGAAGGAAAGAAAGAAGGAAAGAAAGACGTAAATGAAAGAAAGGAAGGAAAGAAAGAAGGAAATAAAAGGAAGGAAAGAAAGAAAGAAATGAAAATAAGGAAGGAAAGAAAGAAGTAAATGAAAGGAAGGAAAGAAAGAAGTAAATGAAAGGAAGGAAAGAAAGACGTAAATGAAAGAAAGGAAGGAAAGAAAGAATAACATAAAAGGAAAGAAAGAAAGAAGAAAATAAAAGGAAGGAAAGAAGGAAGTAAATAATTAAATGGAGAAAAAAAATAGACGAAAAAGAAAATACGGTTGTGTAAGAGAAGCAATAATTGGCCAATCAGCAGTCAGTGAATTGTGAAGAGGCTTTTTTGTTCAACTTGATTATGACATTCACGGAAAGTACTTGTGGCCCATTAGCGTCCACGGGCGTGTCTCCGCGTAGCGGGAGGGGAAACAATTTATGACACAACATCGTAGCTTGCACGATATACTTGAACGGATATCCGTTTGCGGTAATTCTCAACCCCCACCCCCTCAAAAAACATTAACAAACAAAAAGACCGTCAACTGACCAACATCTTTTGGCAGCATGCTGTGTTGGGGGTGGTCAATTACAAAATTGGAAAAATGGTGATCAATGTTTCTCGCCTTTTGTTGGATCACTAAAAAGTACGATTTTCAAAAAAAAACAAAAAATACAAGCGTGAATGCTACCGGGCACAAACTAAGGGACCAATTTAGCATGAACTTACATTGCAAATTGAAACCCCACCAAAAACTTATTGGGGGATTTTCAAAAAACAAAAACAACGTTGTTTTTTTTACATAATAAGGAGTAAATACTTAAATCTTCCGCCCTCTAGCTCCATTGGTGCTGCCTGTACGCGTTATACATACATACATAGCCAACCAGTCAGCCAGCCGGAGCAACATGAAAACTGAAAAAACATATTTTGACAGTTTTGGTGGTTTCTTTCTATTAAAAAGTGGTAGGGGTGTACTCATTTATAGGTGACACTGTAGATAGATGAAGAGGCTGAGATAGATAGATATGAACAGACTGATAGATAGATAGATAGATAGATAGATAGGAGCAGAGCGAGATAGATAGATAGATAGATAAATAGATAGATAGATAGATAGATATGAACAGACTGAGATAGATAGATAGATAGATAGATAGATAGATAGATAGATAGATAGATAGATATGAACAGCAAGTCAGCCAGACGGGTTTAAAAACCAAATAAACCTATGTTGACAGTTTTGATGACAGTTTCCGTTGACGGTTTCGTATAACCCACAAATGGTGTCTTCACGAAACGCTTTGCAAGGAAATGCTTTCAAAACTATTTTGCTTTTCTCTTATAGTGCAAAATTATTTGCCACTTTCTTTCCTTCCAAAGTGTGTGGCTAAGTTTCTTTTTCTTTTTTCTAATAGCCACAATTATACATACATATTTATTTTTATTGATACGTAACACGTTTTTCTCATTCTTTCTTTTCCACATTGTCTAACCATAGCCACCATTTATTCTTTTGAAAATATTATCAAAGTGTTGTCAAATAATCTTTTTCCTAAAGCATGTGAACCTGGCTTGCGTCAGTAAGTTGAGTAGAGTTCGTTCCACACTATGGGTCACAATAACCTATTTATATAATGAACAGTGTGATTTTCTTGGCTCGCTGTTCGTAACACTGGCCTCTTCCTCTAGCGGGGGGAGCGTTACAATTTTGATGAAGAAAATGCTTCCTACCCAACGTTTCAAACTATGCACTCTTCCCGGTAAATGAATTCAATATTCTTTCTAAAGAAAAGAAATAAAATACAACATTTCAATCCAAATATAAGCGATCTACCCTAATGCATTTTTTGGGTCCATCAACTGAAGACCAAATATCTATTCTTCCAGGTTTTAAATCTTTTCTGTTAGTAACTTCACAGTGAGTAACGAAATAACGATTTTCTGCCCAACGTTTCAAACTATGCACTCTTCCCGGTAAACGAATTCAATAATTTTTTCTAAAGAAAATAAATTAAAAAAAACATGTCAATCCAAATATATCCGTGATTGTTTTGCAACTAAGATTAACGAGTAGAGCTCTCTGTTATGATATCCTGCGACGAAAAGGTTATTCCGGGGTCAGACACCTGTGCGGAAATGTAAGTGACCCCGGTCACCTTAGGAAATAGGTATATTGCGTGGGTGTCAAACAAACAAGATATGGGGTCCGGAAATGACACCTGCGTAGGCGTTCGAGAAACCTATAAAGCAGACCCGAGATTCGGACAGAAAACTGAGAAGACCCAAGCAGCTAGGAGGCAGACCGCCTAGGGCTGGGAAGACATAAGACCAAGTTCCCCTGTTGGGAACGGTCTCTCGACACCATCATCTCTCTCCCACTCTTCATTCTCCGGCAGACGAAGTGTATGTTATGTAATAAAAATATGTCTCATATCTTTACAAGCAAGTCTTCGAGTTTCCTTTCTATCCAAGTCCAGGAAATTCACCCACTATACAACATCTGTGCGATTCTAAGTAGGTTCTCAGTTTCCCACAAAATATCGCTCGAAGTAGCAAAATAACACGCCTAATTATTAAATTAATAACCATTTCAGTAGTTATTGTATATGAATAATTATGATAACAGGTATCATTTGAAAACAAAGGATTATCTACAGCCTGTATAAACATTCTACGAAACTCGCTTGTCTATCACTATTCCAATGCATTTTTGTCCTCCATCAACTAAAGACTAACTATCTACGGCCCTAGATAATTTTCCAAGCATAATACGACTGTTTTAGTGCAGTTGTGAGAAGTTCAACAATGGATTTGATATTTTATATAATATTAATGGACTTTTTTATCAGGCGCGCAACTTGGTAGTTTTGTGCATATCTTTTTTAAAGCGGAAAAGACATTGTCCATCCAATCTAGAAAGACTATCCAATCCATTTTTAGGACAAGGCATGAGATCGCGGTCCCTTTGCACTAACTAAACTATAGCCTTCGGTGCCTTTGAATGCTGAACAAGTTTTTATGTGGAAACATTCCAGTTGTGCACTTTGCAAGCCTGTTAGGTTGAGTAAAATCAAATAGGAGCACTGCGTCACGCTGCCAAATCTTTTAGCAGAAAATGGAAATGTGCAATCCAAAAATGACGTCTACGGCACTGTATTCTTCCATTTAAAAAAATCCTTTCTGTTAGTAACTTCGCAGCGAGTAACGAAATAACGATTCTATCAGACTCTGTCAATACATTGCATTTAAGGAAGCAAAAACAAATCGTAATAAAAAACAAATCTTTTGAACTTCTATTCCGTGTTTGTTGTTGGCGTCTTATTTTCGCTCGTCTACGCCTTTGATCGCCAAAGCACGCATCGGATTTACGTGATTAAAGTGGTTACATAGAAAATTCAGACACCAAAGTGATTTTATTTCAATTTCGTCAGGTAAACGTTTGCGTGATTCATTTATTCTACGACAAACTCAGCGTGTTCAACTGCGCTGAACAGACTACAGGCATATATTTGTAATTAAACATTTACTACATTCAGCTTCGTACAGCACAGAACAAAGTATGGATAGAAAGATATATGCGTCAAACCTCATAGTGGAGAGGGTCTGCCTTGTTTGAAAATCAGCGTAATACTAGATTTTATCTCGGATCGAACACTAATGACTCTCGCCATTTTGTATTCACTAAGATGAGCTTAGTTTGGAACAAGGCTACGAGTGTGGAAGACACAGTGAGGATCAAACTCACTATAGTAGTAATGGTTCGCAAGACTGGTTTGCCAACCATTGCTCCGTGGCAAGGGCTAAACTTAGCATAGTTTGGCATAACACTAAAAGTGCAGGGCACCCAGTGTGGATCGAACTCACTACAGTAGACATTTTCCGCCAGAGTACTTGTAGTTATAGTATTCATCTTCAGAAAAATCCAAGTTTGGTTGACTTTCTGAAAGTGTCCATGAGGTTTTGTTCCCCCAGCTATTGGTAAAATAGCCGGGCAGACTGGGCTCTCTAGCATTGGGAAGGCAACCAGTCTAGGAGAAGGACAATGCTGATTCCGAACTAGGGATTGGAGACCCCTTGAGGTGGTTGGAGCTTCGTTTCATTGTCTATCGAGGCAGAAAGGTTTTAATACTAGAATCAGCAGCTGTAAAGTTACAGCCACATCGTGTTGGCCACACCGGTTCTCGTACGATCACCGAAGTTAAGCAACGTCGAGCCTGGTCAGTATCTAGATGGGTGACCATCTGGGAATAGTAAGTGGCGTAAGCAGCTGGGGATCATATAGAGTGCCTCTCATGGCGATCCTGTTAATCATCCTAAGGAGGAGAACGATCTCTCCACTACACTAAATAGCGCAGAACAACCCCCTTCCCCTACCCCCCTGAATACGCTGGCTGGCCTGGCTGCAAGCGACAAGAGAATGAATGAAGCAGCCGTGAGCGTTCAATGAAATTCTTGTGACGAGTAAAAGAAGTAGTGCCCTTACGCTTGCTACGGCTTCAACGGTCCCTGCCTGGGCTCCACATATCACATTACTGGTTACTCGGTCCGTTTGCGATATTTGAAGTAGATTTATAGGCGACAAGCACCCGAAGTGGAGTCACTCACTCCACCCTGCACTATTTTACCCATAGCTAGGAAAAAGATGAATTCATGCTTTTCCCAAGGGCATTAGTTCGAAGTGAACACAAACTGTCCAAACCGCAGTATAACACGACGAGTTGGAAGGGACAGAGAAATAACTCCTGGGTAGATACAGATATATTATAAATTCCCTGAAACAGGTCCATGGAAAGGAAGATGATGATCCCCAACATTAAGTGTGATCTATATTAGCTCATTATAATATAGCATTTACAGAAATAGTAGTTAATTCAAAAT
>VCCN01003903.1:1082220-1094501 GCA_006491835.1 Architeuthis dux
CCCAATGTGAATCGAATTAACAGGACCAAGATTTCAGAAGGTTGATCTTTCATGAACTGTTTAATTATGAAGAGAACAATTGAATCGAAAATGCTTGAAGAAGTTCAGGAGTTCCATAAAAAGGAAAATGCGTTGACTGAAAAGATAGAATCTAGGCAAACCCATTATAATAATGTTGACTTTCAACTCGTCCTTTATATTCAGATAGATAGATATGGTTCCGCTAGAGCCTGTCGCGTATGAAGCGTACATTATAGGCAGAAAACTACAGAGCCATTACGTAGTCTCAACATGAATTTAAACTCAGCTTGTCGATCCCATTCTGTGTATTGCTAACCGCTTGGCCACTCGCACATCAAAACTTCAGAAGGTAAGACAAAATTCGCTCTGATTATAACGAAAAGAGAATTCAGTAATTCAGATGCCAAAACCCTGAATCGAACCAGGGATCTTTAATCTAACGCCCCCCTGACCTATTTCGGCGTTGTTTTCATGAAGTGATTAATAAAAAAAATTATAAAAAGGTTTACTGCCAACCTCCGGATGCCGGAACCATGGACCTTTTAGATCTTCAGTCTAACGCTCTCCCAAACTGAGCAATTTCGGCTGAACTTGTAGGTATGAAATTTAGATCATTATTTTAGAATGCAAAATAGTCAAAGATAACGTTTCGTATTGTAGTCGTTTTTAATTTGTTAGTATCAGGTTGAGATTTGATCATTACAGAATGTAAAATAATTTCAACGATAACGTTTCTTATAGTAATCGATTTTAATTCAAACGTTTCTTTCTACATAATACGTTCTTTAGAATTGGTAAGTGAATGTTTGCAACACGTGTATAAACAGCCTGGGACACGATCAGGTATGTATAATTTCATAATTTTAATTGAAAATACGTCAGATTTGACGCCGGGGTCAATCCACTTTTTGTTTTTACTCTTTGCCGATTTAAAAAATAATTGCCTGAATATGTCTAACTCGATGTTAAACACAATTAGGGCAGTAGTTACCAATGTATATTTTGGTAATAGGCCCTTCTGTGGTTGTGGTTTGTTTTCTGTGTCTGCTGGCCTCTAGGCCCTAAATAGTTTTGATTAATCAACTTAGTACATTTAGATGTTTGACACAGAAAGATTAGTAGGTAAATTTAAAATCAAATTTGTTTGGGAGTTCGTTTTTCAGGTTGTTTTTGAAGGTGTCTAGGTTTGGGGAATTTATGGTTTTCTTTGATAGACTGTTCCAAAAGTCTATAATCTAAAGCCTCCAGGTTCGATTTCTTAAGTCTCTCTGTGTATGAAAAATCTGAAACCATCTTTGTAGATCTGCGTTGAATCCTGTCTATATAATCTATATTAAACTTCAAGTGTGGCGGCCATATGCATGAGATATACTCTAGGTGTGACCTTACTAAAGCTTTGTAAAATTGCAGAAATATGTTCTCATCTATGTATTTGAATGTATATTGTATGTATCTGAGAGTTGTAGGTGCTGCTAGATGAGGTACCCGGCGTTGCCCGACAAAGAAAACAGATTCTAAATCTAACACTGGAAAGCAAATTATATTTTATAGAGATTTTATGAAATCAAATAAGGGTGGGGGGGGGTACACTTGCGCTCACACCGTCCCCGCTCAAAGGTTCTTTATCTTTGCAGACCAACGCATTTTCCCTTTTATGGAACTTCTGAACATGCGATCAGGTATTGTCAAAGAGAGATCGTCCATTAAATACCGTTAGTAAACCTATTTGCATTGTTACTTACTCTCTTCTGTTCCTTAGCCATCAACTACAAATAGCTGTTAATATAAAACTCAACCAAATAGATGATTCTTAATAATTACTTTTACAAACGTTCAAAATAAATTGTCAATACCCATTGGCGTATGGAACGCTTTAAGTTGTGAGGGGGAATTTGATTCCAAGAAAGAAATGTTAAAATAAAATGTTAGCGTGTGCGTCATAGCCACAAAACTACAGAGCCATTAAGTACTGGACACTTTTATGCAAACTGTCTCAACCGGAATTTGAACTCGGCATGCCTATCTCTTTCTCTGTGTTGCTAACCACTCGCCCACTTGCACCTCAAATCTTCAGAAGGTATCAGAAGATTTGCTCTGATTACAAAGAAAAGAGAATTGAAACTTAGATCTTCAAAACTTAACCCTAACGCTCTCCCAACTGAGATTTTCGGATTTGCTTCTATGGAATTCCAAAACAAGTAATGAAATAATAAAGAATACTGACCCCATTTAAATCTTCCGCATGAACTAGCCGGAAATCCTGCTCGTACGGCGGGTTTTGAGCTAGTCAGGCTAATTTGGCGGTGCCCAATCTTCTCCAAGTCACATGAGACAGACTGTCTAATGTCCATCACATATAGAAATAAAATTTAATAAATGGGGTATTAAATATCATGAAAACAATAGACATTTTCTTCTTAAAGAACTTTCGATTTTCAATTAAATTATATAAGTTTAATTAATATTACCATCTGAACTTTTCCGCCAACGGAAAAAAAAATAGTTTCGTGCTAACCTCCGGATGCCGAAACCCGGGATTGAACCAGGGACCTTTAGATCTTCAGTCTAACGCTCTCCCAACTGAGCTATTTCGGCTGGTGAAAGTGGCGTGTCAAATTTATATATAATCATTTTAAACCGAAAAGACAACGTTTATGATCAGCCTGCCTCACAGTATAATATAAGGCGTTTAGTTTCTAGACCAGGCTAAACCGAGAGTTTTAGAGTTAAGTTTTTGAAGATTTAAGGTTCAATTCCGGGTTTCAGAATTATTGAATTCTCTTTTATTTATTATCAGATTAAAGTTTCTGATACCTTCTGAAGATTTGATGTTCAAGTTAGATCTTCAGAGAGAGAGTCATATCAAATTCACATTTATGATCCGCCTGCCCCACAGCATAACATAATTTAGTGTTTAGTTTCTGGACGTTATGTAACTGACGGTGGTTCCGTAGTGTAGTGGTTATCACGCTCGCTTCACACGCGAGAGGTCCTGGGTTCGATCCCCAGCGGAACCAGTTTTTTTTTCTTGAAATTAATCTTCTTTTTTTTCTAAATCGAAGTATGGTTGTTTGTTTATATATTTGCGGTGCACTATTTAAATGTTTGCACAGATTTCGATATCATTTCATATAATAAGTAATATCAGGAGTAATTGAGAAAGTAAACACATTAAAACATCGACGGTAATCCTTGCAGATACGGACCTTTAATTGACTAGTGTAGAAAATGGCTAAATGTGGCTAGATTATTTCATTTTTCATCTAACTGTATAGCTAAAAATGACGTAGGAGAGCTGATCTTCTGGAATAAACGTTAATAAATTTCGGTTTATAGGCAAATCGGCAAAACTTTAGCGAGTATCAGAAAATGTCACTCTGATTATCAAGAAAACGGAACTCGCAGATTTGGATGCCAAAACCTGGTACTGAACCAGAAATCTTTAGATCTTCAGTCCACCGATTACCCAACTAAGCTATTTGAGTTTACGACAAGGCGATACATATTACTGGCCTACCAGCCATGCAGACTCGAGTAGCCACTGGAGGCGGACATGGATTATTTTACAAGATTGATATAGCTTGTGCGAATGAATTTAAAAGGTTACCGCTCTCCCTACTAAACTATTTGGGTTTATGATAATCAACACATAATTAAACCTTTCAGTTACCTTATCTTCCCTATCTGAATAGAAAAGATGAAGGTAAATAGTAAACAAAACAAAAGTAAACATTATTACAATGGGTTTACCTTCACATTCTCTTCCGTTTCAGCTTTCTTCAAAGTATTTTTCTAATCATTTTATTTTGTTAACCTTCCTATGTTGGCATAATATCAAATAAATGAGTCTTGCTCAATATTCAGTTTAATTTACATCACTTTTTTATAAACCTTTCCATTTTTAATGTTAAAGTTAACATTTATTGTCAACGACGTTTTTTTTCGTTTTTTCGGTTACGATTCGGTTAAGCAAACGTAATTTAAATTTATAATGTCAACAAAGCTGCTCTATAAAAATGTATCCTAATTAAATCTTTGACTTCAGTCAACAACATATTCGAAAAAAATTAGACAACAATATTTTTCGCAAGTCATTCTGCTTTCAATCCATATACCTCCGTTTCCCCTGGAGATTTGTCAGTTTTCAACAAAAGAACATGTTAAGCCTTCAGGAGGAGGGTTCTATTTACATTGTAACTGTGATGCTAAACTAAACCGATTACAAGCCAATTACATTCCAACAAGTATGAACGGTTTAGGTCGTTTTGAATGGACTGTAGTTTATGGGGGTTTAAAATCATTTTAACATCGTCAGTGAACATTTTTATAATATTAGCCATGGATTCCGGAAGGTCATTTATAAAGAGTAAAAACAGGATAGGTCCCAGCATGGATCCTTGAGGTACTCCAGACAAAACAGTTTTATTCTTTGATACTGCGTCTCCAACTCTAACTTTCGTTGTTCTGTTCCCTAGAAAATTTCTGATAATATTTAACACATTTTTACTCAATCCAATTGCTTCAAGTTTTACAAGAGGTCTGTGATGTTGCACAATATCAAGGGCTTTACTAAAATCAAAGTACAAAATGTCAATACAATTTCCTTCTGACAAATATTTGTTGGCTTTCACAACAGTTTCGAGTAAATACGCAAGATTTACCCCTCAAAAATCCACGGTGTTTTTCAGTAATTACAAGATACACACAATCAAGTATATGTTCCCTTAAAAAGTTACAAAGCACACAAGTAAATGATACAGGCATATAGTTCTCTGGTAGATGAACTGAACCTTTTTTGTGTATAGGGATAACAACCGCGGTTTTCCATATTTTACGTATAGATTCTTGATCTATACATGCATTAAATAAACTTATGAGTGCAGTAACAAAGTGTTCACATTCCACCAAATGTTTCAGCAACTTGTATCATTAAGAGTAATGTGTAGATATTTTCTATAGTTTGGAAGAATGGATCGGCCGAAACGTCGTGTTTACAACATAAATAACAAGGAGTTCAATCGTCCGAAGAACCATTTCAAGAGTAATGTGTAGTTGGTGAAAAACGAAAAGAAAACAGTTGCATAACGAATACGTTTATTGACTCTATTTAATGGACAGTCTATCTTTGACATTGTTGTTATGACAACAAGACTGGAGTTCTTGATAGAGTTCACGCATAGGTGAGAGCAATGCGGATTGCACCCGTGATCGAGTTTCTGCATAAGACAACACAAGTGAATAGAAATTGTGAATTAACGAATCCGAGGCTGTGGACGACGACTGGTGGAGGTGACTATGAGTTTGGTAATAGGAAGAAAAAAGAATACTTTTATAACCATATATGATATCCCAGAGCCAGCTCAGTGCAGCGAAAACACATTGGTTGAGTTTGTATTTGGTTATATGCCGCACTATATCATGATCCACTTTAAGTAATAAAACTATTTGGGGGGATCGACCATCAGTCTGGGCGAACTCAGAAGTGGGAGGGTAGGTTTGAGGAAAACATCTCTTAGTTTTAGACACAGACGGTGTTATTTGAATTCCCCAAAGGACGACCATGTAATAGATATGAATAAAATAAATAAATAAATCGTAGAAAGTTTGTTTTTTTTCTACGTGAGATCTGACGTACATTCGATTAAAATTATGAAATTATACCTAACAGATGTTGACACAGGCTGTTAATACACATGTTGCAAACATTAGCTTATTAATTTTTAAAAACATATTATAAACAAAGAAACGTTTGAATAAAAAACGATCACTATAAGAAACGTTATCTTTGACTCTATATTGTAAATAATATGACTTCAGTTTGATACGCACAGATTCGCCAGCCGAAATAGCTCAGTTGGGAGAGCGTTAGACTGAAGATCTAAAGGTCCCGGGTTTCGGCATCCGGAGGTTGGCAGTATAGCTTTCTTTTTATTAATTCATTACTCGAATAAAAGGAAAATAGCTAAAAAAAAAGTTTAAACTTTTTAAAGCTATTTCCTTTTATTCGTGTTATCCAGTTAATTTAAACAAAGCCGAAATCGATCAGTTGGGAGAACGTAAGATCAAAGTTCTAGACAAAGCCTACCCAAAGTACCGGCAACACGGTGCCAAGTTTTAGGGGGCGTCCGTCACTTATCTGCTACCGTTTGATGTCCCAAATACTAATGGGAAAATGAAGAAATTAAATAGGATGAAAGCAAAGTAAGAACATTCCCTGATGTCAGATTTTTTAGGAATATCAGACAGTTGAATACATTCTTTTGTGTTGAAACTGTGAGAAACAATTGCCAGAGGAAGTTCTAATGACTGACAACGAGCTCATTTAATTAATGCAGTTTTCGCGTAAAAGAGGCACAGACAAACAAACAAAAGGCTCTCATATTAGTATAGAGTCATGTTTTACAGCGAGCAGAATAAATATATAGGAATTTAATTAATGCATCGTAATTTAAATTGTTCATATTTAGTATCAAGATCAAGTCGATTGTTTATTCACCATACCAAGTATTAGGCCTTGTAGTTTTCGCGTAAAAGAGGCACAGACAAACAAACAAAAGGCTCTCATATTACTGATATTATTGTTCGGACTGAGATCCTCATCTTGGTTGTCATTTCCACAACGTTTCGGCCGATGTACTCTCCGGCTTTCTTCAGGTGTCAAGTTTTGTCGGTAACTTACCGGAACTATTGAACTGAACCCTTTATTTGATCCACGGGGGTATACTGTCCTCATTCCACTATCCATGTCCTAGAAATTATTTCGTGGTTAATTTGGTGCTCCTGCCTGGGATTGAACCCACAACCTACAGATGACTCAACAGTCAGACGCTTTTTAACCAACGCTTTAGCTATCTAGGCCACCGACAAAACTTGACACCTGAAGAAGGCCGGAGAGTACATCGGCCGAAACGTTGTGGAAATGACAACCAAGATGAGGATCTCAGTCCGAACAATAATATCAGTAATACTAACACCTCATCTCAGAAATACCGAACTCAGCTCTCATATTAGTATAGAGTCATGTTTTACAGCGAGCAGAATAAATATATAGGAATATACTATAGTATTTATTCTTCTGTGCCTCTTTTACGCGAAAACTATTGTAGTTTTAGCGTAAAAGAGGCACAGAATATTTGGTATGGAGAATGAAAAAATCGACTTCTCACATAGGCTATCCTTGGAAGTCATTCGAGGTCACAAGGGGCCATTCTCTAGCCAATCTTCGGTTCTAAACATCAGAAACAAATAATGTTTATCAATCATTCTTCTCATGAATGGCACACATATTTCTGACAATAAAATCAATTCTTTAAAAAGTTTTGGTGCTTTCTGGTTATATATCACTTTTTTTTAGTAATGAAGCAGTTGATAGCAGCAGTAAAACTAACACGGTCCAAGTCCGTGAATGTTTTTGTTTCTCCCTCTAACCATTCTCTTTTCTTAATGACAAAATTCACCCTAAATCAGGTCATAGTGAAGGGAAGGTGGTGGAGGGGTGAAGCGTAGGGACACATGACTCCCTGTGTTACTGCTAAATCAGGTCATTTATTATGATAAAATTGAAAGTAATTAGTCTATTATTTGTTGATGAAGTATTGTAAACCATTAGTATTAATCTTTGACTACTATTCACCTTCATCTTAATTTCTTGTTTATTTTTTTAATCACAACTTAGGTCGGCACTCTACGACAGTGAGTAAACAGCGCAGATTGGAAATAATTTGGTCTCTGGGTAAATAATAATATTTTCCATTTGTTGTGTTGGGTAAAAAGAAATAAAGAATATATTTTGCAATGTGTTGTCTAATTTGATGTTATGTTTTCCCCGGGAAACGCCGGGTATCCCCGCTAGTAAATAAATCAAATGATACCATACTTTAAAGGTCGTCAAAGTTAGACCCTAGAGCCTGTCCTGGGTTCAATCCCTGGTTTCGGCATCTGAATTACCGAAATCTCTTTTCTTTAAAATCAGAGCAGATTTTCTAAGTTTCCAGGGGCGAGTGGCCGAGCGGTTAACAGCACAAAGAATGAGATCGGCCAGCCGTTGTCTAATTTGATGTTATGTTTCCCCCGGGAAACGCCGGGTATCCCTGCTAGTAAATCAATCAAATGATACTATACTTTAAAGGTCGTCAAAGTTCGGCTTTCCCGGGACCCCATAGATCCTAGAGCCTGTCCTGGGTTCAATCCCTGGTTTCGGCATCTGAATTACCGAATTCTCTTTTCTTTAAAATCATAGCAAATTTTCTGATACTCTCTAAAATTTCCAGGGCGAGTGGCCGAGTGGTTAACAGAACAAAGAATAGGATCGGCCAGCCGAGTTTAAATTTCGATTGAGACTTTTTGAGTTCACTTTGCACTAATGCCCTTGGGAAAGGCTTGAATCTATCACCCCCCCCTTTCAACATGCCATGGGCTAGTGTGGCAGGGTAAGGCCTATCACCCCTATGTCTTTGTTTTTCTTTTCTTTTGTTTTAGATGTAAAGTCTGGCTTTTTTTCTTCTTTCTAACAAAAATAAAATTACACTTAAGTCCGAAATTTGTAGAATTTTAATTACGTTTTTTAAATAGGGTATCGAATTCTTTCTCCTCCATATTGGGTCATTATTAAGAACGATGAAATAAATGAGAAAAAAGAAAGTATCGGGGCTTTCTTCCATTCTCTTTTTAAAGAAAAGACCCGGGTCGGCCCGTCACGAACCTAGGGCGCAAAGATCCCTGGGCGCACTACAAACTGAAAAAAATAGAATAACAGAATACAAGTGGGGGCTCAAGTTCTGAAACCTTTGTGCAGGGCCTGGAAAAGACAGAATACGTCGACGTTTTAATGAGTTACCTTTCCCAATCACTAGTGTAAATTTGAGCTTTTTAAAAAATAAATTATGATATATAATTATATCAATATATCTGCAAAAAATTAAATAGTACTTCTCAAAGATATAAACAAACAACGAGGATATTTCGATTTAGAAAAGAAAAAGATTAATTTCAAGAAAAAAAAACAATTTCAAGTGAACTGGTTCCGCTGGGGATCGAACCCAGGGCCTCTCGCGTGTGAAGCGAGCGTGATAACCACTACACTACGGAACCAAAGATACTTACTTACGGTTTAGCCTCCTCCATAAACTAAACGCCTTATAGACTGGCTGATCATAAACGTTGTCTTTTCGGCTGTTTCACGTGCTAAAATGATTTAATGTTAATTTGATAAGACTGTCACACCAGCCGAAATAGCTCAGTTGGGAGAGCGTTAGACTGAAGATCTAAAGGTCCCTGGTTCAATCCCGGTTTTCGGCATCCGGTGGCTGGTACAGCAATGTTTTTTTTGTTTTCTTTTATTATTTCATCACTTGTTCTGGAACTTTCTAAGCTATTTGCTTTTGTCAGAGTTATTCATTCCATAGAAGCAAAACCAAAATAGCCCAGTTGGGAAAGCGTTAGACTTAAGTTTTGAAGATCCCTATTTCAATTAGTGATATAAATGGGTTTATGAACTAAGTATACGACTGCGGTTTCCAACCTGTTGGTCAGCAGGCCCTGGGTGTCCACGGTTCCCAACGTACGGTTCAACCCACCCCCATTGGGGTCCACAAAGGTATTATTGGGAGTCCGTGAGCTTGTTGAGTAGGTAGAACTTTCAAAGGCTTGGGGTCGGTGGGAAAATTTATTTGAATAAAAGGTATCTTTGGTAATGAAATGGTTGGGAACCACTTGTATAGGGTGCGACTCAGAGGCTGTATCTAGGATTCATGCTCGGGGATCACAGAAGGGTGGGGGGTCTCTCAGGGATGAGCCAAGTGACTGTTGACTGCATGTGTTGCCATTACCTTGGGGTGGCCCTGAGGGTAGCTTATAATAAATGTCACCATTAAAAAAAATGGAAATTGTGAAATAGGTATACGCCCCCGTGTACCGCCCCCCTGATTTCAATCCCGGGTTTCGGCATCTGAATTATCTTTATAATCTTTATAATCAGAGCAAATTTTCTGATACCTTCTGAAGATTTGAGGTGCAAGTGGGCGAGCGGTTAGCAAAACATGGGATTGACAAGCCGAGTTCAAATTCCGGTTGAGACTGTCTGTGTAGCAATATGACCCCTATAGATAGATAGATAGAATAAGTTTAAATGCGTATATTCAAAATAATGCAGTGTATATAAAATGTGTTTGTTAGGCCAGGAATTAGGATGAGGGCTATATTGACAAATGGTAAACAAAATGAATTGTTTTATTTGGTTGAAATCGAAAAGTAAGGAAGGTTATTAAAATGAGGGTTTTGTTTTGTTAAAATAACAAAAAAAAACATTACAGACTGAATCCTGATTATGAAATCATTGTACAAAAATTTAGAATAACAAAAAGAATGTCGGCTGATCCGACTAAAGAATGTACTGACGCAAATAAAAGTATAACGTAATGTTTTAACGTCACGAAACGATCACATGTTAAAAATGGGTATACCGATAAATAGGGGTGAAAACACAAGGAGGGGAGAGACCAGGGCTAGCTGTCCAAAGCTGCCACAGGGGGCACGGTTAGTCGAACTCTGTGTTTCTAGAGCTGCACAGCTTTTTGACGTGAAGTGTACAAATATGAGATACATGCGACTTACAGAGTTTAAAAGAGAAACACAGCAGCAGCCGTACTTTGTCTGTTTGTTTGACATTGTTTGACAACTCAACATTCAACAATATTCTGATTGAGAACTTTAACCTACAAAGTGTGTTGACAGTAGATTTTGTAGTATCACGTTTCTTACAGTGCAGATTCCCAGAGCGTCGCTACGAGTAAAGTCAAATAAAATAAACATAATATTTTAAATCGGCCTTCGTTTTTCTCGATGAACCAGTCGACTTTAATGTCAGTTCCTTTCAGCAAAGGCCACGGCGCACGAACGAAGAATGAACAATTCCAACTATACACACCAGTACAACACACCAGTCGTTTGCGTATATGAGAGATCATCAAACACCATAACGTAACATAACGTACAAAAGTGCTCAGTACGTGATGGCTTTGTAATTTTGTGGCCATGATGCACGCTTCATACGCGACAGGCTCTGAGTTCGATCCTCGGCGGAACCGTAAATGCTAACATTTTTTTTTTCGTTTTTTTCTTGGAAACAAAGAGAGCATGGGCATCCGCTGCTCCTTTTCCGGAGGGGGGGGGCAAAAGGATATATTTCCAGGGGATTTGGAGGGCAAAATGATATATTCGGAATATATCTTAGCGGCAACCCTGTTACCAGCGAAGAATAATACCATCTTTTTATATGGGTACATTAAGTTGGGGTTACATAATACAGCACCATTATCCTTTATTGTTATAAGTTTCAACTTATAAACTTCAAACCCACTCACCCTATGTCAGAAGACCAGATCCAGGGGGTGGGTACAAATGCCCTGTTTGCACACCCCACCCCCAGCGGACACCAATGGAGGATATTATTATAAAGAAAGAAACGTTTGAATTAAAAACGATCACTATAAGAAACGTTATCTCAGAAGCTATTTGGCATTCTAAAATGACATTATCTCAATTTGATGACTACAATTTCGTCAGCCGAAATAGCTCAGTTGGGATAGCGTTAGACTGAAGATCTAAAGGTCCCTGGTTCAATCCCGGTTTTCGGCATCCGGAGGTTGGCACTAACGATATTTTTTTATTGATTCATTACGTGTACTGCAACTTCCTGAGCTATTTGCTTTTCTCAGAGTCATCTATTTCAGTAAAAAGAAGCTGGGTGCCCTACAATTGTGGCCTTGTGCCGCATGAAAACAAACTTTAAATAACAGAAACAATCTGCTTATATTGATTGTAATCAATGTAAGGAGATTGGTTTGGTTTGGTTTGGTTTGGTTATTGCACGTCACAAGGCCACAATTGTAGGGCACCCAGTGTGAATCGAATTAAGAGACAAAGATTTCAGAAGGTTGATGAAATGAAAATAAACAGACTAGTGTAGTTGCCTAGATCGGATTCGACCAATAAATAAAGCCAAACATTTTGAAACCGATTTTTTATATCTAGAGTTTTTTTATATGTTCAATGTCTACTAATGAAGGAATTACCATATACCTAGTTCCCAAGGCTTAGCGTATACATAGTTCACAAAACCTATTTCCATCAGTGTCTATCTATGAACTCTGATTGAATGTTCATTATTTATATAAGAAGAAAGAAGACAATAGTTATTAGAGACAAACGTTTTGACCTTAGGCAGACCCGATTTCTATTTATTATAAAAGATTGTCGTTATT
>VCCN01003906.1:21889-38685 GCA_006491835.1 Architeuthis dux
TATATATATTACAGAGATCTGCTAAGCGTCTAATTGCTCAGCGCTGTTTTCTTTAATATGTGTTGTGTTCCAGTACAAAAACATAAAAAGATGAAAAGCCACAAAGGATGGTTTATTGCAGGCGTTCCTTTGTAGTGGTTCTCATTTCCTCAACTACCTTAGGCTATCCTTCCAACACGAAGATCTTATCCTGTTATTGGAGGATTTTAAAAAACCGATTAAAATTAAAAATACAAGTGTCATGCGCACGTACGCATATACATATATACGCACATGTACAAACACGCCTAGAAATACACGCTTACGTACAAACATATTAATACCAGGTATCGTTGTTCCGTCTCATCTCTAAAAGGCTTTTTTTAAGTTGCTGTTAGCATGACAGATTTGCATTCATATGTTTGGTAAACATTCTTTGATCTGGTGTGTGTGTGTATGTGTGTGTATGCATATGTGTGTACACGCACATATACACCACACGTACGCCAAACTTATGTAGTATAACAATTATGGAATTGGCAAAAATTATGGAATTACTACCCTAAATTATTTAAATTAATGGCATTCTTTTTTTCAAAATCAAATAGAGGAAATAATTATGGAATCACTTAATGTCGAGGAAAAAGTATGGAATCACCTTGTAATTTGTCTGCAGTTAAAAGAGAGTGTTTGCAGACCTTGAGCTGTTGGACTTGGCTAATTGAAAGGAAACATGGATTCAACAAGAGAGATGTCAATTGAAACTATGGAAACGATTATAAAACACATTCGAGAAGGAAATCCAACACTGAGTGTGGCAAAACATGTGCGTTGTTCCCAGTCAGCTGTGACTGAAATTTGGTGCCAGTATAACGGAAGATGTCAAAGCGTCATGATAGAAATTTCAAAGCAATTTGCCTTGAAAATAGAAAATGTACAATAAAACAAATGAAAACCAAATGGAATCAATATTTGTGACAGAACTGTAAGACAGCGGCTGAATTAAATGGGATTTATATACAGAAAAGCCAAACAAAAACTAGCGCTAACACCCAGACAGAAGAAAACAAAGTTACAGTGGGCTAAAAGAAGCAATCATGGAGTGGGGATGATTGGATGAATGTGATATTCAGTGATGAATCATGAATCTTCATTGGCCATGGTGATGATGCATGCACTTTTGTATGTTGTCGTTTATAATATGGGGTTGCATAGTAAAGAACTAGGGGAAATCATTGCCTCAACCGTTCAGAATTTATGGTTGAAATTTAAAAAAGAAGTATCCATGACAAGGCTCCATCCTGCAAAGCTGATCTGTCAGTCGCTATTTGAGAAAGTTGGGATCAGCCTGATGGGAAAATTGTTTTTCATTAATCCATTCCTCAAAGGAGGAGCAACAAAGTACTAATTGTGATTCTTTTGTTGATGATTCCATAATTCTATCCTGTGCTTGATCCGGAAAAATATATGCCACTAATTTAAATAATTTAATCTAGTTTGTTTGCGGTATATTTATCATGAAGCCAATATGTTCAGCTATTAAACAAATTGTTTTGTGTCACATTTGTGATTTGTTTATTTGCTATGAAGTAAACAATCTGGATGAACAACCTCTAAGTTTGGTGATTCCATAATTATTTCCAGGGTTGTAAAGATTTACGCATTCATTCAAATAAAGCACATGTGCTAAAATCTACATCTAACTAAGCAGTTATAAAAGCGATCTCCATAGTTTGTAAAAGTTGGTAGAAATGTAAATTGTAAATCAAATTTCGCTGTACTTTGTGAAAGTCCTTACAAGGATTTGACTGTCGCAGTACATGATTTTTAGCAATCAATCTTATTTTTGCAAATGTCCTGTACATTTATTTTCCTGTTGAATGAAATATGTAGTGACAAGATACAACCCCTCTTTCTCAGGTTAGTTAAGATTTTACAAGTATCATTATATTGTATAGAGTACATAAGATTTGATAAGATACATTTGCGTTTGGGACTGGGTTGAATAGCCAGTCCAGAGGTTAGATAGGAAATTTTAGAACGAAGAAACCACCAGGTAGATATCCATGTATAAACATTGGCGATATCGAAACAATGAGAAATTTGGAAAACAACCAGGTTTGTTTTAAAAAAATAATGGACATAAGTCACCTTTGGATGAATACTTTTGCACGTAGGCCTTTAATAATTAAGTATGCATACCGGCCCAAATATGGGTGAGTATTAAGAACTAATCGAAATAGGCGTTCACAAGATTGTATCTCAGCGATGTTGTCAAATACGGTAATTTGGGCGTGGTCATTTTACAACCAAGTTTCAATATATCGTCATCCACCCTTATAGTCAGTTCCCGATCACCGCAAAGAGGAGTGAATGAAATCAAATCAGAACCCCATCTGACAGACTGGCTTCATATGTAAAAAAGAAACAACTCCAACATAATACGTTTTCCATTTGAACAGACTGATGTCACATCCCTCTTCTCTGCTAAAATCAACCAACTTTTAGCACAGAGAATAAAACAATGAACTGGTATTACTGTTGAAATCACGTCAGCTGTGGGCAACTTTCTACAAGTGACTGAAAAGGGACTGGAGGAATAGTAAGCTATATGACCAGGGAGGAAAGAAACTCCGAGAGCAGGGACTTGGGTCGCTAAAAAATTGTCTCCTGTTGGGAAAATCCGACGTAACACGTCAAGCCATCGGCTTAACTTAACTAACCTTGAACCAAACTTATTGTGTGCAATTCTCATAGGAAATGTGCTACAGTACATTATCATATAATTTTAGTAGATATCTCTTATATAATCAGCAATCTTTTCTCTGCATTTCCGTCTTTTTTTATTACAACCTTTCATCTGTTGTACAATGCGATTAACAATAGTGCCCTAGTCAATGACATCGCCCTTAGTTTATGTATTTATGATTTGATATGTTTAGTTAAAATCTGCGCTGGCTTGTGAACTTGTTCCTCATACAAGAAATGAGATGACATCGAAATACATCTCCTTGCTTCTTATGCCAACTTCTGTCAATCTTTTTACAGGTTCCCATATGATAATTATTTACATATTTATTTTATGAATGTGATTTTTATTAGACTACCATATGCGACAGTTTCCCCTTTTCCAGTGGAAATTAATGCGACTTCTTTCTAGAGAAGACAGTGATCTTATTTTTCTTTCCAAATAGGAGCTGCTATGCCAGATTGCGTGGGCTCTTTTGAATTCACCTTAAATCCCAGACAAATGCACAGTATGTTTTATTTATTTCAACTTCAACATATGCATACAAAGGGTATGGCAACACACATTCATATATGTGTGTGTGTGTGTGTGTTTCTTTGGCTGTAATAGCTATTTGCAAAGTGTCTATCGCGTGCCTATTTGTATGTGTGCGCGTTTGTGCAATAAAAGCATCGGTTTCTGAAACTCGTTAAAAAAAATCTGTTTATATCGTTGTCAATTAATGCGAATTCATTTTAAAATTGAATGCTCATGAAAAATAAAACTTTTGCCTTTTAGGATATCCTAATAAACATGCACTCAGTTTCATATATTTGCAAATGGGTGACACATATACGCGCCATGGTGCATTTATGTGTGTGTGTGTGTGTGTATGTGCGTGTTGCGTGTTGTGTGTGCATGTGCTTATACGTATCAATATATGTTACAAATGCAGTACCTGTGTGCAATAGCAGCGCTGGGTCCTACTGTCCACCTAGCAAATTATTAAATGTGTGTCCCCCCCCTACACCCAGTAAAGTATTAAAACGGTAGGTCCGAGTGAGCTCCTCTGTGTGTTAATCTGTGATCTAGCGTCAATCTGAAATCGTGTAAATCCTGACTAATTACTCACATGTGTGTTCTACCTTGTGTCTCACTTGCTATGTCACTTGCTTTTAAATGTATTTATAACAACAAAAGGATAAGTAGTTGACGCTATTGTCCTCTTCTTAACTCAGCAGGAAACACGTGTCAAAAACACTTCGTTGGGAGTTGTCAGTCTATCACGGGTCTTCTAAGTCATTCAGGCGTCAATACAGGGTGTCCAGAATGCCACGGACGGGATCTGGTTTGTCCCTTCAAGTGAATCTTACACACACACACACACACACACACACACACACACACACACACACACCAAAGGGCTGCTAGAGATGATATTTTCGTGAGTTGTTGAACACTCTAGAAAGAATAGAATGTAAGCATTTTTCATTTCTTAAAATAGCTTAAAAGGCCCTGGCAGATTAGGAAGGAAGAAATGTGCTTTTTTTCTGTCCCATCGAATCTTATATCAGTAAGTTTTCTATTAGTTAATGCCAAGTCTTTAGTAAATATACATATTTTTATATATTTTATATATAGTTTTCTGAAAAAACAAACAAAAAACAGTTTTGAATTCCAGCTCCCCAATACGCCAGAGATTAGATGGAATCTACTACATCTTGCCCGAATTCTAATGGGTATTCTACATTCACACTGTACAATCTCTAACTATATAACTATATGTGTGTGTGTATGTGTGTGTATACGTATACGTATGTGTCTGCGCGCACGCGCAAGTATACCAGTTACGAATATAAATAAATAACCTATTCAAATATCCTATTCAAATATCATTTCAAATAAATTTTCAAAATCTAGAGGGTCTATCTGTATCTTCTGTACATTCCTATTAAGTGATCAGAGTACAGTTAAATGTCCCTAACACAATTTAGATTGTTTTTGCATGATAAAATAAATGTGTTATTTAAAGTAATAAAAGAGAGGCCAAAAGCATCGTAGTTTCCTGATTGTTTTGTTTTATCAGTCAGTTATCATTAACAAGTAACGTCATGTCAGATATTTGAATTCTGCTACTTCATTATAAAAGACGATTCCAAAAGACACAAATTCAAATACCTAAAATCATTATTAAAGCGTAATTGAAAAATCAATAGAAAAGGTTTTTGGTTCATAAAATTTACCAAATTACTTTAATTTTAGACAAATTCTAAGAAATATTTCTGAACTAACATTCGTCACTTGCGGTAATGTTTTGCCAATACCGATTAAGTTTATGAGACAAATATCGTTAATTCCGTTAACGCTGTGTATAATATGGCTAGAATGTATTCAGAATGTTATTTGGACATAACTGTCCATTTAAATGGCATTGGGTATTAAAAGACTTGCTGAGAAAAATACGTCAGGTTACAACTACTTTGTAAATTATGTTTTTATCCCCAACTTTGCGCAGTCTCTTGTGATTTACCTTTATTATGAACAACTAATATAGAGAAAGAAACGATAGGAAAATCTTGAAGAAATCGATTAAGAAAAAGAAAGGAAACCAAAACACATGAATAATAAAAGATCGCACAGAAAATAAAGTTAAAAAAACGCGAAAACGCATCGAATGAACCATTTTTCCATCAAATTTCTTCATGTATCAATTTCAATTTCTTGTTACAGCCTGTGTACTATTGATATCTTTAGTGATGAAAGGTTATCGCTATCATATTTTGCGTTTAACGATATAAATAATACATATAAAATATTGACGGCACCTAGAATTTAGTCATATTTGGTTTAGAAGCATATTTTATAAAATTAATGAGATCCTCATTTAGTACGAGTTTTAAAACCTCTCCAGAGAAATGGTATTATTTTATCAATACAGGATTACTGTTTGTTATTTGTCATCACATCCGATTTGTTTTTTGTTTCTTCTTCTCTTATTTTTCTTTTTCTTTTTTTGTTGATTCATTTTCTGCTTTTTCACTGAAACATTCACTTCGTTTTCATATTGTTCTGATGTTGGTTTGAATAAAACATCGAAACATTAACTAACTCACCCAACAATCTTATCTGGCAATAACATTCTGATTACGTAAAATGGATTAAGTTGACATCTGGCACCATAGAAATTGACGAATCGAAAAGGGACACATACGATGTGTTTTATGGGAAGATCTCAGCTTTAACTTTGCATGGACCTTTAGAATTAAAAGAGTGAAATCGAAATTAATAACTCTTACTTCATCCAGGGGTAACGAAGGTCTTATGGATTGAAAGAACAAAAAATTACTTGCAAAAAATGTTTTTTTTAAATTTTCTATCAATAATTCGACTTAATCAAATCTTAACCCCAATATTGTCGATGAGGTGACACGGTGACAACAACCATTCGGTACTTTGCGGAGAGGTAAGCGCTAAATAAAAAAACGATTAGTCCAGGGGCCAGCAGGAGACGAGATATGAAATTCTGTTTTATACAAATGAGTTAGTTCTTCCCAACATTTTTCTTGGGAACATCTTTGTTCTGAAAGAGGACATCCTAAGGAACATTTTGGTACCCTAAATGTAGAATCATGAAGAAGCACGGTAGCCCCTGCTGGCCTCCGGACTAGATCGCCTTTTATTTCTCCGATTTGATTTAAACTTTTTAAAAATACCCTTAACAAAAATAATAACGTAAATTACAAGTAAATCGAACTGATTCATGTAGTATTATTTCAATTTTAATTTCCTTAAAATGCATTTGATTCTTTTCTTTTCATTTTTAGTAGGTATTTCTGCAGGGTTCGTTACCCACTTACGGAAAATTGACACCTTAATAAAATAAACGCCAAAATCATATAAAACTTAATTTCTTAGTTGAAAAATGTTACTTTTGAAAGATTGGCGAAATATATGAATAAAAATTATTTGTGTGCACCTTATAAAACGGGAGATATTATTGAATCAAAATAGTGTAAATCTCCGTGCAAAGTAAACAAATTCTGTTCCGTAATAATTACGAGTAAATTTTCTCCGCCTTTTGACAAGCAAAAAAATACATAGATTTAAAAGATTTATTACACTACTGTGTATTACTACTATTACGGATCTTAATAAAATTTTCAATACATATCGAATAAAGGATGAATTTTGTTAAAAATCAGTTTCTATTCCAAATTTCGGGAAAAAAAAATTTTTTTTATTGTGATTACATTAAATTTTCATTGATTTATTTTCAATCGATCAGTTACATTATTAAGTCAAGACCATGAACATATAAATTCTGCTTCTGATTTTGAAAAAGCTAATTTATTTATTTCCGAAAAAATTTTTTTAAAGAAATGCGAAAAAATGCGAGAAAAAAAAAGCTACTGCTCTAATTGCCAATATTTTTCATTCATTTGGTAAAATATGATTTATCGCTATTTTCCGTAAAAAGAGAAATAATATTAGCATTAAAATCTTTTTTATAGAGAATTTTTAAATTTTAATTTAAAAATTTTTATTGTTTTTAAAAATTCAATTTATACTCTGTTTCTGTTGCCATCGGTTCAATTATGTTCTCACGTGATGTAGTCAAAGGGTAAGTAAAGATATGTAAAAAAAACTGAAAACTGAAACCATGTACTTGTTTTTTAATTATTTTTTTTTGTTGTGATTTAATTGGCCGATATTTTTCTACGGATAGACATAAACGTACATTTTCTATTATGTCAAAGAGGTAATAATCTCAGTCAGCCATCTGCTTATTGATAAATACCGACTTCCGTAATAAGTAATTAGCGCATGTGCGCGTGCTGTCTATGGCGGTAAACAGAAGGTGTTGACAGATATTTGCCCCCCCCCCACACACACACAACGTGAAAAAAAGAGATTTTTATGTAGTTTTTGAATGGAAAATCGTAATTATTCAGTTAAGGATGTATTTTTTAAAAACATCGGAAGACATCTTGATTTTAAATTTTTTTAAAAACTACAGACTTCGAATGTTTTTAAATTTACAAAAAGGTCAACAAAATAGCGGAAATTATAGTTTTAAAATTTAAATTGACTTTTAAGAGCACAATTCTACGTTGAAGTTCTTTTTCTTTTTTCCGGACACATATTTGGACTTTATTCTTTCTAACAAAAACAAGAAAAAACTTACCAACAACAGTTTTTAAATTTGAATTTACGTTTTAAAATGGGGTGTCCAAAGTGCGCAGAAATACCTACATTTCCAGGTATTCATTTTCTGGTGATGAAATAATGAATGAAAACCACTGTTTTCGTTTTGATCATCAGGTGTCTGTGTCAACGTTAATACCGTAACTGATTAGCTGTTTCATGTTTCGTTTTGTGTTTTACTTTATTCAGAATTATGAGGAGTAGCGACCGTTTTAAACAACATTGTGATTGTTTCGTAACAAAACTCTAAAATGCTTCTGTTTTCCTTCTTTTTTGCTCATAATATTTCTGGACAGGGTGAAGTTTTAAAAAACCTTTGAGATTATTAATTTCGACTTACTCTTTTAATTTTAAACTTGTCAAAAAAGGTCCATGCAAAGTTAAAGCTGCGATCTTCCCTAAAAACACATCGTATTTGTCTATCTTGGTAAGGCTGCTGACGTCTCAGTGACGTCAACGGTGTCGAGGCAAAACGTGTCCCTTTTCGATTTGTCAATTTCTAGGGTGCCAGATGTCAACTTGATCCCGTAAAATATTAGTTGGAACTAACTTCATCTCATTGTCAAACTCCAGAACAAAATCAGGAGTTGTTGTCAAACTCCAGGACAAAGTCAGTTGACTTTTCCCCCTACCGTAACAAAAACAACAAGAACAATCCTCACCCAAATTAGGGGTGTAAACCGATATGTAAAATCCTCATTGTCCTACCGTGATTTAAACTCACGACCAAGTGAACGCAATCCGGGTGTCTTACTGACTGAGCTAAATTGACAAGTCTTAGATATTAACGAAAATGTATCGTACACATACGCATGGATACGTGTGCATCTCTGTCAGTCTCTCGAACAATCTTTTATGTTGAATCGGATCAATAGATAATGTAATTTTATCAGTTTCTAAAAGATAGACTTGGATTTACCCATGTTTTAAATATTTTATTTTTGTAATAAAAAATGTATTGGAGTTCTTTTTTCCTAAGTGTAAAGACAGTTTTTCTCTTTCCCTGTTTACTATAACTTCACAATAAAAAAATATATATATCATATAAATTTATATCAGGTAAAGCATATTGTAAAATATTATTTTGGATATAGTTAAAAATTACGTTTATATTTTATTGACATTGGTTAATGATAGATTTATCGTTGTCTTTAAAACCGTTTTTTGCCAAACTCTGCTTTCCAGTAAATGGTTTAGTTAATATAGTTTACTAAACAAACAAGTATCACTCTCAAATAATCTCAGTTAATATAAATAATCTATATAATGCTCCCTCGTTTACACAATGAATTTTTTTAATGTTCTATCGTTTAGCGAAAACATATCCAGAAAATCTTTATCCATTCCCGAGATACACTGAAAATGATGTAATCCTTGCTTATACTCATGTAAAATAACGTTGTCTTTATGCTGTGTTTAACTCCCGTATTTTACATCTGTATAGGCAAGGATTACTAAAAATGACTTGCTTCAGAAAAACCACCATAATTCATTATACTTTCCGTATACGTTATACATCTTAAAATAATGGACTATCGATTAATGAAAACCCCATGTTTCTAACTTCATTAGTTTCCGAATAATTAACTTTCAAACAGCGTTTTTTTATCTACACGAATCTTGAATGTTATCGAATGGTGAAATGGTGAAAACTGAATGCTAAGAGCGACCTCGCCTACGGTTTGGTTGCAATAAAGTCTCTTCATTCCGCAATCTTTTTTTCCCTTATTCAATATTTGACTCAATTGTAGGAGTTAATCATTTTTTCTATTCCTTACATTTGCGTTTGAAATTAGTTGGTCATTATATATATATCACCTACCAGATTTTGTGCACCAGATTTTGTGCGACACAAATTGTTCCATTGCTGTTACCGCAATGAGTTATCTCCCTTGTATCAAACACTGTAGAAAATTTGTAATATCGCACTTTGCATCGTTAATGTAAGTCCATACACACACATACACACTCACACAATGATGGATTTTGCTTTGTAGATAAAATAACATAGAATATAGTATAAATAAACAAAATGGAAACAGTTTTATTTTGGTTGATATTTTGAAACATTTAAAACGAAAACGACCAAATTGATACATTAAATATACACATATATATTTTGGCTAGTATTTATAGTATAT
The DNA here is from genome assembly GCA_006491835.1 of Architeuthis dux. Taxonomy (NCBI): domain Eukaryota; kingdom Metazoa; phylum Mollusca; class Cephalopoda; order Oegopsida; family Architeuthidae; genus Architeuthis; species Architeuthis dux. The sequence goes on from VCCN01003906.1 coordinate 31,943, forward strand.
ACATGCAATGGATATAAATATGATTTATGTAAATAGTATATATATATATATATGTATATATATATATATATTATATAGATAGATAGATGAGTATTTACAATTTTTGTTGTTACTGATCAGTTTCACGCAGTCATTGCGATCGACGGACAATGAGTTTGAAAATAATTTAACCCAATATTGACTGCAGCCTCCCTGGCTTAAATAATTAATTTCCTCCGCGTTGATCTGAGAACAGTTTTTAATAAAAGTATGAATCTATTAATTCCTGGAGCAGAAAAAGTCAAGTCTCCATACTGGATCATGTCACACCTTATAGTCCATAATTTGTTCTTATTCTTTGCTTGTTCTGTTTTTCTGCTGTGCCCTTTTTTACATCTGGTGTGCCCTTCTTTACATCTTATTACGTTGTGCATCTAAGATGTTCCAGAAAGTTGTTATACCGCCAGCCAGATTTACGACTGTAAAAATAGATAAAAGCGAAACGTAAATAAAAAATATCAATAAATCCATTAAAAAATAATGATTAAAAATTAAAAGTCGAAAGACTCGATTCTTTTCTCAAACATGATGTGGTGTAAAAGATTCGACCTATACGTGGTGTGAACGATTCGACCTATAAGTGGTGTGAAAGATTTAAAAAATGTAGCTGTTTGCTCCTGGACCGAAACTCAAGCAAAAGTAGACGATATTTATCTAGGATCTAAACAGTACAAATATGAACACGAGTATGTTTTCAGGATATTTCGGTTTTATATCGATAAATATTTTCATATATTTTTGATATTCCGTCATTCGAAAATTTTCGATCTTAGATTTTATTACGTAGATAGAAGGATAATAGATTTTGTGAATTAGAAATTATTTCTGAACAAGTGTTAAGGATTCGAGGCAGGTAGAAAATAAATTCAGAAATCTTAAATAATCTTTGAATGTCATATTTTATATTTAAACTTTTTACAGCTTTTACGTCTTTGTAGTTGTTAGAAAGATACAATCATTAAACATAACAAGAAACTGAGACTTACATTTGTGGTTTGTTTCTGTTCGAATGTCTACAAATTAGACCATCAGCACAAGGGCATTGTTGGTTAAGGCTATAGTCGAGTCCACCCTTGGGAACATAACACTTCTGGCCAAGTTTCAGTTTCGGTAGGCAGATCTTCTCCCCATGTCGCCGGGCGCAGCACATGTCAAGCTCACAATCAGAGTCATTGTAACAACGGGAACCTGAAGGTAGAAATGACAGGAAGAATTTAAGAGCTGCTCATATTATCAAATGTATATCTTTCCTAGTGAATACATGTGCAGTTATAACATTAATCTTGATACCGTCGAAACTTCATGCGTTACGTGAATTTCATTCATATTTATAGTTTTACACCGTACACATGGAATTCTGTGTGTGTGTTAGAGAGAGAGAGAGAGAGAGAGAGAGAGAGAGAGAGAGAGAGAGAGAGAGAGCGGAGGGCAGATATTGGAGCATATTGAGCCTAATCATTGATTGATAAGTACACAGATATAGACTGCCAAAGTGTTTGGGTAATTGTAGAGCGTTAATTTCCCGGTAAATATCTATAAATTCGAACAACGAACACACCCCTTTTAAAGGATTTGACATTATGTTGTGACAGAAAACGCCGTAGCTATAATAATACATTCTATTTTCAGAAAGCTGGCATTTACTGAAACTCAATCACTTATCGGTACCATTGTCTCCACTAATGATTCCCCCTTATTAATGATATATCACATAACACCTTTTCCTATTTTATTAATCAAGTTATGAAATGAGCCTAGTTGGAAGCTTACCTTTAGTTGCCTCTTTGGGTGGTTCTTCGCATTGTCCATATATGCAAATGTTGTTACCGTCACAATGGCTGTCCTCTCGGCACGGCTCTCCAAGTGTGCGGTATGTGTCGCAAAGGCTGTAGTGTTCGTCGCAGAATTTGCCAGATGGGCAGTCTTTGTGAGATTTACACATCTGAAAAGAAACAAAAAAGACCAAATACTAGTGAGAAAGAATATCATTGATGATCATTGAAAACATTATAAAAGTCACACATAGATAGGCAGGCCCTATGCTAAGATATTCGAGTCTTTTCCTAAACTGGACAAGGGAAGAGCTGAGAAGTTAGGATCAGAGAACGAGGAAAGCGATGAACAGGCATAAAGTGTTACACCTCAGAGATTACGTTCTATATGATGGAGGAAGGGGATTCGTCAACATTGAAGATTGTATGAAGCGGCTCTCGAAATACATGAGGTCCGCCTAAGTAATGATAGACTGATCATGACAGCCAGAAGCTACAGAAGAACTAACAAACGTACAGATGTTGGATCAGAAATGGCATGGTTGCGCAGAGGACAGTTGAAGAGAAGAACGGAATAATCATATGGTAAAGTGAATGCAAAATATTTGCTCAGAAGGAGTTCACAAATAGAAATGACTGAGTAAAACATTAATCCACTGATAATTGGGATTAGGATTTCATCAATTGTATATACACAAATCAGAAGCTGTTCTTGAGAACAGAAAAGGAAGAATTCTTCAGGATTTTGAGATTCAAAAGGATCATCTAATCCAGGTCAGGAGACCAAATCTTGTCAATGTAAACAAAGAGAAGCTCTTCTAGATAGTGGACTCCACTGATCCAGCGACACCTACTATCATATCCACAAGAATAGTGAACATTAGAAACTTAAAACATTTATACAAACTAAAAATGCTTTTCATATAAACCATTACTTATCCCCATGAAACTATGGAAAACGCTGTCTGGCTTGATAATCGGGGTTTTAACAGATAACAGACTGACAATTGTAGAGAAAAAACTTGATAGTTTCGTAGTTTTAATATTGTAATTATTATTCGCCAAAGTGTCGTGAATTTTCAGATTGACCGTAGGTTCTATGCTTTGCGAAAGCATAGAACGAAAATAAGCTTACCTAAGGTAAACATCTAAAAGGAAAGGAGGAAATAGAAACAAATGGAGTTTTATCAATAACTTCATCATAGATTATATAAATAGATTATTCTGTGTGCTTATGTTATTGGATATGCTTTATGTGTGTGTGTGTGTGTGTGTGTGTATTGAGAAAATTGGTATAAGAGACCAACGGTTGTAGGAGAAAGAGATTTCTAAAAAAGTACGTCGAAATGAAAAGAGAAAGAACACTGCAGAAATTATATCATTTAAGAAAAAAGATTCACGGTTCATTATGTTGAAACGGTTTTTTTCCGACTTCAAAGTAGCCCAATTTTATTCCCTTTGTTCAATCACGCATTAACAAAAACACTAAATAAGCATTTAAAATTATAAATTTGCTTGGAATGAAAAAGGGGGATTATGAAAAGTCAGAAATCCCAGAGGCTGCGTATATCTCTCGCCTACAAAAACATTTAATGATATAAATCTAAAAGTACCCAAAATAATAATTATTGCCAGAATTATTTAGTTTGTTAGTGCAGAAAATGGCTAAAGCTGGTCAGTGGTGGATGGACGGTAAAGTCAGTGAACAGCAGTAAGACTCATACTCATACCTAGTTCAAAAGCAGTTGGCTCAAAAATACGACTCTGATCGTTCAGTTTTCTCTTTATCGTCAGAATTTGCAGTTCCAACAGATATGCAATCATTAGAGTGATTGAACATTTTAACATATTTTTCATAAATCCTACCCGTGATATCATCTATATATAGATATATGACAGCCCTGTTCTGCCGGTAACACTTTCATTCATTCTTGAGTACTGATAATTTCTTCTTGATTTTCAATGTACAATATACAGACAGAGTGCCGAAAATCGCTCAAACAAATTTTAGGTCAACATTTTTATTTTCCCACCTTTAAAGTTTTCTAGCTGAAGATATGTGAGTATTAAATGATGCCCTTTCTGGATGCATGTTATATTCATCAGATCGGCTCAAATACCAAATGTACTATAATAATCTTGGCATCTGCTTACTTTCAATATATGCTATTAGTATTTCCTGTGTCACTATATATGTAATCATTAGAGAGAATGAAAGTTTTGAAGTTTTTGTTTAATAAGTCAACTAGTTAATTATTAAGAAACTAAAACAGTAAACTTTGGGACTTGCGGAGCGCCGCTAACATTTAAAGAGACTATTGGGCTTTCTGACTGCATACAAAATAACATTCCTTTTATTGGCCAGTCTCGAAGAAGGCGGCTTGTAAGCGAACAAAACCAGATACAAAACACGTTTTTGATTAATAAAAGCTTATATTTTGATGTGCATGATGAGCCATAAGGTTGGGAGAACTTGTTAACATTTGAACAGAATAAAAAGAAAATAAGGCAAAAACCTTTCTCGTAACAATTATTTTCCACAATGCGAGGCTCTTGTTTAAAAGGTCAGGAATTGAAGAAATTGCAAAATTTGTGACACACATGAGTAAATATTAAAATGTTAGCCTCATGTAAAAATAAACAATCGGGATATTAAAAGTGGAAATTCTATTTTAAAGGTAAATATCATCTACAGGTTGACAATATTACTTTTTGCAACATCAGATCATGAAAAATGAAAACATTGTTTTATAGTTTAAATATGGGGTTTTCAGATAACAAAAATATTCACAATTTTAGTAAAAATGTCCCCAGATGAAAGGTTACACGGATTTATAGATTATAACAATTTGATATGCACAAAATAGTTCACAACATATTGACACAAGAACTAATATAAATAGTAATATAAATAGTAATATACATAGTGATATAAATAGTAATATAAATAGTAATATAAATAATAATATAAATACCTATATAAGTACTAATATAAATACTAAATGACACATACATGCGCATATATGCACATCAATTTATATTAATGTATATGTATGCAAAATGTTAATTATATTATAGCAAGTCACGGATTTACAGTGGCTTACTCTACTGGGTGCATCTCCTTCTACACGATAGAGAGCTTCGTTTCAATTATTGAATAACTCAAGTAGAACCAGAATAGCCATTCCCTTCTCTTGAAAGTGTTAAACATTGGCCTGATTAATTGATGGCATTTAATCAACTTAGCCTATACTTTTGATGGAGCAATTAATCAGCCTCTTGCAGTTATATTCTTTCAATTCCTCATCAATATGATTGGGCATCTAAACATCGAGATCATCCTCACAGCTGCTAAATGATGAGTTAACATATAGACATTAGTAAAGAAAGAGTCAGAAATCAGTAAATATAGTAAACACTACAGTCCTAGGTCAGAATTAACTAGAATACCCAGTTTGTAGGCAGCTGGATATCGTGACTAAAATCGCAATCAATTGACAAATGGTTGTTTAGATAAATATAGTTTCTAAACTTATAAATATGTGCAGATATTTATCCCCGCCTTATCTAACTATATAGCACATAAACGTATGAACTAGTTTCCTGGAGACGGATAAATAAATTAAGCATTAAAAGTCTGGCGTTTCCCTGATTTCTTCTCCAACTGCTTGCGGAAGAGGACTACTTATCTTAATGAAGTTCAAAGGAGAACGATTAGTTTACTGAATAGACATATAGATACAATCAGAGACCAAGATAGCCAGCTAGAGAGCTTGACAGGAAAACAGATACTAGGTGGGAAAATATGTTTAGCTCTTCTTATCGGAGATGTTATGAGTACACAAAGTACTGGGCACTAAAGTTGTAAGGAGGTTGTGTAAGGCCAATCTCTCAATGTATCCATCGAAAATAACTGTCCGAAATTTGGTCTTCATTAGAATTTCACTACCATTAACTACTTCGCTATTTGTTCACCGGCCGAGCAGATTAGATAAACAGCTGGAGAGGCATACACATGGCAAGAGATGAATGAAAGATTAACAAGTCTTTGAAAAGTCACACTAAATCTACTAGACGAATTATATAATAAAAAGTGTGTGTTTTGTACTTACAGTGGCGGCGTTAATATTCTGTACATTGGCCATGTCGTGTATATTCCTCGGGTGAGTACTCATCCGTCGATGACTCTGTATGTGAGTACTTTGCAGCATTGTCCAGATGTTACACACACCAATCGAAAACGCGTTCATCAGCAATAATAATTCCAAGAAGATTCTTAAGGCCATCATCATCACGACCAATCTGGCTTAATTTCCTTGTGGGGTAACACGATTCGGATAAATAAATGGTGATTTCGATAATATTGTTCACATCAAATTGTCAGTAATGAATTTCGGTATCGATTTGTATAACATAAAATGTATTCTTTATGAAGGTCAGTTTCTTATGTGGTTTTCTCAGTCTTTGAATTTAGCCAATAATTTGGTAGCTTGCAACTTCTACTACCAAATTAAATTGTACAACAAAAAGTAATGTATAATACAAATACAACGTAAAAATCAGTTGAAGCAACTAGAAGCTTCTAGGGAGAATATATTGCTTTGATTATGATTCTTCATTGATTCTCATCGTTTCGTACCGATTCGTTCTGCTTAAGCCATTTTAAAAAATAAATCTACTCTCATGTGCGCGTTTCAACTTCTTTTCTTTCTGGCTGTGATGCAAGTAGATATTTCAATCCTTTTCTTTTCCCCTGGGCAAGATTTTTCAGAAATGCCTGACTTGTTTTCTTCAACAGTGAGGGAGCGAAAGAAGTGCGTCAACTCGTTGGCTTCTTTACGGAGCAAGTGTCAACACATAGAGTGGTGAGTGTGGATATAAATTCGTTGTTAAACAAACGAATATAGCTTGAAGGAAAATAGAGAAAGAAAG
>VCCN01003906.1:46191-58067 GCA_006491835.1 Architeuthis dux
CTCATTTTTGGCTTCTCGGCATTTAATTTTCTGGTCCAACATTTGTTCTCTTGTCAGTTCTGTCGCAACTTCTATAATCACTCGCTCAATGACTTGCGTAGTGCTCAAGGCCTTTGATAGCCGAATCGAATTAATGCTCAATAATGACGAGTCTTCTTCCTGTTCTTTTCTTTTCTTATAAAGTCTATCAACATCACCAGTGGAGTGCAAGGCTTTATACATAGACATCAATTTCCTCGTGTTTTCCTCTTGTCCAGTTAAAAAGAACCCCGAATATCTTACTATGGATACTGTCCATGTGTTTATGTTTTTGATAACGTTTCTGTGGTTGATGCTTGTCTCCAAAATGTTCCTTGTTCCTCTGTCTGTATTTCTAGATAATTATAGCTGTTTTCTCCATTCACTACCCTGACGATCTTCTTGGGGAGTTACATCCCTTTATTGGGTCGTCTTTTCCTATGTGCATCATCAACATTGCACATTTCTCAATATTGAATTCTATTCTAATATCCTGACTCCAAATTCTGACTATTTCGATCAATGCTTCCAATTTTGGGGGCAAATATTTTCAGATCAGATTTCATTGCTATTACAAATAATTTATTATTTGTAATAGCAATGAAATCTCATCTGAAAAGGTGATTAATTTCTTTTAAATGTCCCCTTTTTATTTTGACTCCGGTCAACTCCACTAGTTAGTTCTTCATTGTATTTGTTATGAATTTCATCACATATTCTCATCCTTGAATATTGGAATGGTTAAATAACTATTCCAGTATCCAAAGTTGTAGGATCATGTAATAGGCTTTTTGTTGCTATAGCTAGTCTTCCTTATCTTTACTTCTTTCAAGAATGTTTACTCTGCTAGTTCTTTAATTATGTTTACTAGATTTGTACTCTTTTCCTCTATGCTACTTTCGTTATTCCACAAGGAATATCTGTTCTCTATCTCTACACGGAAATCGGTGATTCCCTCTATTTTACGGGGGCATGTTTTCTTCTTAAGGATCATTTTGTTCCTTTTCGTGATTTTTCTTCCATCATCAAGCATCTATCTTGCGTCTGTCGAAATTGCTTATCTGCTCAAAGATAACATGAAAAGAAACTGTATATCAATCATGATAACCTTTCTTGTTTGAGATTCGTGTTTACACGAGGGATATTCATTATTCATTATTAAATAGTGAATATTTGGCTCATCTCTGGCATTTATTTGACAGATTCAGGACCAGGGATCATTATATGAAGTATAGGTCCCAGGAGATCCGTCTCCCAGGTAGTACCTGCCCATTGCACTAAAGATAGTAGAGTCAGGGCTATTCTCTGATGCCTGCCGCAACAGGCTGGTGGGAGTAAGTAATTTCTGTTCTTCCCCACGCATGGGGTCCCACGTTGAAAAAGCCATGGGCCCGCACGACAGAATAGTGAGATGTTTAAATACTCAAGATACACTTGAAGACATATTTGTCCATCCATCCATCCATCCATCCATCAATATATACATACATACATATAAGCATATTCGTGATATGCCTACGTCATTATTTGACAGCTGCCTTTTTAAAAAAGTTTGTCAAAAAGAGTGGCAGTCTGTCAAGTTATTGACATCTAAGTTTGCCTCCGCTATTTGTGTCAGTGTCCATACACCTATGTATGTGTCAGTGTCCATACACCTATGTATGTGTCAGTGTCCATACACCTATGTATGTGAGCATGTACTTACATGTCAGAATTAGTTGCTGATTGGTGTAAAGGTATGTTTCGGGGAAGTATCGGACAGTATTCGCAATTATAACTAGCTTATGACACAGTTATAACTAGCTTACTACCACATAGACACTACCATCACCTTACCTAATTTTTCTTTTAATTTAATTACTACTGTGGCCGATGCTGGGGTTATTAGGTTTCCTCTAATTGCTTCTATGCAATTCAATTGTTGTCGATACCATTATCAAACTTGTTAAAAAATATATTATTGGAATTATTATTGATTATTAATCCTTTAACTAATGTTATCGATAACAGTGCTATTGTGTATATAATAAACATAATGATTATTTGAACAGTTCTCCCCACTCTTGTTATCATCATGAATGAATGGCCCCCGTTTTGTCTCTACAGATGAGATCGGCCTGTAGTCCAGATTTTGATACATTTTAATACATTTGGAAAGTCGTCAAATTGTTCGTCAAACCACCTTAATGCTACTCCACTTCATATCATAATTAGCTTCATCATCATCATCATCATCATCATCATCATCATCATCATCATCATCATCATCATCATCATCATCATCATCATCATTAGCAGTAGTAGTTGTTGTAATAGTAGTAGTAGTAGTAGTAGTAGTAGTAGTAGTTGTTGTTGTTGTAATAGTAGCAGCAGTATTTCTAATTGTATGTATTTCAATCTAACTTTTCCCTGCTTCCGTATCCTTTTGGGCACGAGTGATGCTGTCATGTATATTTTTCTAAGTGTCATTTCGTGACACAACTGATTTAATATTTTAATGGACGTGTCTAATGATCACCAAACCCCTGACATGACTTCTAGACCAAAGGCAACAAGTAAAAGGGGAATGGGGAAGGTTATCAGCGAGTGGTGCACTCCACCTTTTGGCAATCCCAGCTTCAAGATAATATTAAACCGTCGATCCACATGTCGTCGTTTGCCTAATTGAGAACAAAAGACAGACCCAGTTGGCAGCTGAATGGCTTAAAGAATAAATAAATAGGTTAAATACAAAGCTGGCAAGTTTTAATAGAAGGTCGTGGCCAGTGTGGGTAATGGACCCGAAGAAAGAGTGTCTACATCGAAAAGAAATTGACCGGGAAATATCTTGTTATTTATCATAAATAAATAAATAGAATTCCACCTCGTCTTGATCAGATCCCTTTCACCGTTGCGAAACATTTTCTGAGTAAAATAATAAATCTCAAGCACATAATCCTTAGGAGAGTTTATTCAAATTATCGATTCACGTGTTACATCTCACGACAAATACTATTCTAACAAAATGTAAGCACGGTGGCTAAGTAGTAATATGTGAGTTTCCAGTTATACTTACAGTTTCAGATCTAACGAGTCTAACATATTTCAAAACTCCTATCCCCTAAACACGACTGAGAGTAAAGTGAGAAGAAAATTCATCTTATCCCCATCATTTATCCAGTGGAGTAGATGGACCCCGGGGATATGTTCAATCTTTACTAATGGAGACATTACCGTATACCTAGTTCACAAAACCAATCCTTACCGAATATTCATGACCGGGCAGAGCTGGTAATAGGCCCGGGACAGATAGGAAATGTAGGCCCCCATTTCAAACTGCTCATTAAGTATTATTGTAAACAGTGCTAAATAATTATGATTTATGTATGGGTATATACATGTACGCCTCTGGAGTAGCGCCCCCTCAAATGGCCCCACTGGAACCCCCTCTGCCCGGGCCTACGTATATCTAGCTCCCCAAACCCATTTCCATCACTGCCTATACCATGTCAGGTAAATATATAAATTAAAAACACAAACAGCTGTCGAAACATCCATTATGCATAGGACCACTTTTTAAAACCTTTTGCCGTCGGGTAACTGCTCTTGAGACTAAGTCCGAGATTCTTACACAGGGTGGCAGCATTACATCTTGCTTAATGTTAGTGTCAAATCCTTCCCAAATATTGTTGTAGAAGGGGAAATTGAGAGTCAAAAAGATTTGTCAAAAGCTAACTAATTTCAATTGGTATTGTATTGACTATAAAGTTCTTGTACAGTCTGGTATAAGTTGGTTGTTGTGCTTTCATACAAAGTAGGGCCTACTTAGAATTACTCTGTTAACCTACTGACAGTTGAATGCTGTTAAGTCAACAGAAAATGCAATATTGACTTTGCACGTTTGGTACCTCCATCTGAGCAAGGTGGAGGCAGGAACATAGCAACATTCTCTTTGTCTTTGTCAATGTTAGAAATGTCGACATTGAGAGGGGTGGTGACAAATTTACCGCGGATTTTTCTGGGTTGCCTTAAATAGCTAACAACAAACCCTTTGTCATCCATGAGCTACATAGTGAAATTGTTTAGCAGAGTTCTCAGCAACCAATTTCACCAGAACATAATCTTCAATATCTGAAAGAAAGTTTACACCCGATCCGATCGTATTCTAAAGACAAAAATAGTTCCTGTATATCAGATGCTTTCAGTGACAACTATAGTAGCCTCACTTAGACGGCTGAATATAGATAGGCTTTACAAAGAAAACTCCATGGGGCAGGTTAGACCACCTAACCGAAGTGGTCCAACCTACCTCAAACCCTATATTCCAACCTACTCCCACAGCATTCCAGCATCCCATGCAAAATACAAATGGAAAACAAAGTGTAAACACAATAAAGTAACGACCAACTGTGCACAACTCATGACAGATTCAGGCATTATAAGTAGATAGTTTAGATTCTCAGTACTTAAGGAGAAATTCCACCAGAAATAAAAATTACAAAACTTACTTTTGATACCTCAAATCACAAAACTCACCGTGGAGAACTTGTTGCTTCACCAGGGCTGATGAAAACATGCCCCACTCTTCCCATCACCATACAGTTTGAAGCAAACAGAAGCAGTTCATCCTGTAAAAGCTTTAATATTTTCAGCAAATAAACGTTTTGAAATGTTTCATGCTTGACAATCTGCGCAAAAAGAAGTTTTATCACAATTATAAATATTTCACTCATTCTTACTGTTTTTTCATCATTGGGCCAAACCAGACTTCAGCCATTAAATTAAACCTAACTACCGCCCTGTTACACTATTACCTAATATATATATAAACTATTCACAACAATACTCGCAGATTAACAGGCACACGAGATGAAAATCAACCACGCAGATTTCATACGCGGCTACTCAACAATAGATCACCTACATGAAATAAATCAACTAATCGAAACGTCCTTAGAATACAACTGTTTGGCCTTCGTAGATTATAAGATATAACGAGAATTACATACAAATCATCCAACACATATACGAAAATGGTATTGCAATAATTATACTACATAAATATACAAACAAGATAAAGATAGCAAAAGGAGTAAGACAAGGGGATACACTATCACCTAAGCTATTTACAGCGAGCCCTGAAAGCATCTTTCGGAAAACTGATTGGGAGGGAATGGGAATAAACATAGATGGAGAATATTTAAGCCACTTAAGATCCGTCGATGACATTTCCATGACGTAGGAAGCATCTGAAGAATTACAAAACATATTAACTGATCTAAATAGGGAAAGTAAAAAAGTAGGCTTAAAGATGAACAGTCTCCAAAAAGCCCATAAAGATAGAAGGAGAGGCTCTAGAAGAGGTTGATGAATACGTCTACCTAGGACAGGTAATAAAGTTAGAAAAAGATCACGACAGCGAAATAAAACGACGCATAACGATAGGTTGGAAAGCAATCGGTATGAATATATGAGACATTAGAGAACCTTGCCAATGTGCTTAAAGCGTAAAGTATGCAACAGTTGCATAATACCAGCCATAACTTGGAAATTAACAAAACGAACTAGAGAAACAACTTAGAATAGCACAGAGAGCCATGGAAAGAGCAATGCTATGGATAATTCTAAGAGATAGAAAAAGATCAACATGGATCAGTGGGAGGACTAGAGTGAAGGATATTATACAAATAAATAAGCAGCAAAAATGATCACCTAGCAAGAAGAGATGACAATAGACGTGGGAAAGGACTTACCGATTGCTGCCCAATGGGCAGTAAATGCAGTAGGAAAGGATCAGACACAATATGCACAAAATAGGTCGTCATGGAAGGAGATGGGAAACGCCTTTGTCCAGCGATGAACTTATAACGGCTGATGCTGATGACGATGATGATGTAAATCGGTTAAAGAAATAGCTTCGGATGAGAGTGAAACTTGCATTCCATAGCATCTCAAAAAGGACTTTAAAGTATTACTGTTACCGAACTGAATCAGAATTTAGTACATTGACAAGGAAGGACATTATGTTGAAAAAATGAATATATGTTGTGTAAAGTAAATGTTGTTTTAATCAAGAGGCTACGGATATAGTGATGTACCTACGTATATCTAAATGTCCGTTTAAAGTTCATTTTTGTAACCGCCCTCTTTCTGTCAATTTCAGTTGGTATTTTTCAATGTTCACCAGTCGAATCATTGATTTCCAGAGTTTCAACAGAAACCTTTCTACATCGATTTTATTCATTAGCAGGCTCGATTGTCATAGACTTTCGGATGTCTATCTCTCGACCGAAAATTCTTAACAATAACGTAATTATAGAAAATATGCTCGTAAACAACACAGGAAATTAAGATATATCCATATTTATTCAAATTGTGAATGACATAGTTCTTTATTGCATTATTACTAGTCTTTTGAAACGATTATTTGTATGATTTACCTTTCTTTATTTGTCTTGTTTGTTGTGAAAGTAATTTCTGTAACAACAGCATTTGCAAATGTCCTCTTAACTCTATTTCTCATGAGTCTTGTTTTGTATACCATTTTTTAGGTCAAATATAAATCCAGCTGCCTTCAAATAGAGTCAAGTAGTGGATTGTTTGGTGTGTTATTTTACCTTAAAAAGGCATTTTTCTTTCTTCAATGTTATTTCTTAATAAAAAGTAACTGATTATTTTATGATTCCTTCTTATTTTCAAAACAAATGGAATATTACTGTAGCTTGATATGTATTGGTATTGATTTCCATGTTATTTTATCGAATGGTATTGATTCACATGTTATTTTACCGAATGGTATTGATTTCCATGTTATTTACCGAATGGTATTGATTCCCATATTATTTTGCCGAATGGTATTGATTCCTATGCTATTTTACCGAGTGGTATTGATTTCCATATTATTTTACCGAATTAACGCAAATGAATATCTTTCTGCTTATCAGCTTATCATGACAAGTGAAAATATTGAACAAATGTATTTATAGAAATAAAAAAGATAATGGAAATCTTTCTAATCGTTAGTGTAGATATTTTAATTAGTAGATAATTAGTAGCTTCTATTCAATATTTCTCATTAGATATACTATCATTGACTGGTATCAAAGCGGAAGTGTTTATAAACAAGAAAACACGACGCTTACGAAATTGTAAGGCCACGCCTGGAAAACAAATAACCAAATAAACAAATATATTACAATACACTTAATCTCAAAATGTTATATTGGAAGCGTATCTTCATCAGAATGTGATATTGGAAGCGTATCTTCATCAGAAGACATTGATATGCTTATTGACATCTAGGTTGACTCTCCCCTTATATTTCCTCCCTTGTTTCGTTTATGGTGTTAAACTGTGTGAAGCAAGGGACAATTTCTTCGCGTAAATTTAGCTGAAGCAGAAGAATAACGTGATAAGTTTACGAAAACGTTTTGTATTGTAAAATGAAAAAACAAAGTTCAATTTCTTTTTAGGGTTACTAATTGACATTTATCATTTCGAGCAAAATATTTGTTTATATATGCTGTTTTAAATTCAACGATAATAATTTCTATAAAGCATCCTAGTTTATACCTACCTACTTACCTGTTGTGTGAGTAAGGTTTTCTTAAATGGATAAACCACACTTCTCTAAAACACATCGATTCTATTGTCATACCTTACCATACTAACCACAGATTAATTATCACAATTATATATAGATGGGAAATTAAACATTTAATGGCTATAAATACGTCATACGGCCAACTCTGCTAGAGCCGAAGTGTTGCAAAATGTAGTTGCTATTTATTGGACTATTTAAACTTTGGTACGAGGCAAGAAGGATCGAACTCACTAATAACGACATGCGAAACTCCAATGCTATTGATAGTTGATTGTCACTGGGTGCTTTACAAATCTGGTCTTGTGTCAAAGTTGACTTGTTCACTACAGCAGAATTAAGCAGTTCAAAATGTAAGAGTTATACAATAGCGTCAGGATGAGAACAACGATAAGATAGAAAAGAAGTTACGCACAGTGACCTTTGACACAAGGATACAGTTATAGAGCACCAGTTGATGGTCGAATTAGCAAATGTTTGCATAATGAGCACATTAAATATCGCTCTATTGCAACGCTTCTCACATGGAATGTTTGGGGGAAATTATCGAACATTAAGGAAAGTATTGTTAACAACAAGATCATAAACCAAAAATTGAAAATGCAAATAATGTCTTTTTTTCTTTGTTTTTAAGTATGTGTAATACTTTGTGTTCTATTCCGAAATTGCAAAGATATATCGTGTAAGATTCGAATGAAATCCATGGGAAATAACTCTAAAAACTAAACAAGAGTACATTCCCTTGAGTCAAGAAGAAATCGATTTATTGTTGATATATCTGTTCCAATTTTTCAAGAGCGATGATTTTCATGGATTGTCACCATAACTCTTACTGCTGCCATGTTTTTCTTTGACATCCTTTTTTTCTCGATCTCTGGACGGAAATTTATTTGACATTTCGAAATGCATTCATTTTTCACAAAGAGGAAGCACATATCAGGGCCGTCGGAACGAAATTCATATTGGTGTGGCTGCGCGTGAAGCGGAAAAAAACTTTTTAGGCCACGCCTGGAAAACACCCCTATTGTAAGGCCACGCCTGGAAAACACCCCTATTGTAAAAAAGTGAACTATTTAATTGATGGATATACGATGATATTCTGATATCTAATTGATGAAGTTAATTATGAACAAAAGGCTGCTTAGGGAATCTTTGAAAATAGAGCTTCAAAATCTGAGAGAAATCAATGTATTTTTCAAGTCATCCACAGACTGTTTCTTTTATTAATCATATTGATTTTATTCATTTACAGCAATTTCTTTTAGTTTTACTTTCTCCGCGCACTTCACTCGAGCAACAAGAACAAGACACTTCGATTCGAATGAAGTGTTGTAAATTTTGATTTGAAGTAGAGGAACTTAATAGGTGCTCATCCTCATCATTTCAATTCACGCTGATTAATGTTTCCTGCTCCATTCAAATACCCATTTCTATTCAAATAAGACTCGGTTATGGAAATAGACCTTTCCGGAATCTCTTTATGAAAATGAGACCAAGGTAGACAAGTCCCAACGAAATCGACATTACTGTAGTCAAAGATAAATAGTGTATTTCTAAAACAACCATGCGCATTGGGAATCAAAGAAAACTAGAGGTCAAGATTTTATTTCCTTTGTTTTATCAAATCGAAATTGAGACTCGGGTTAGGTCTATTATACACCTATGAACTAGCAAAAAATAATTGAAGGGTATAATTGGTTTATTTACTCTTTCTGTAATCTTAAAGCTAGCTTTTTGCAGCATTTTTCGAAAAAATAAGGAACACATATGAGCAAATTATTGGTTCCAACAGTTCCAACAGTCCTGCATTAAGTCATTGTATAACATACGTTAAAGTTGAATAACTTTATAAATAAGTTTTCATATATATTTTAAAATCTTTATTAAGTATAACGTATCACTAAATAGTAAATCATCTAAAAAAATATTGTTGTACTTCCAAATAATTATGTTTTGTTCAATTATGACGGAAATTTCCCATGAAGTTATAAATTAAGAAAATATTGTTTGCATCCCTAAGTATTCTTTCATCTTTTTTATAGATAATATTTTTCAAAGTGTTCACGACAGGAATACACATATGAACATGCGTAGATAATTTAAAGAGAAAACAAGATGGATGAAAGCGTAACTTAAATTTTGTTCAATGAGTTTACCTTCATCGCGATAACATACATATTCATTAATGTGAGGTTGTTTATTTTAATAAATCTGCCTTTTTTCCCAAATAAGTTCGGTTCGTAAATAAGCCATAAAGTATCAAGAGTGGGTGTATTTTAAAATGACGAACATACTCACTTATGAGCAACAACTCAGAGCATGATTGTAATTGGAGTGGTGATGAAAGTTGACAAAAGTCTTGACCAGATTGTTACAGAAGTTGTTGAAGAAATCCCCCAAAACGCATTGGTCAAAACGTTTTTAAAAAATGTTTAAGACAAAGTTGATGATACTAGTTCGTATAATTCATAGAATATTTTACAGGGCATATTTACTTTACAGAAACGGTTAAAACCTTTTCTAATCCGTATAAAGCGACTATCATCCTATGATACGGGAAAAGGGAGACCTGGAATTTGCATGAATGCTGATCGACACAAATATTCGAAAATAGAAAGATAAAACAACATGCAATAATATGTCCCAACAGCAACGAACATGATTTTATATATATATATTTATTGTTGATCTGATTTTTTTTATGGCTAAGTGAATATGAAATGAGCTGACTCAAGTCTATGATCCGTGGTCATTGTCAGCGTCTTCCACACAGCCAGCCACTACAACCAGTGCTCACAGACATCTCAACATTTAAGCAGAAAAACTCTTTGTTGGTTTTGTTGTCAATCAGTTTGATAGTAGCCTTAAAGTCTCCCTGAAAGAAAATGAATTTAAAAAAAAGAATTAGATATATTGAGTACTGATCAATTTGTTATCTTTCTTTACTGCATGCCTTCTCTTCAACATATATTCTATTTTAAGCAGGAATTTCACAAAAGGGAAGGCAAAGTAAAATAATCCTCCATTGTCAATTATAAACCTTTAGATGAATCTTTTAAAACGACCGTAACACTAGGAATGAGCTTATCAACAGTGATTAGGTAATGGAGAAACAACAAAATAAATAGGTTGATTAAAAAGGAGATACATATGTCCATTTCGCTCAAGAGATCTTAAAACTGTAATTTAAATGTCTTTTTCTTAGCCTCGTGACAGAGTGTGATATCTTTTCAAAAGGTTAACATCAGACAATTATCATAGGATTACAAATTCTCATGCATTAAGATTACCTGCAAGAATGTCTTCATGACAGATGAAGGAGATGGAAGAGGAAATTCTGCCTTGTCCACCTTGACTACTTGTGGAGGCACAGGGCACTTGTAGCTCAAATGGTTTTTATTGTATATTTTTTTCAGTACGGTAGCAATTGGACCAAGTAAACCGGCATAATTGTCTCTTTCCATGTCATCCAATAAGGTGCAAGAGTCTGGGTAGGTGCTGAAATGATACAAAAAAGACTGGTTTTATTTGGAACTATATAGACAGTTATTGAAATTATCATTATTGAAACTGAATGATTGCATACAATAAAGCTTGCTATAGTAAACCACATAAATATTTAAAGACTTAGATTAATTTATCACAGGGCCACAAGAGCCGAACACAACGTGAGAAACAAATTTACCACACTGACCTAGCGAGACAAACCTGCTAGCAATCACTCTATGCCAGGCACACATTTAAATAGTTGAAATTTCGGGAAGAAATAGAAGAGAAGACACTATCAATATTATAGAGAATTTAATCAAAGAGCAATGTGAAATCTAAAGGAAGTTTAGCTTTTCTACACAAAATATCTCAGATCAAACTTAGTAAAATTACTATTCCTAAATATAGTAAAGAAGATTTTAAAAGGTATCAAAAAGATGAGATTATACAATTTATTCGATTTAATCAAACGAAAATTTAAAATGTTTAAAATGAATGAACTCACCAAGAACCAAATTTGGTAATACATGGCACTGGAATATTGATTAAACCCAATTTTTTCACTGAAAGTTTGACCCGAGAAGAGTTCATCGGAGCGAGTGTTTCTTCTTCCATAGTAACGTAAAACTTTCCGGGTGAAGGAAGCGGAGATGGGGACACTTCTAGTTTACTTATTTTGATGATGCCAGGGTCTTTGAAAATATAAAATTTAAAAAATAAGATAAAGAAAAAGATTGAGATAGTATAAAAATGAAGTAAAGCTAAGTAAAATAAAGTATAAAGTATAAAG
>VCCN01003906.1:170113-182218 GCA_006491835.1 Architeuthis dux
TAATGAACATTTATGTGTTATTTCCAATTGTTTTTATACATCCAATTTGTTGTTTCTGAATGGCTAGTTGATTCGTCCAATAGATGTCCAGGCTTCATGTGGGCGTGTTTTAGGTACTTTGTTGTTATGCGATTGGGCGTGTTTATATGTTCTTCTTCTTCTACATCAACAAAACCGAAGATAACAGTGATAAGAATAATTACGGATTCAAAACATAAAGGACACCACCAAAACTAAAATCTTGGAGAATTTTGAATCAGAATTGCTGAATATGGTCAACATAATCGAATTTAGAAACAACACTGACACATTCCAAAAACAACTCAGGAAGGAAGTAGCACAAATTAAAAAAATCCAAACAGATACTGGTGAAGGCAGACAAAACCACCAATATATATAAATTAGAACCGGAAAATTATATTAAATTACTAGAGAAAAATATCAAAACGACATACAAAAAGGACGCAAACAAAGATTACGAAAAATTGATAAATAACGAAGCAAAAAGCATCACCGAGAAACTGCAGATCAGCGAGAGGGTAGCACAGCTACAGAAGAAACACGCCTATATACTACTCAAAGATCACAAAGACGACTTTAAAACCAACAGACAGCCAGACTGATCAACCCAACCAAATCGGAGGTCGGTAGAATCAGTAAAACAATATTGGACAAAATTAACCGGAGTGTGAAACTACATTACGGATTAAACCAATGGATCAATACCAAAGAGGCACTGAACTGGTTCACCAACATCGAAGGTAAGAACAAAGCCGTCTACGTTCAATTTGATATTATAGACTTGTATCCTTCTATAACGGAAGAGACATTAAAAAAGGATTAATTATGGCCGAAACATGTACCAAAATCAAGAAATCCGATATCGATATAAGCATGCACAGCAGAAAAACTATCCTGTCCAATAACACTGAACAATGGGTGAAAGGAGAAAGCCCCGACCTCGATGTAGCAATGGGCGCCTATGACAGTGTATATATCTCTGTTCGTGTAGGGCTATATATGCTATACATCCTAACCAATAGCCACGACATAGAAGTTTCAGATATTGGGCTGTACAGAGATGACGGACTATTGCTCTTATGGAACTGCATCGGACATAAAAGAGACAAAATTAAAAAAGAGATAACTAGAAAATTAAAGCAGTTAGGACTAAAAATAGAAATAAAAGCCAACATAAAAATTGTTAATTTTCTAAACGTAACGCTAAACCTACAAAATATTACTTGTGAATACTACTCCAAGCCACATAATAAATCATTATATGTAAACACTAGATCCAACCACCGCCGTCAATTATTAGACAAATACTAAACTCCAGAAACAAAAGAGTACTAAGTTAACTCCTCTGACAGAAAGATATTTCATAAGCACACAGCAGAATACCAAAAAGCACTAGAAAATAGCGGACATAAAAACTACAATTTAAAGTATAACGAAGAACAAATAGAGAATAAGGATAAAAAAAACGAAAAATAATAGAGGTAGAAAAATAATATGGTTTACAAGGAAGTAAGAACTAATATAGGGAAAATATTCATAGAAATAATCAAAAAACATTTCCCCAACAACAATAGATTACATAAAATTCTAAACACGAATAATATAAAAATAGGTTACTCCTGCATGGAAAATATGGGGAAAATTATAACTAGTCAGTACAATCATATAATAAAACATTTCCAAAATAACACGAAGAACATAAAAAGCGAAAATAAAGGTAATTGTAGAAGCTCCAGTGACTGCGTCATGAACAAAATATGTCTAGCCAAAGAGGTAGTATATATGGTTAAAATTTCGACATCACAGAACCCGAAAGACACACGGTATATTTCGGATTAACCAAACCCGAATGTAAGGCTAGACTAGCAAACCACAATGCATCTTTTAAAAACGTGCATAGAATAACTGACACAGCGCTGTCCATCCACATAATGCCCGTATCCATAAACCATAAAAGAGATAAGATGTAAAAAAACATTACTCGGATTGACCACTTCAGCACCATAAAACAGATAGATTAACGAGCCGACAAACACAGATAAAACATATAAACACGCCCAAAATAAAACATAGATACCCATTGAAGGGACCAAACAGCCAATCGCATAACAACAATGGACATCCATTGGACGAATCAACTAACCATTCGGAAAACAACAAACCAGATTTATAAAAACAATTGGAAATAACACTCAAATGTTCATTGTTAAAATCTATATGTGAAACCAGCAGTACCGCTTGTAATGAACCATTAAAATTGATTCCGCCCCCAGTAACTTTTATGTCTTCATTATGGTTTTAGGGGGCCTACGTGGGCATGTCCATGAGTGCGTGTGGGCCTGCGCGGGCCTGCTGGGGTGAGCACGGGCCCGCCAGCCCAGGGGTGTGTGCGCCCGGGAGTGAAGTAACTGAATACTGCGAAGCAACTGGACCCTTAATTCCGCTTTTCGTACGGAAGTACATTCCGTACGAAAAGCGGAATTAAGGGTCCAGTTTGGCATTATAGTTTTATTGTAAATAAACCACCCCCACTAGAAACTTTAAAAAATGAACTATTTTTCTGAGCAAACGAAGGTCTTATACATTGAGAACACCAAACAAGATTTTGTTTCTATTTTTACGAGAGTCCGGTCTTATAAACTCGTACAAAACAAAGAAAGATTTTAAAAATATTTTTAAAATTCGAATACATTTTTTGATAATGCTGTTTTTACATAATAGATTAGTTATCGTAAATAATGAATCTACAACCATCACCGGGCAACATTTAGAAAATTAAACAAAAAAACAAGTGAATGGGTAGTATCTTCAGAGTTAAAAATTAACCGTTTTTGACAACAATGTTATACAGATAAAGGACCATTCGGTAATTTAAATTGTCTACCTTTGTTTTTCGGGATTCTGACTTTCAGCATTTCAAACATTCGGTATTCTGATCATTCGGGAATTCAACATTCGAGTTTACAGCGTTCGGGCTATTAATTCGGGATTATGAACCAGAGCCGAGCACTGATAGCAGGAAATTGGCTCATGACTAATGTTGGTTCTTATTCTTCCTTCGGCGATCGAATCAGCGATGTCCCAAGAAAATGTAAAAGATGGATATATATTGGGTTCCTCGCTGCACAGAAATGCACAGACAGTTTCAAAGAAGGGTAGGAGAAGTTGGCTATCGGCGGTGTCATATGGAAGATGCGATTGGCCTCCTCGGACATACCCACGTATTTTCCGTGCCCCCAAACCATTCGGGATAACTGATTAGATTAGTTATTTGTATGGGTGATGCTTCTCTGAAATCTCTTGGTTCTTTAGTACTTTTATTTTGGGCGTCTGAATACAGGCGGAAAATTGAAGAAATTGAAGTGTTTTTCAAATGCGGTGGTGCCTCTTTGTAATTTAGGACGTCCGTGCAGATAAGGCAGACATCGTCACCCTTATCAAATTTCCTTTTTCTTTTGAGCTGTCATGTGGAAGAGAAAAAAGCCCTTGGTCGAACTTGTTGATGAAATCCCTAATTACACCAACGCTTAGGTTGTTACCTAGCGTCCAAGCGGTTTGAATAGGGATGAAGGATGGCCTTCCATGATGCCGTCACAAAAGGCTGGATCTACTGGGGGCGGGGGCATACCTCTCTATGACCAATAACCGTATATTGTCAACTTTTATGGTATCAGATGCAGCAAATACATGACAAACACCGAAAAACATATCGGTCAAAACGTTGCGATGAAAGCAACAAATACAAGAATACAAATCCAAATAACACAGAATGATTGTGTTTTCACCCAAAATGCAAACCTCTTGACGAACACAAAGATAATCAAGATTTTGTATACAGCTACAATCACATGTGATAAAAAAAACATCTTAAAAGTATGAATGGTGGGTAATTCGATTTTAACCAGCTAATATTGGTGCATCATTTCTTCATTTCCAGTGATGAGCTGCTATTTCGAATATAAAAAAAAATAAAAAATAGTTATACTTCGTAAGAATGTCCCTATCACTAGCACAAGATTTCTTTTTATTTTTCAGGACTACAGAAGATTTATGCCTTCTTCGTGCCTTTGATTTTGGGATTTTTCACTATGCAACGATATTTTCTGAAGAGTAATGTCAACAATCTTCAACTGCCAATCGGCTGCTATAGTCATATGAAAGGCATAGCAAGACAATGTTGATGGGCGGGAATTTATCCAGATGTTTCAAGAGTTTTACATAATACTTGACATGGCTTTCCAAAGAACGGCTGTTGTTGAGATATGTTGTCCTTTAAATACTCCAACTTTCCTTACACATTGGGCATGTAGTTACATAATAACAATTCTCCTAACAGTAATGCTGAACATATGGCTTAGGAGGGAAGGGAATAAAAATGGACCAAGTCCGAGTAAAGGCAGTACTACCAGAGTATTGGTGTTAATTGAAAAGATATTCTAAAATATTTGTCATCAAAGTCTAGTTTCATTTCCAAAAGGATACCAGCAGTATTTAATGCATACATTCATAAAACAGAAACACGTGTACAAGTCGTCACAAAAGAATCGATTATACAATATACAATAGCAACGATTGTAAAACTACTAGGATCTACGACAGGAGCCTCAAATACTCATATATATTTACACGTTGGAGTGTCGATTATTTCAAGTGAACGAATGAATGGCGTGTGAGGTTATATAAAGTCAGCTGTCTGATCGTAAATTTAGGCATAAATTGTGTTTCTGTCAATATGGCTATAACATCACACAACCCTTGTTTTCCCACCGATTGTGATATTTCGCTTGGCTACAAGTTGTATTAAGTCTTTTCCTCGACTCTCCCTTCACTCGGATTGCTAATCAAGATTTCTGTGTATAATCATGCCTATAAGTGATGGATATTTACATAATAAGAGTTTTAAGACATGATTTTCCTTTGAGCAATGTTAAATGAGTATGGCACTAGCCATCCTATATGAGGCAGTGACACCAACTCAAGATTCCAATATCTTACTTCAACCCACAAATCTTCACTCAAGTCAAAACTAATTTCATTATCATCACATCCATTCTTATGGCATCTATTTTTTAATCAGTTTTGTTTATTTTTGTAAGCTTTTTTCATAGTATTTTTACTTACACAGTGATTCTTTCGAACGTGTATCTTTATCTTGGTTGTTTTTATCACGTTCCGTTCCATCCGGCCTGTGTCTGTTTATAATTGGCTTAGGTCTGCGTCTTTTGGACACATCATGTGTTCCGCCTCTGTTAAATGCCTTATTTTCTAGAGTTCATCCGTGTCAATTATTTCAACATCATTCTATAGGGTTTGGTGTGTCACATCCATCTATACATGTTATGGCAATCCTGATTTTCTAGTCTTTCCATAGACTATGCCATTTTCATCTCTTCAGGCTTTGGTTTCAGTGAGTATCTGGTTTTACTGTTGTATTCTGTTATTCAGTTGCATGGGATATTATACTTCAGGCTCTTGGGCCATATTTCCATTTGGTTCAAGTTTAACTTGGTGAGGTGGCTGTGTAGATTGGTGCTGCTTTTCAATATTGCCCTCATACTGTATCTGAATTTGTCCAACACATCTATGATGTCAGGAAGGTAAACAGTTTCTTGTTCTCTTCCTCCAAACCTGTACTTATATTTATATTTATATGTGCCGAGTAGTTATTTCTTTAGACGGTGTTAGTCTATCACCAATAAGTGCCTGGGTTGCTACTAATGAGTTTTGCTAGATGTTATAGGCTATAGATGATCCCTTTCATTATACTTGAAATGAAGTTTAGATATCATTTTGTAGGAGGTCTTCTTATAAAGTATAAATATGTCTTGAACCCCTGCCCTGCGCCAGTTATTAGCACATCCAAGAAAGCCACTTTGTTAACTTCCTTCTCTGTATTGAACTGTAACAATGATTTTAAATATTTGAGTAGCTGACCACTTTTTATTATTACAGTCTCTGCCAAAAGCAAGAATAGACACATATATTTTAAGCTACTGTTCAGCAGGACCAGTGCAATTCTTCTAGGGTGGTTTGAGTATAAAGGTGTCATGAACGTGCCTCAACCAGGTCGTTGATCCCAATGGTGTCTTTATTAAGGTCATTTCTTCCAAGTATTTTACGAATTACGGATGACAATGGCAATACCATAAGCATACCTTTCTCCGACTGATATATGTAGAATCACAGAATGCACACAGAATGTAAAAATGTCCATTACGTTGTCATGTGGATGCTGTACATTCTCCCCCACCCCCGCGGGTTAACTTCCAGTTTATCTCAAATCTCGGAATTGTGAAGAACAGGCTCAAAACATCCAAGCTCATTTGGGCGGAATGAATGGGAGCATCATTGATTATATCCACAAAGTGGACAGAATTCTTCACATATGATGGAGACTTATCTGATTAGGCTTACCATATCTACTAGCAATATATCCTTCTGTTTTCTCTTGAAACTGGAAGAGTTTATATGTAAAAGGAAAGAACAGAATGACGATTTTATTTTTTATATTTATTTCCAGTCGAGGGGATTTCAGTGTAGAAGAATATCAGTATTAAATATCCTTTAACTCGACAACGTTGTCGCTAGTCATCTTGACAACAAAGGGCCTTTTCGTAGTTTAAAATCTGTCTGTTTATGATTGGTTTTAGCAGAGATATTAACAATATCAGAGGTCAGCAACTCAAATATTTAAAACACATTTACTATCACAGGAATTGAATATTTACTTACTTTTTACACCTTCCTGGTTCGGTTTTTAAGAAATTTATGAAATCTACGTGGAAAACGAGAACTCGTTGAAAATGAAGCTACGTTCAAAACTCGGGAATACTATTCTTCCTCTTAAAAGGAAACTACAACCCAACGACGGATATAACAAAAATACCGGTTGTCATTTTAGCGTCCGGAGAAGCTTAAGGTCAAGCTGTATTTTCAATCGATACTTAAATGTGTTTTCTTGACATGGGCGTTGCTCATTTGTTGATTCATTTGGTCGGTGTCTTCTTTGGCCGAGTCTGGTTTTGACTTCTTCACGGCATGACAACGCTCTTGGTGTGGTCAAAACCTGACTCCTCAGAAATCTATATTTATTAGGACTGAAAGTAAGGGTTTTCCCCAGAACATTTCCAGATTTGGTTAGGCAAATGATGTATATCCAATCAGCCCCAAGAAAAAGTCCCACATTTCTTTTCTATATTTGGCAACAGGGGCCTTATAAAATGCATGACTAAGCATGCAGCTATTTTATTCCTTGGCCAGCAGGGGCTACCGTGCAACCCCCCACCTGATTCTACATTTAGGGTACCAAAACGTTCTTTAGGATGTCCTTTTTCAGAAAAAAGATGTTCCCAAGAAAAAGGTTGGGAAGAACTACCTCATTTGCATAAAACAAAATGGCCACCAGCATACACCAAAAAAACAGAATTGCATATCTCGTCTCCCAGTTGAAATATCTGAGTACTTTAAAAGGCTAAATTATGGGGTGGGGCGGTGCACGGTAGCCCCCGGACTATTTCGTGTGTACGCGACGCCTTTATCTTACCCAAAACTACCCCGTCTGTTTCTCTCTTTTAACAATAGAAATAGGTGATGCTTTCCCCTTTGCTTTTTGCATTTTTTTCTTTTTTTATAAATCTACGTAATTTATATCAAAGATTAATACTTCTGAAATCCTATCTCTATTTCTTTAAGATACTCGGAAAAGTTTGTTTGATATAACTTTTAATAAGTGCAAATTAGTATGTGTATACAACTGAATCAATTGCTAAGTGAATCTCAATTAATTTTTTTTAAATGTGGTAATCAGCACACATTTGTGTGAAGTGGGCTACCTTACATGGTTGAAAAAGATTTCATCACATGTATATGTATACATGTCCGAACAATTAACAATGAACAATCTTTGAACAAATATAATTGATGAGCGTATTTTAACTAAATCGTCTTTATATTCTTTATCACTATCACCCCTCGGTATCTTTTAAGCAACAAAGTCAATTATACAGAATTGTAAAGAAAAGGTAATGCATTACAATTAGAACGTCTATTTACGAACATAGATTTTAGAAAAACAATCCCCTCTCATATGTCAGCAAATGTGTGTAAAGTATGGAAACTGATATAAGCTTGAGACCTATCGATAAACTAATTCAGCAACTCAATCACATGTTAAGAATTGTGCCTCTGCCTGGCTAATATTCTTTTAATTTTGTTTTTATATTCAGTCTAATCAGTATTCTTTATTATTATTACTAATAATCGATAATTTAAAAATCAGCCATTATACTGCACTTGTTGTTGTAATTAATCTTGTTTTACTTCACGCTGCTCTTATTTTTTTATATCTTCTTTTGACTACCATTTATTACGCCTTCTTGGCGTCTTAGAGGTATGATGCAACGTCTTGAAAATCTTCAATGATAGTCGGCCAACGGTTGTCAACAGAAACATTTCTGAAATATCACGTAATAAATAAATAAATCACAGTAAAAGAAATAGATTTGAATGACTAATCTTCTATTTGGTGGTGTGAAATCAAACATTGTAGATAAGGCTAAACATAATCTTTCGAAGACTGAGGTTAGTACACATATTAAAGTTGTGTACTGTGCCTCCTTCGCTCTTTCTTTGTTGTCTAGAGTTAGAGTGGATTAATGAAAAACCATGATAAAGGTAATAAGTGAAAGTAAAGAGCGTAGGGTAGATTGATTTCATGCCTTTCCTAAGAATGTTCGTTTTAATTTACTACCAACATTGACAAGGAGTCAAAAACTGAACTAATCTCGCACAGGTAACTGACATCCATGGGAGTTTTTAGCGAATGCGTAATATCAGTGGAAATCATGTCTTATTCCCTAAATCTACTTCAATAAAGGAAACACCACGAAGAAGCGAAGGATATATGTGGAATGAAAAGACAGAGGTTGGCTCTTTCAATAAACACAAAATACGGTTCGTTTACTGTAGCATCTATTGACACTGCATAATAATTCCATTTTAACTCTGTCATAGATTCCACTTGAATATTTTAAAAATCAAGCATCAGTGGGTGTACAATACGTTCAATGATAGAATCACGAGCATATCTGGTAAGAACCAGATATGCTCGTGATTCTATCATTGAACGTATTGTACAGTCCTCATTTTATGAAAATGCTGCGGTTTTCATAATTTCTGTTAGCATTCAAACTCTTATTCATTCAAGCGTGCACCCAAAGAAAATTCTCTGACGTTAACGAATCCATATTATTTTTTCTCAAATATTGAAAGAGGTTTTACAGTATTTTTTTTACCCCTCAGCTTCTGATTTACAATGAAAACCTACAAACCGTTGAAATTAAAAGTATTTTGATTATTTTTATTTTTCTGACGATGAAATCTCTTTTGGACGCCAATCCAGCTATTAAAATCGATAGCCTGTCTTCGTGTCTTTTTGAGAATTTTGCCTCGTTGGAAAATGTGCGCCTACAAATATCATTGACCACCCACTCTCTGACGCCAGTCTTTAATCAATATTTAATACAAATTACGGACAGACATATCTTGTTGCAAAAACAGACTATTATAGAGCATAACTGTTTTATTAGCTCCGTTTATTTATCGACCAAATCTGTTGATTTTGGTCATAGGGCGACTTTCCCCTTGTTTTTTCTATGCGATGTGAAAGTTTTTTCAGTCGTTCTCCGTGCATATCATTCCAGTCAAGAAAATAATGCTAAATTACATGTAGAAAAAAAAATACAACTACGAATATTTTAATATGTTTTAAAGCGGTGATAGAACCAAAAAGAAATGAAATTATTAAAAACGGAAATTGATTTATTTTTTCTGTTCATTTATGAAATAAAAAATTACCGGATCCATTGATTATAAAAATCAGTCAATTACACTGGATATTGTTAATATCGATCAGAAAGATTTGCTACTGGATTGCTGAATTGTCATGTTTTGCATGCACAGTAGGGCAGTGCATATAGGAAAATGTGTATCCGTTTATCAGACATACACACGTATGTATATTCACAAAAACACAAGAATATATAAACATGCACCATCTGCTTGAATAGTAGGGAAATAGTGTCGTGAATATATTTTTCCTATTTTCTGGTTGGAATCGAATAGGTGTGATAGGTCAACATAGAAACATGTAGTCTAGTGTTATGTTGATGTGATATTACGCCCTTTCTGTTAATTAATTTTGAACTCTTTTCGTCGATTGCTGCCTTCAGTTGTTCTAAATGAGAGCAGTACATGTCTGAATCAAATACTTGGTTCTCCAGATGGAGCTCATAATAGAGGACTCTCTTCTAACCAAAACATATAAACAGCATTGACTTCTTTGAAGACCGAAATTTGGTACTGTTAATGATGGTTACTTTTGCTTGCTGCATGATCTCTTGTGTTCCATGTTGTTGTAAACTATCCAGTTCTCATTGCCCGTCACAGTTTGTTTAAAAAATGTAACATTTTCGTTACGTTTAAGTAGTGAATCACATACGGAAATATGGGCAAGTAGTTAACTTATGTGGAAGCCACACATAAAAGCAACTAACATAACCAAGCATGTTGGCTGTCTCCCACCGCGTCATATATATAACTTTGATTATTCTAAAGCAATGTCTTAATTTGTTCGCTATCAACATCAACTGATCTACTTAACCGTGGAGCATTGTTCAGCGAGAAATAACCTGCACAACATTTCGAAAACCACTTTTGGCATAAACTGCACATATATTGCCCAGGCACCCCTGCCAACACGTCATGAGCCAGCGCGGCACGGTATGGTCTGACACTCCCCCATTGGTTCGCACGCTCAATTATATAAAGGCCGTTCCTGCTGGGTCAGCGGATTTAAATCAAAGCCCAGCTACATCACTTACTTTGCGTGGGGGTGATGTCCTCTAAGGGCGACTACCCAAGCACAACCTCAATTACAACACTAAGAACATCACCAAGAAAACAACACTATACATTGGCACCTACAACGTCAGAAGACTCTCTACAGACATGCACCTAACCGATCTTGAAAATGAAATGAAAAACATCAAATGGGACATTATATCGTTAATAGCGAAATGAGAAGACCCAGGGAAGAACTAATCGAATTAAAGAGACAACATCTTCTTTACGGAAAAGCAAAACAAAGCAGAGTTGGTTTCTTATTCATAAAGAACTCAAAGACAACGTTGTAGGATTCAAAGCTATCTCGGATCACGTAGCAGTGTCACCGTACAGCTCTCAAAGAGGTACAACCTGGACATACTTCAAGTCTACGCTCCTACTTCACAGTCAACCAAGGAGGAGAAAGACAACCTCTACGACGACTTGAACTCCATACTCCAAGATACCAAAGAAAAACAGATATGAACTTCTCACCGAACCAGAAGAGAACACCAACGAGCTCAACAACAAAATAACCTCTCTAATGGAAGTTGCCAAGAATCTCATGGAAAAACGCAGAAATCTCAAGTCACCAACAACAACAAGAAGAGAAAAGATCGAAACAATCGTACTAAACAAAATCATCCAAAAGAAAGGAGAAGATAAAAGAAGATACACGACGACAGTCAACGGGTTTCCAAACTATGTACAGGGAGAATACAGATAACGATACCTTTACCCAAGCAAATTTTAAAAAAAGAGCACATTAAATAAAATAGGGCGAGCAAATAAAAATAGAATGAGCAAATTAAAAATAGAGCGAGCAAATTAAACAAAATAGAGCGAGCAAATTAAAAATAGAGCGCGCAAATTAAAAATATGGCCAGCAAATAAAAAATAGAGTGAGCAAATTAAAAATAGATCGAGCAAATTAAACAAAACAGAGCGAGCAAATTAAACAAAATGGAGCGATCCAAAACAAATAGAGCGTGCAAAGAAAAGAAAATAGAGAGAGCAAATTAAAAATAGAGGGCGCAAATAAAAAATAGATCGAGCAAATTAAACGAATTAGAGCGAGCAAATTAAAAATAGAGCGAGCAAATAAAAAATAGAGCGAGCAAATTAAAACTAGAGCGAGCAAATAAAATAAAATAGAGTGTCGCAAATTAAAAATAGAGCGAGCAAATTAAACAAAATAGAGCG
>VCCN01003906.1:201380-215927 GCA_006491835.1 Architeuthis dux
TGTTTCGCATCCGTAAGTCATAGCTGATATTATGCAGCCATTGTATGCACATTGGCAATACGATCTTAATCCCAAATCCACGCTAACAGACGTTTGTGGTGTCATATAATACGCCACAATGCAGGCACAAAATATGTGTTTATTTCAGGATGGATTTTATTTGTAAATTGAGCAGTCCCTTTAAAAAGATTTGGAGGTCGGGTGCCGGTTCAAAAACTAATTTACTAAAAACCATCCGTACCCACAGAACATATCATGGATGTATGTTGAGTGTTTTTTGCAGTAGGCGACTACATACTGACCGACATACAAGATAAGAAGATTGCAGTAGTTAACTATTTCTCATATTCGCGCAAGTTGCACTTATTAGCAGTTTTTGACAGTTAGAGCTTGCGTATCTTTCGTCTTAATGTAAATGAGACTTGCCCAGCATTGCTATCCCACGTCTTCTTTGTCTAAATAAAAGACTGACCCTGGAACAGGGTGTAATGAAGGTTCAACTTAGCTCTTTCTTGAGGACATTCACAAGAAATTAACAGCAATAGATTTAACCACAATTTGCCGAGTCGATCTTTGCTACTGAAACATTCATGCTCCCGCTCACGATCATAAATAGTGTTTGTCTACATGCGAGTAACACCGAAGAGGAAGTGTGCGTATATTCATATATGCGGTTAAAATGTATGTATTTAGGAACTTTTGTACACGCTGTTTGTCGACGAGCGAGCAACAACTCATAGCAGACATTAAACAAAGGTTTTATGGGCCCAATCGCGTCTGGAGAAGACCATAAAGAATAAACAACTGCAAAAGACAAACACTTTGAATCCGGGTCTCCAACAAAAGTAATCAGGATGGAGCTTGTACATTGTTACTGGGGGAATCTCCAAGAAATACAACGAGGCTTATTTATGTGAGGGGGCCGAAGATAAACAGGCAGCTGAGCATACATTGATAACGAGGCAAAAGGGACGACAAGTGAATCTGGTCCAACAGGGAATAGCGTTGTTAGTATGGTTGAGCCAACACAGCTTGATCAGAGACAGAGAACGTATTAAAAAGAAATGAGGAGGGTGGGTGCTATCAGTTCCCAAGAAATGTGATCTTGTAGATCTCGTTCTGGTTGAGAGCTGTTGTGAAGTATGAACAAGGGTTCTGTAAACCGTTTCTCGCTTTTGAACACAAATATATATTGCAATAAATACTGGGAGATAATTAGACATGACATCTGGGACAAACTAAGCTTTGTTGCATTTAACATTAATCATTTCTTCTTTATTTCTTTGAAAAACCTTCTTTCTGTGGCTCTTTGTCTTTTTCCCCTTTTCTCCTTCTTCCTTATTTCAGTCTCCTTTTGTGTTTCTTCAGTTCTCCTCAGCCATTTCGCACTTCTTCGCATACTCCACCATTCTCTCTTCATAGGCTTCTCACTTCCTGCTTTTTATTTTAATTTTTTCTACTATTTGTTACAACATTCCCTCTTTCTCTTATTCATACATCATACACTTTCTTTTCTTCCTCACTCTCTCTTCTCATTTTATATCCCCTTTCTAAACAGCTTTTTATTAGATGCACGTAAGGGATGAACATGTTTAATCGAAGACAGTTTTTGCGTTTAATTCATTGTGTCCTTTTCTTCAATAACACGCATTTCCTTTTCATGGAATATTAAATTAACTAAGGGAAGGCTAAACAACAACCTTTCTGTCGAACCAATAACTCTGCAATATTAAATGTACTATAAAATGACATGAAACAAGTTGCTAAAATATCCCGGGGAATAAAAAGAACCGCTTTATTCTGCGAAAAATAACAGGTTCTTTCTGTTTAATTTGATAATGGCTCTTCTTAGTAGTTGAAATATTAATGGAATCGAATATTCCGTACAATTTAAATCAGTCCAAAATCCACTCTAAAAGTCATTAACTATTCTCCTTCATTGTTGTATAACATTCTAATCTGTAAATTATTTTTTACATTTAAACATGAATAGAAAGGTTTTCAAAAAAGAAATACAACTTGAAAATTGAAGACTGTTATGTTCTGCTTAAAATGATTGCTTTTGGATTTCATAAATATTAGTATTGATATTAAGTAAACGTACAGACTAGTTTTACAAATCACTAGTACTGTAAGTTTGAACCTGCTTGAGTACCCAACACTTGTGACTTTGTGCCAGATTAAGCTAAGATTAATAGATACCTATAATCATGTAATAGTCCTCTTCTCTCTGTCGATAATGCATGCATTAATCCATTACCATGGATGATCCCATTTCCTCATTTTCAATGCAAAACATACAGAATGAGTTCTGGAACTTGCTAAAACGTATTGGAAAGTTCGATGTTTCTTCATCGATTTTTTAACTACCACCAGAGATAGAGTTTTTTAGAGCAAGAAATGACTAAGATAAAACGAGGAAGTTGTGGAGTATGGGAGTGGCAGTAATGTCAGTGGACAGCCATAAGAAAAGTAAAAACCTAGCTGATGTGCTGGGTGCAAATTCAGTCGGCGATAGAATGTAATCATGATTAGTGTTCCATTTTCTCCTGCAGGCCAGAAATATTGTCTATTAGTGCAGAATGATGAAAGAGAAATATTATTGTCATACCAAGTTTACTCAACTTGGACTCATTATATGTTAGATAGCTATGAGGTTAGGAATATTAACAGAACAACAGAGAGTTAAAGTGTCGCTTCAGAGACTGTAATGAACAGTATGAGTGTAGTTTCCATCGGTGGACACACTCTAAATGAGGTTGCTTATATTATCAGAAACAATGATCTTTTGGGTATGGACTGGTTTGAAGAAATTGCTCCATGGAATTATTCTATCAATTCAATTGGATATTCAATAAACTCATTTTTATCTGAATCAATTCCGAGTTACATCGCCTTATTATACAAGAATAATAAGTAAAGTTTAGTGAAGTTTCCTGAACTAGTTTTTCATCTTAAGATACCAGTGCCTTTTAGGATAACAGGGTACGTGGATGGTGAAATAGATCGTCTGGAGAAGTTGGGTGAAATTTCACGCATACAGTTTTCTTCTTGGTCCGTTCAAGTTGGGATTGTAAGGAAAAGTGATAATGGGTTAGGTTTGTACAGGAACTTCTTCACTGAATAAAATAAAGCCTTGCAAGACCATGTGTGTCCATCATCAATACCAGAAGACGTTTTAGTTAAATGGTGGTCAGATACCTAACTTCAAGTAAACATTGGAGCAAATTATAAATCCTCACTAACAGTAAACTTTATCAAGGATTATATCAAAACCTTTTAGTATAAAAGGTGTATCGGCAGTTTTCCAGCAAATTATGGATACAATGTTATCCGAATGTCAAACTCCAGGACAAAGTCAGAGTTGACTTTACTTTTCTATGTAACAAGAACAAGAACAATCCTCACCAAAATAGTAAATGAAAAATCACAATTCCCCTACCGTGACTCATGATCGCTAGCTTGGTGTGTTACGAACTTCGCTAAACTAACAAGTCTTACATACCTCCAGAATCTATATTAGAATTACGTAAGGAAGTAGAAGTAGGAGCAGAGTTTAACTCTGGAGCAGACAGGCTTGTTCCATTTGCTTGTCTCCCTGCATGGATGACATAATTATTGTAAGTAAAAGTATCGATGAACACAAATTTCTCGTAGAAGAAATATTTACTCAAATACTTTAGTTTGGTTTTAGTTTTAGTAAAGAAAAATGCACATCTTTCATGGCCAGTATTAAAGATTTAGGACACAATTATAGACAGTATTGGACGATGACAGAATACAGACATGCCAGATATGCCAGTATTCACAAATATTACAAAACTACAATCCTTCCTTGAGTTCATGAATTATTAATATCAGTTTATGTAAACAATGCACGGTTGTGTGACCATTAACATCTCAATAAAGAAGAACACAAAATAGCATTGGTCAAATGAATGCCAAACATATGTTGAATACAGTAAAAAAATACTAACATCTGATTAGTTATTAACTCATCTTAATCCCAACCAAGACATAATTGTAGCAGCTGACGCTTCAGATTATGATGTTGGTGTTGTTATACTACATACATTTAAGAATGAACAAAGGGCAATAGCACATCCTTGTAGTTCTATAATTCTGGCAAAAAGGAACAATAGTCATAATGGAAAGGAAGGTTTAGCAGTTATTTTTGCTATAAAAAAATTACATGAAATCTTGAAACTGAACATAATTCATTAATAGCTATTCCCGTTTACAACCAACTGATTACAACGCTGTGCAACCATTTTAATTGGCTATGATTTCAAATTGAAATACCTATCTTTCTCTAAAAAGGACCATTTTGATGGACTGTCATATCAAATGTATTCCAACCTACAAATAAAGTACTTATCGCATTTATCATACATAAATCAGCTGTCTAATTGTGTAACGCAATGCGTATCACATCTAAAATAATTTTAAAAAAACAATCTGAAATGGAGAAAGCATTTCAAAATTCATGAATAGTCTCAAAACAATCTTGAAAGAGGAAAAATCACAAGGATTATCACTAGTTTTATTTAAGAATCGGGACCAACTCAGTTTTCATGACTGTTTATTATTTTCAGAACGGATCGTAGTCGCAATGACTTAACAGGTGGCGGTGTTGAAAAATTCATGCAAAATACCCTGACATCTATAGAATGAAATCTCTGATAAGAAGCGTTACTTACTTTAGGGACAAGAGTATATTGTTTTAAAAACTCACACTTATTTAATTTATAGCTTCTAAAGCATACACAAATGATATAAGATATCCATCAGCATCATCAGCATCAGCCGTTATAAGTCCACTGCTGGACAAACCTCTGCCACGTCTTACCGGCAAACTTTTCTATCTCGTCCCTCCATCTTGTGTCTGGTCTTTTCCTACTGCGTTGGGCACCAATCGGTTAGTCCCCCCCCCATTAGTCTCCCCCCCATCTATTGTCATTTCTTATGGAGAATACTTAAGCCACTTAAGGATGGAAATGTCATCGGAATCATCCTAAGAATTACAAAACTGATATAAATAGGGAAAGTAAAAAAGTAGGCTTAAAGATGAACAGAACACAAGTAATGTTCAACGATAAAGTCCCGAAAAAGGCCATAAAGATAGAAGGAGAGGATCTAGAAGAGATTGATGAATATGACAGGTAATAAAGCTAGAGAAAGACCATGATTGCGGAATTAAACGACGCATAACGATAGGTTGGAAAGCAGTTGGTATGAATAGAGACATTCTGAAGAGCACCTTGCCAATGTGTTTAAAGTGTAAAGTATACAACGGTTGCTGCAAAACATGGAAATTAACAAAACGAGCTGAAAACCAACTTAGAATAGCACAGAGAGCCATGGAAAGAGCAATGCTAGGGATAACGCTAAGAGATAGAAAAAGATCAACATGGATCAGAGTGAGGGCTAGAGTGAAAGATATACAAATGATTAAGCAGCAAAAATGGAGATGGGCTGGTCACTTAGCAAGAAGAAATGACAATAGATTTTTTAATTTACTTTTAATTACTAGATGATCTAGGAATATTAACATAACATTAACTTGTCGAAAATACCACGATTAAATATGTTATGGATACGCCAAATATCAGCTATTTTAATCAAATAATTAGTATGCACAAGCAAATAAAAGGAGTAAATGAAAGAACACAATCAGCTGGCAGGGTAAATTCCATGCAGTTAGATTCCTCACTGCTTCCAATGGAAATATTCCCTGTAGTTACATATTGTTATAGAGATATTTTGCGTTTGTGGGCTTATTGTGTCGGATGTTAGAGTCAACCCTTTGCCATGTGTTCTCGATGGAGTTAAAAACCGCAGGACCTCAGAGTTATTGTCTCGCTTGTTTCGGGTTGATAAACCCACGACTAACGAATATTATGTTGGCCATATAGTAGCATAACCGTATTCAATATTTCTAGATAATGCTTATTATCCAGAAATCTCTTCGATATAACGGACCGAAAGACAACCTAACACCATGACACTCACGCATTCGTGATTAAACGTTGCTCTAATGCAGTGTGCATCATAACTTACCCTTCTTCTAATGTACTTCCCACCATTAGAACCAAAGATGTTAAATTTAGATTCGTCACTTTAGAGCACTGTTTTAACTTTTGTGAATTGGACGCTTAGTCGCCTTAAGGAAACGTGCGACTTTTGCGGGCACCTCGCCTGAGCCCAAATTACTTTAGCTGACGTTTTTAGCTTACGGAATTTCTCATAGTGGGCGCAAACATTTTCTTATTGTTCATCGAAATACAGCAAATGCATCTATCCATTCATAAGATGTTTTTTCTCGGTTGTACAAATCTGGGATTATCCAAATATGGATGGAATGTTGGAAGTGTCCGGAGAGGATTATGGAATAAACTCTGAGAATTGGTCATCGGCACTTTTCAAACCTAATACAACACATGGTAGAGAAAGCAGCAGAGACACAGTAGAAATAGTGCGATCATAGCAAGTATGTGGAAAATACATTGATATTCATAATATCTATTTATGCCTATCAGCTTTCATGGTTTTGTTTCGACATCACCTAATCTGAAAAAATATTTGAGACAATAATATCCGTTGCATTATCACGTTAGGCAAATCGGAGACTTATCACTTTTTGTGGCACCGAACATTGCCATGATCTCGGTAGTTGTACTTCTTGTTGTAGAATCAAGTTGCTGGTGTTATTCTGGAAATACTACCGGGTCTGCAAGAGGGTAACTTGTGGGTGTATATATATACGGCCGGGAAACAAAAGTGTGAACGAAAAATGTTATGAACTGCAAGATGTAACTGTTTCTTATACCCCTATTGCGAACACGATTCTTGTTTATCCGCTGTAATCCAGGAAACTCCATATTTAAAACACGAAACAATATTAGGTTGGAGAGCGTCGTTTGCAGGGGGGGTGTTAGTTTATTCGTATATGTCGCTTTCTAGATGCGTGGATTCAGCTTCTTTGTCAATATTAATTAACCTCACAGACGAGAAGGTAGTCTCCATTGATATCTTGAATTTATCGTGTAACATCGTTTAACAAATAAATGGGTGTCTTTGGTCAGTTTTCATCAAAAATATTGATTAACTCCCTTGATGATCTGGAAACGGATTTGCGCCAATATTTGCTGGCATCACACCACTATTAATAAAAAAGGGCGCATTTCAATAAGAAGAAACGATGTTCTAGACACCGCTTTTATTTACTTGCATTTCCACGCTAACAAATTTGACACACGGCCGGTTTAACGTGGAGGTTTGCATGCATACCAGCAGAGGCCAGCCAATGTGTATTTATTTATATATTTGTCGTCTGTCACACTTTTTACGTCATCACATGATGACGTAGTTAAAAGAATTTATATTCTGATGACGTAGTAAAAATAGAATTTTGTTATGTTTTAACATAATTAATGGTGAATTTAATGTTATTTATAATTCTTTTCGAGCAAAATATGTTTCATCTAAGAAACCGACATATATATATATATATATATATATATATATATATTGTGTGTAACACTTTTGAATATCTATACACACACTCGAAAACAAAGTGATCATCGGTAATAAAATAATACAGAATCAAATTCATGAGAAACTGGGTTTCTGTTGGAAATTTCGATTCGTTTTTCTTATAAGTAGCTTCACAATATCTTGAAACTTTGCTTAGTCGGATTTTATATTAAACTCTTGTATTAATCAGATGAAAATACCCAACATCTTATATAGCACCGACAACAATCAATCAAGGCTATTGAAGACGAGGACAACGTGTATATCCGCTTTCGTAAATATGTCAATCTGTTTAATTTGAGGGAGCTTCCGTTCCAAAGAAATACTCTGGAGTATGCGGTCAGAGAGCTTTTATTTGCTTCTATGACTCAGCCCTAGTCGCTCACCCCAGTCAACCCTGCAGCACATAACATCCAGCTTTGCAAAGGACACACAGTTCTTTTGTGTTGATGTCAACCTGAAGAACACTGCAATCCTCCACCGACAAACGCAGTAAAGAAGGGTCGGCGGTGAAAGTAATTTAGATAGAAAAGATTATCCTGTGCACACGTGACGACAATCTAAGAAAATGACGGATAAGCTAATGAACCTTTATGATTTTTATTAGCGATTAAAAATAATGAAGTATTCATACAAGTCTATGTATACTTATTTATACACACTTGACTGTCAGTAAAAATAGTTTTAGACTAAATTAAATGAAGAATCTTGATTATATAAATTTATTTTGAGATGCACAAGCATCTCTAGTACCGATTGGCGTTGCTGGCTGACTGACATACCCAAATGTGAGTAATGTCCCTTACTAGATCTTCACACAAGAATACCGTATTTACTGAGATACAATGCATTCTCGAATGTGATGCGACCCCCACTTTTTGTAGCTTAAAATCGTGTTTTTAATCGACTAAGAAATAAAACAACTCTTTAAAAATAGGACATATTGTTTGTTAGTGAAGCAAACGAACCCATTTCGTGTTGGCTTGAAATAAATAACGGAATCCTGATGATGACCAACTGCAGAAACTTTCTTTGATCAATTCACAATCTTTAAAAAGTTATTGTTTATAATTTTGTCTTCCTGTGAAAAGGCCGATGATATTGTAGCTTATTTGGTTCTCTGGGATAATCCTTGTTGATCTCCTAACTGCTAAATCTTTTTTTCTATTTATTTCTCCAACTGAAAGAAGCTCTGTCATTATGATCACTTTTAAATGTCCTTAGATCTTCAAAAGTACTATTCTCTATAACTGTTTCGGCCTAACCGAATCTATTGTTTTGTAAATGTTCTGCTTTACATTGAAGATCGTAATTTCTTACTACCATCATCTGTCCCTCTCGTTCAACTGATTGTGGTGTATTCTGTTGGTGAAGTGAAAGTGACTTCCATATCTGAGTGTTAACTCCACTAGTTTATTCTTTTCTCCCCCCGTGTTTCTGCAGTCAGTGTTGTATGTTGTCTGTTTTTTATTACTTTTATTTACTTTCAAATAGTTCTTCGAACTGTTGTTAACACGACGTATCGTCCTATCCATTCTCCGGCCTTCCCCAGGTGTAATATCCGAATGTGATGGGGTAAATATAAGTTTTAACTTCAAAGGTGGCAACTCTTATAACGTAGGATTCGGGTGTTTCTTTATCCTTGCCTTGTCGGGTTTGGGCTTCCATACCTTGTCCCTGTTGAGTAGCAGATGCCACATCGGGTTGAACTCCGCACTTGTCTGACTAATACATTCAGTCGACATGTTCATATGTGCTGCCCTTTTTCTCTGTTTCCAACAGCGTTCTCTGTCAGTAATCACGCCCTTAATTATGGATTTTCTGTGTTCCTCAAATCTGACTTTGTAGATTTTTTTACAGGGGATAACGCAAATACAATTGTTTGTAAGTTTCGAATGCAAGCAGGTCCACAAACTAACTGTGCCTCCGTTCCGTTGTTCGATTTTCTTCTTAGATGCGTTAGCATGTCTAGTACCCTGACCGCCACTGATTGATGGGCTGACATACCGAACAGATAATTTGCCGATTTAGCTCTTTTGGGGATAGATCTACTCCTTTTGTATGCATTTAACTCCCATAAATCACTGACTGACTGACATACTGAAACAACATTCTAAAGAAAGGGCCTTTAAAGGAAGGGCTGTTAAAGGAATCCATGAGATCGTACTAGCGCATCTATGGTCTAACTTTCAGGTTTGTTATATATATTTTCCAGAGTAAACTCTGAATTCCTTTTATTTTCAGTCACTCATTAGTTGAATTTATTATTGGATGTAAAAGTAAAAGGATTGCATGATCACCGATGAGAATTTCTGCACCCTCTCCATTTTTTTATTTGTCTGTATCTTTTTCCTTTTCCCCTTTTCTTTTCTTTCTATGTTTTGTTTTCTTCTTAATTTCTTAATTTCTCTTCTATTCTTCATCTCGATTTCTTTACACATCCCTTGTTGTTCTTGTTCTTGTTTTTCTTTCCTTTCTGCTTTAGTTCTCTGTTTATCAGTTGTTGTTTTACCTACATAAACAGACATAGGAAACATAACAATCTCATAATTATCAATGCAATTATTGCAATCGTTCCTTGTTTAATTGGTTAGGTTTTAATATCATTGATCCTTTTTCTTGATTCTCTTTGATTTTGACATTCTTTTCAATATTGCTTGGTTTGATTGTATAGGCTAAAAAATGGAAGAAAGATTTGCCAATATTTCTTATTAATGTGATCACACAAATAAAGCTTAAACTGGAGACGATTAATAAAAAAACTAGCTGCAGTTTGAGAAAGTTTTGTTTTAAAATGAAAGTATCTTTGTATTTGGTTTAACCAAAAATGAATTATAAATTCAGGTCTTATGTTTTTATAAAATTCCCCTACCATTTTCAGTTTTATTCCTAGTGACTTGGGTCACTTTTCATTCAGACAAGTTATGTGCAATTATTCAAATACAAACGGTTAATTACTTTTGTATTCTGTGAAATTGACCCTGCATTGCAGATAAAGAATAAGAAAATGAGACCAACTAACAAAGTTTTCATTCTGGACCACTAATTCACCATCAAAGTTCGTACTCATAAGTATAACATAACGGTATACCTAACAGAATATGGTTTAACAGTAAGAGACGAACAATTGTCTGAATGTCTGGTTTGTCTGAATGAACAAACATGAATTAAGCTCATTTTCAATCTAATCGACTAGAGATATTGCACTGACTACTGAATATCAATTGGAAAAATGTTTGCTTTGAAGTTTGCATTTAACTGGCACCTGGCACCTGGCTGGATTTGAGGTCCATTATCGCTGCATCCCTCATAACTCTCAAACACTTGTCTTTTGACTCATTCTAGCCTTTTATTAGAAGCAAGTGGAGTAGATGTTGATGGCACGTGCTCACATCTAAAGTATAAGAGGACATATCTTATTTACAAAAGATACTTTATTGCTGTCCTAATAATCGTACGAAATGCACCAGTCAAACAAATTAAGGCCATTAAAATCTAACAAGCATTTGCATGAGCCATCTACATGTAGACACAGATAATAATTGTAACAAGTTTGTTTTGAACCAAAACCTCTCAGTTACTGAAAAGAAATACAGAAGTTTAGGCAAAACCTGGCCGTTTCTTATTTTACTCATTTATAAAGTCCCTGCCAAATGGAATTTGCTCTATTAGTCAAAATAAAGATGGATATTCACAAATAGAAATACACCTGACCTATTCTGATTAACTATCCTTGGTGTTATCCACCACCAAAATAATAACAAATCACTTTTCTTCCTCGTACGCTTGGTTTATTTTTTTATTTTGTTTTGTTTCTTGTTCATTTTATTCTGATTTTTGTTCGTCTCTTGTTTTCCTCATTTACACGAAGTTCGTGTCTGACGCAGATAAATTATTGGATGAAAGTGATAGGAAAAGTTTCTAAACCAATGAAACAATGAATCAATACATTTTATAACCACACATATTTAAGTAAATTTATTTATATCCAATAATGAATATCTACAGGGATCTAGGTATGCAATATTTTCCAATTGAAGCCAATAATTTAAATAAATATGCGTACGCATACATGAGTATTTATCCGTACATAAGCGTGTAAGTGTTAAAATGAACATCTTAACTTGAAAGAATCTAAGGCTCAACGGGATGTTTGTGTGAGCGTGTGAATAGAATATACGTATTATATAAACCTCTATTTAAATGTGCGTAATTTTAGTGTAGAGACTGAAAATAATCCATATGAGAAAGTTACCAATATTTCATTTGGTTTTGCAATCAACAAACACTTTAGAAAATATACGAACTATCTTTACATCGATTCTTTCATCATTTGAGAAATTCTGTAATTTCATTAGCCGTAAGTAGGTATTATGGATTGGATGGTGTGTTGTTGGTGTGTTGTGATCCAGCGAAACCTACGGATGCATTCGTATACGCACATATGCATGTATTTGTACATATACATGTCTGCATTATGTATCAATAGTTCGATTGATTGGTATATCATTATATATATATATATATATATATATATAAACAACGAATGCTTCGTTTTTATTCACAAAATCCTACCAAATATGGAGATAAGATTCACGAAACTTGTCAACAAGTCATATTACGTATATGAACGTATATATTCACACTACATTGCTAAACTATATTTTAGTGATGCTTCGTTGGCAGCTATGTGAATGAATCCATTACTCTGTGATGATATCTGTGATTATGTTAACGATACGTACCAATTTAGTAAAATCTCTTAGATTTTGATAGTCTAATGCTTATTATTGATCCATACCCTCGACTGCAGAAGTTAGTACAAATACACATGAGTAAAAAAACTACTTATATGATCTACACTACACCAATAATATAAGTATACTAATTTAATGAGCAACGTGCGAGACTTCCAATGCCAGTCTATCCTGCACAGAATTCGATACTCAAATGCACTTGAAATCAATGGTTATCACTCACATACTCTAACGAACTGTACTAGCAAAAGTGTGATGCATACATATACATATAGCATGTATTATAAATATACCACCAGTTTCAAGGGAGAAAAGCAAGCCGTTTATTTGAGACATTGGTTGAAAAATTAAACCAACATCTAAATAATCTGCTCATACGCTACTAATTGAACCAACCTCATTTACAGTAAAAGACTTGTTTCATGATCAATATCTTAACAAGACC
The DNA here is from genome assembly GCA_006491835.1 of Architeuthis dux. Lineage (NCBI taxonomy): Eukaryota > Metazoa > Mollusca > Cephalopoda > Oegopsida > Architeuthidae > Architeuthis > Architeuthis dux. Next base: position 214,119 of record VCCN01003906.1, read on the forward strand.
ACCGTGACAAGATTAATAAATAGATAGACAAATAGATGTGTGATGTACGTAGCCGTTGGAGTATGGACGCTCATCTGCCAGCGTGAAAGTCTTAAATACTTTCATTATGTTCTTTTGTTATCTGTCTACCGTTTTTATTTATTTACTTTCGTATCAGCTTTAAATAAAGAATCATCGTTTCAGTTCCTCAGGCACGAAATGCTTTTTTATGACGATGGATGAGCAAGCAGCGAGCGTCACCAGCGGCACATGCCTTTGTTTTGATGCACTTTGCTTGCTTGTTGAGTGTCAATGACGTCACTAAGGTTGATAACTCGTTACTCGAGTAACACTCGTATTATGTTCCTTGCTGCCCCCACTCTCCTACCAAAGAACAGTCTGGTTGCATGGTGGCTATCATAGAGCAAAACTTTACATTAGTATACTGCTCAGTAAGTGAGACATAGAGGAAGTGAGACATAGAGTGAAGGAGACAGGGAAAATGCGTGGGCGAATTAATAAGAAATAAAAGAGAAAATAAAAGTGAAAATAAATAGCTGAGGAGGACTGAAGAAGAGCGAAACGGAAAGGTTAAGGCCGAAATAAAGAAAGATAGGAAGATGATAACCGGGATGTAAGTAAGAGATAACAAAGCAAAACAGAAAAGTAGAGAAAAAAAGGAAGGGTGGCAAGAAAAGGTAAAACGAAAGTAAAAAAGAAAGGAAGAGACAAATAAACAAACAAAGAAACAAACAAAGAAACAAAATAATCCACAAAAAAGGAAACAAGGACGAAAAGAGAAAATTTAGTGCGGGCGGAGAGGCAAAAATCACAAGGAATCCAGGCACAAAATGAAGACAAAGCCACGGACAGAAAGATAGAACAAAGAGATTACATAACAGCCTATATGTTTCATACGTAGTTAAATAATGGGAAGGAGAAATCACTTGTCTGCTACCAGAATAGAAGTGGTCACTTAAGACACCATAAACTATTAACACTAACAGGATTCTCCTCTTCATGCGTATACACCAATTCTTTCATCACCCTTAGAAAATAAAATTTGTGAATGTATATATGCATGTATATATACCTTGTAGCCTACTGAATATATTTGTCCGAATACCATTACGTAGCAATCTATTAAAGTGTATGGAAAATAAATAATGTGTAAAGACTAAAGATGCAAGCATTACTATAAGTAGCCATTTGACGTGCATTGACGTGCATTTTAACAGGAGCCATACGGTGTATTTGTTTGTATAAACGATTTGTACACATGCATTAAGTGGGACATTCTGCAAATACTATATTGGTCCGGTTTAAGTAAGAAATCTCTTACATTTGCTTCGTTTCTAAGAAGTATGCAACGTGCACAGGAAAGGATCATGCTTAACACTACATGGAGAGACAGCACACTATATTAGAGTCAGAGTTATCATAACATCCATTAGAAAACTCAAATGGCAATGGACAGGCCGTGTTGTAGACAACCGCTGGACATCATGACTCACAACGTGGATCACCAGTGATCATAAGCGGAATTGTGGCCGGCAAAAAAATTAGATGGCGTGACGATTTACACAAATTCAGGAGATACTGGCACCTCAGTTTGGACGATAATGTTGCTGATAATGACACCAGATTATTAGTTAGTTGAATAGGTTTGGGTCTGGAATTATGGATACCAATCATAAACCCCGATGAAGGCCCAAACCTGCTCTTAATGATGAAGTGTTATGGCCAATAAATCACGAACAACGGCACTTTCTGTAAAACTTAGGGCTTTAACAGCGACCATATCACGTCATCTCAAGGCAATATGAAAGG
>VCCN01003906.1:320119-344293 GCA_006491835.1 Architeuthis dux
GACAACGAAATAATTATCATGGTTGTTCAATGATAGTAAGAAAAGAGCACGTTAAGACCGAAAAGGTTACTGACACTAACATATCTCAGCACTTCACCTGCTCAAATTTCAGAATTTACGCCATCTCCTTCATTATCTGAAACAGATTTCGGAAGCGTTTCAAAGACCACCGCAAGGACCACTGGAGAGATTACGACTGGTCTGTCTTTTCTTAGGCACCATGCAAGTAAACCTAAACACTAAAACTTTTAAGATCACGCAGCGTCAAAGACCTGGATTTGCGCAAGAACCACTAGAAGGATGTGCTGGGTTCATCTGTTCATATCGCACAAATGGTGTTTTTTGGTGTTGCCCCGGGCAGGTTCCTCTTGCAGGAAAATTCCAGGGGTAGGGGCTAGTCTTGGAAGTTCGAGGGATTTTTGTTGACAATTACTGACTGATTCAGCGGGCTTCCGAGCGCGTTTTTGATGACAGTCACGTTATATAGATTTAAAACACGAGGGCACGTACCTTCATCGTATTTCGAAACAAAGTTTCAAAATAATTTCCAACCGATCTTTTTAAAAAGGGTCTGGATGCATAATCAGAAGCCAAAAATATCTGTTCAATAAATATACTAAAGTTGAATGTTGCAAACTTTTTATTTTAAATTCATATTTTCTTTAAAAAGAATATCATTTCTTTTAAATGAATATAACATTCTAAAATCTTTATGTTTTTCTTTTGTCATATATATAATGGTCTTATTTAATACTTTTGAAATGCTGTGAATAAAGAAAGGAGTAGAGAAATCTTTTCCACTTGGAATGGATGGAGTGCATTAGGAAAATCGTTACCCCATATTATGTTTGTTTTCTTTTCTGGCCAAGATTTAATTAAACAGAATATATATTTTCTTTTCAAATTGCCGAGTCTACTTGTCAATATGTTTTTGCTTAAAATTTCAATTAAAGAAAGACACATTTAGATATTGCAAAAATAAGCTTTTATCACTGGCTTGGTTACAATATTTAACATGATATGTATTTATTTTATTAACTTGATGATGAAATATATGAACAGACGGTCACAACTTCTTTCTTGTCTGTTTTCTATAATCTCTTTAAGTTGAGTTGGGTCAACTTTTAAATCAAAGGGAGGTAAATAATAGCTATCCATTATGAATGAGTGGCTATAAGTTATTTCCCTTTAATTCTCTCTACGCCCATCTTTGATCCAGGTGAGAGCGTGGCTAGTTGTTAAAATTTTACTATTTTTGCTCCCTCGTTAAAATCTACAAAAGGTAACTTAAATACATTGTTACAGTGAGAAGGTGATCATGTGTATTTTCATAAACACCAAACAGAGAAATGATACATTGCTTCGGCCTCGAGATATAACAGAAATTAGTGTTCAAGGTAACTTATACAACTTGCCCATATGTGGGGCATGTTGTTACATGGCATGGGGTAAGTTGTTACTAATTAAAAAAAATAACGAATACATTAGCAGACTACTTACAATTTCATTATGTTTGCACACCCACTTAGAAGCTTCGCAAAATAACTTGAAAACAATTTCTTCTGTTAAAGGTTTATAATGTTTATCATAATCATTGAACAAAAAAAGAATTCTCTCATTTACAGAGGTGGCATTAAAGAGTCTTCCCATCTGTACATTCCTCATGGGCCCAATCTTTACAGTTAATACACCCATTTCCCCCCGGTGCAGAGTTTGACCAGTTTTTACTGTATGCAAGATACCGACAGATTGTGTAGCCTTTCTCTTTCTCCCATTTCCAGCAGATTCTGAAACTGTTTAACGTCCAGGTTCCTTTGGCATGTTTTGCTCTTTTTTTTCTAGGGACTCTTGTAATTTCATCTTCTCGGGTGTGTCAGTTAGTAGCTGTGTGGCGTTTTTGTTGCTGCCACGTTGCGTCTTTCTTAGACTACTAGCCTTTCTAAACGGTCGCAATCCCTCAGGGTTTTTTTTTTTTTTATTACACCTGTTGCTTTTTGTCCAGTAATATTTTACAAGGTGTAACAACTAGCCCCGACCAAGGTGTAACAACTAGCCCTGACCCAACCATTTTATTTCCCAACGTAATTTGGGCTATACTATCGAAATCTAGGAAAATAGTCTACACACAAATCAAGTATAAATACAGCCTTTTTAGATAATCAAGCGCGTTTTATTGAGCAGTGGTATCATAATAGTTTCAACTGTATTTGTCTGAGTGTTTATTCTCAATGAACTCTAAAACCAAATGTAAGTATTATACACGCACATATAAAGCTTCTTCCTTGCACTAACACCCCCGGAGGACATGGATGTCAGGAGCACAAATGTGACTTTTACCCTTAATTTCAACTTACTTCTAAAATAGTTTTTCTAATGAATTATGTAATAACTATACAGTTTTGTGAATGGGAAAGTTATATTGCTGCTGTTTATTTAATACCAATTATGTTCATATAAAAAATGTTATCCGACGAGTATTTTATCTGAGTCAATTTGAGAATCAATTCTTTTCTTGCTGATATTCAGAAAATATAGTGAGAAGAAAATGAAGTTGCTGTATTACAAATGCTTGTGAGTGGGAGTGTATGTATGGGAACAGATTTATTAATAATAAAATACTGAAAATTGTAGGTTATGTTTTTATCTTATAAAAATATAATTCAATTCTTTTGAGTAAAAACCTGATTCAAATTCGAATGTAATACATGTTATTTAATTCAGCAGAAAGAAAGAATTCCACATTTGTTGAAACTGCTACAATGTACAGTTTATTTTACACCAAGAGAAGTTTTTGAAATAAGAGAATGAGGATGTTACTTTTTGTTATGATTACACAGAGAAGCCAAGATTTGTACTCATCTGGATATTAAATCCCATACACATACATGCACACACTCTCAGAGTAACACTTGTACTGTTATATATTAAAAGAACCTTGAATTCAGGCATCTCTTCCAAAGAGCAGGTGGAAACTTTTAAAGTGCTTGCAACTTCCTCTGACATTTCCTCAGGAATAACATTGGGGCTCAATTTATGAAAGCGTTGAAATACCCTGGAAATATATTAGAGAAAGTAGATAATTATAAATAGTTTATGATGATTTTTTTATAATCAAAATCCCTGTAAAACTGATGTTACAAATTTCTAAAATGTTTATTCATATGAGTATGGATAAAGAATCTTAAATCAAATTGAAGCATACATTATTGCTGATACATTTATGAGAGTTTTATCTACAAAATTTAATTTGAGAAATAATGACTATTTCAATGTTTTTGTCTTATACCCCATTTGACATTATTGACAGAAATACAAATATGTGTGTATTATTATTTTTTTCGATATCTCATTGAACAGATGTGCGTGTACAATAATAATAACACAATCCAATTTTTGTTCCTGGGTAGTGAGTATTATTTTCTAATTGTTTATGTGTAGAAAATGACTATTATTCCCTTCAAACTTTGCTTTTGTGACCAGGACAGTGATATTTTGAAATTTACCTATTTCCAATGGGTGAATTTGTATATTTTTCGCATTTCTTCAGAAAAACAACATATAAATTTAAATTACCATGTACTTACACTAATGTTAAACACAAGTGATTTAGAAGTTAGCAGTTTTTCGAGATTAACTATTGGTCTTTAACAAATCAGACCCAAAGATATAATCTCCCATTATCTTTTCATTATATGTTCCTTGGTAGCGGCGTTCAAAATCCATGCTCCGCCGAATACGCTCCCATGTTCTTCTTGAATTTATCAGGATGAGTGTCAAGTATATAGATTTTGAGGGACAGCCTACTTCCCATTCCACTGTAGTTCTTCGCCATAGTCTCAACTGGCTCCACATAGTTTTTGGCATTATGATTGCCCTGGGAGACCTGAACTACTGTGTCAAAGCTGTACCAATCTGCAACCCAGGATCTTCCTTTTCTCTGATCTGACGAAGAAACCGGCTTTGACATTTGCCTCAAACAGTTCTTTGTGACAGCATCTGCTGAGATGTGGAAGGCCTACAAAGCATATTTTGGCATGTCTATCGGTGATCCAGACAAATTCTTAACACCTCATATCACCTGCAATAGAACAATGTCAAGACGTTGCTAGATGCCTTGAAGTATCATGAGTACGTCTGGGAGGTCATTGGAGGCTTCAAAATGGTGGCATTCCTAATGGGTCTCCAAGGCCTTTGTTCCAAGTTTCCCTGCTATCTTTGTGTTTTAGACAGCAGGTACACCTTGAAACAATACAAAAGATGGGACTGGCCACATCCGTTCAAATTCTATTTGGGGATAAATTACGTCAGGTGGGATCTCCCCGGAAGGTGTTGATGCTACCACTACACATAACATTAAGGACTTATGAAACAATGTGTCACAGCTCTTAATAAGGAGTTTGCAGCCTTCAATTACCTTCCCTCAGCTGTCTGAGGCAATATAGATTAATTACAAAATATCGATGTTCTGATCACAAAAAGCAAAGTTTGAAGGGAATAATAGCCATTTTCCTATACTTTTTAGACATAATCAATCAGAAGATAACACTTATTACCCAGGAACAAAAGTTTTTTAAAAGGTTGGACAGTGTAATAATTGCCTGAGGAAAGAAGATAAAATGGAAATGAGAAGATATATGTGCGTAATATGAAGAAGCATATTTATAGCAAACGTAAAACATTGTCCCTTACCTAAGGATGTCCTTTTTTGTGAAGTATGTGCAGTCCTATAAAAGAAGAAGTTTTTAAACATTTTGGTGAATATTTTAGCGAAAGAAATCACACACTTAACAATTGTTCATATCTTCTTCTTTTCCCTTCAGGGATGGATGCAAGTTGTGAGACTTCACTCAGTTTGCTCAGCAAATCGGTGAGAAATGACAAAAGGATATTCAGGATTATAGTGAGTGAAGAAATCCCATAGCCCTTTGGTTAAATTGTACATCTCAGCCCCATTACAGGAACTGAATACTTTTAGAGAAATACATTTTGAATTACAAATAAATAGGGTAATTATAAGACCTATATTTTGTTAAAGACAACGACAACTTTCAAATGAAAGTGCTATTCTACATTGCCATTATATAAGAGATTGTGGGTCATAAAAGCGCTTTCAGCCATTATTTTTCTTATCAAAATTAAATCAATGAAAAACGTGAGTCAGTATTTAAACTATATGATGATTTGTAAATGACTACATAAATATCTATGAAATTTTCAGAAGAGAAAACCAAGAAGGTTTTACTCAATTACTGACACTCATTACAAGGGAATTCTTTTTTTTTTTAAACTAGGGATGAGTGAATTATTTCTGTTTACCAAGTCCAGTAATCAGAAAATGTTAAAGTAACTGTGGATTTGATATTTTATCAGACTTTGTTAGTATTCTGATTGTCTGTGTACTTATCTTATATGTTATTGTACCTTTAATCATTCTAAACTTAAATTCCACTGCCCGATATTCAAATGGACTTCGGTGACTCAAGTATATTTGAAAAATATTCTATACTTTAGAACGAGTAGAATTTTAGTTTAATTTTGAGCTAAATTAAAACCATTGACATTAAATAAAAAATAAAATGGAAGCATTACTTTATAAATAATGTTATTTATTTTCATTTCTAAGGTTTATATAAGCTACGTGAGGTTTTAAAAATAAAAGATGTTAGAACTGATGGATTTGCAAAAGAAGGTGTCAAATAATTGAATTTGTTGGCTACTAAAAAGAAAAAAATATATATTCATTGTTTTAAATATTTACAAAAAGTATTTTAATTAATTGATTATTATTATTTTTACTATAGAAACAATTAAAAAAAGATGATATTTATGAATCAAAGCAGAATCAATATTTACAAAAAGCTACTTAGTTTATGTTTGGCTTTGTAAGCACTTGACTGCTGTTTTCCCAAATATGAAGCAATCATAGGCTTTGTTTTTGCAACCATACCATATGATTGTTTCAGTTGCTGTGCTGATGAATTTGAACTAAATCTCGAAAATAATATGAGTTTTACAAGTATAACCTCTGCATTTTATGAAAAGAATTTTACGAGTCTTTGCTGGCTAGGTCAGGAGAATGATGAAGAATACTTTGAGAAAATGTCCATTGTGTAGGTAAGTAAATTTTGAATTCCAAAAATTTAAGTGGAACTTTCAACATGACCTTTGAGATGGACACTAATAAAATCACTAACAAAGTGCTCTAACACTTCCTGACAACAGTGACAGGCAATCTGTTCTTCTTCAAAATAGATTACACATACTTATTTTAACACATTACTGTTGTTTGTTTACATAAGCATACGTAAATGAACACGTGATCAAATGATAATGACATTTTTCATTGGATTTTGACATCACTTTGGATACTGAGACACTGTGCTTAGTTTCAAAGCAGAACATATTTTTATAGATGTTATTTAGTGTAGAAGCTTAAAAGAAATCATGAAAAATCTACATTATTATCAGCAACGTGTCCGCCCATCTGTCACACTTTAACAACCTATATTATAATAAGCAACGTGTGCGTCCATTTATCCGTCCGTCTGTCACACTTTAAGTAGGTAGGGGGAGGCAAAAGAGTCGGATGACGTATAAAGATGTAGCTGAAGGAGAACGGCTGGACCCGGCTGGTGAAAAGAGAAGAAATGTGAGCAAGTAAAATGAAGTGGGATTGAACTTGCCGGGGTGTCTGTGGACGGAAGATTTGGTTGAGTGCTGGGTTATGGTAACTCCCATAAGTGATTTAACCCCCCCCCCCACGGTATACTGTTAGCAAAGCTACATTCCTCGTGTCAGAATTGTATGGGAAAATGTGTTCATTTGTCTCATGTATCTTGTTTACTTCACAAGTTATGCCATTTTCTATCTTTTCAGTGTCCGGGTTCAGAACCGCACTACGTATATGATTAAAAATGAAACCCATGTGATATTATTTCAGCTTAGAAACAGGCAGAATCATAAAATACACTTCAAGGATTAAGAAAAACGGGTGGCAAAAAGAAATCCGGTGGGTTCTCGTTAAACTACTGTTTCGACTCTACTAAGTAATTTAATATGAAGAATTTTTTTAGATATTATGTTTAAAGTGTTAACAAATTTCCATTTTATATCGATGATGAAAAACAAATCTTCATTTCATTTTTCTTCATTAGAAACCTGCATATACATTTAATTCACCTAATTAAAAAGACTGGCCGTCACTTACCTGATATGCATTGAACTGGTCTTCTGTGAATGTGACCACTTTATTCCCCATGTTGTGCTTAGTGTATAGACTCAATTTAGATTAGACTCAATGTAAATGGCAATAAAAATCACGCTGCGTACTAAATATATGGATGATCGAAATGGTCACAGTTACAGTTACGAGGAGGTTAATAGTATTTTTGTCTATAGTATGTAAAAAGGAAATTATATAGCTTTTGCTGTTTAATATCATTAACCTTTCCGGAGACTGTGTTCTCGAGATGAATTGAAAACATTGAAGCGTGTGACACTTTAAATCTTTTAAGGGTTGTAAAATAATAATAATGTACAAAACTGATCAACATTGTATGGTGTTTGGAAAGGTTCACCCTGGATGATGGTTACACATCTTATTCATATTTATATAATTTAGCATCGAAGATTGTAAAAGTAAAAAACAAATTTGGTCTCTAAAAACGTTTGCTAACCGCACCCTCCCAGGGCTCCAAATGGAGGGGCCCCCAAAGCTCTATAAATAGTAATTCATCAACTGAATTTCTACTTACATTATACAATAAAAAATCTCACTAAATGTTGGAGGGCCCCCAAATCTCTAGCTAAGCCCCGGATTATAAGTGAGTCATTTTCCTTGGAAGCAATGCGGCATATCTCTCTGGTTTCCCGCGGTGGAAAACTGTTCCATGTGTTATCTTCTGTCATCTGGTGAATGATGGCTCAGTGGCAAAGGCATCTACTTCGCTGGGGCAAGAACAACAAATGAAGTACAAGTCTGCATTAGAGAAGTGTAGAAATCTAAACGGTGTGCTTCTAGAGAAAGTCTGTGAGATAATGACCTTCTAAACAATAATTTCCTTCATATTTGCATTATAATTAACTGATTTAATTCAAGTAAACTATATGAATAAATTTATATATGATGATATCATTTTAGGACTAATATGTTTTAGGAACGTTTACATAAAACCAAGGAGCACTAATACTTTTCTCTGTTCTATTCCAATGAATATGTTCTAAGTTATGTCTTTATATTAAACTGGAATAGTCTCAGTAAGTATCAACTAAGACTAGCCACAACGAAACTTCAGATGAAAGATAATCGCTCTAAAAGTGTTCTTTGAAAACGTTTTTATTTCCTTTGGCGTTCCGTAGAAAAGTCATCATCGATTAACTTCTATATTGTTATTTACTATGGTGACTGGTTACTGTGGAGATGACACTGGGCACGGGATAGAAGAAATTAACTATATGTGTTTAGATAATCGATATGAAGTCATTTTGATAAAAACGGGCTTGGTAGTCTTATTCAGCTATTTATTTATCTAGTCATTTTGATAAAAACGGGCTTGGTAGTTTTATTCAGCTATTTATTTATCTGGTCTATGTCAGTCATAGAAATTAATAAAAGTATGCATGCACGCCCAGAATACACACAGAATGCACCCACTTGGACTCAGATGTATGCGTCTGTAGCAGGAGACAACGATTCTTTTATATTTCTTCGGATTTGTAAAATATATTTTGGATATGAAAAAGTATGAAATGTCAAGTTAATAAACATTTGAAATGTCTGTCCGTCAAATGGTGTTAACAGACAAAAAAGAATACATATTTTTAATGTATGTCCATCAAATGGTGTTAAAAAACAAAAGAGAATACATATTTAAGATTTCTGTCCGTCAAATGTTGTTAACAGACAAAAGAGGAAACAACCTGAACGTATCATTCGAATACACTGGTTTTTCGAACTGGTATCTTCATCTTGGTCGTTATAGTCATAGTGTTTCGCTTGCTGTACACTCCGGCCTTCTTCAGCGACGGTAACGTTCTGTGGGTTTCGTACCTAACCCTTTATTTAATTCACTGGGGTAGATTGTTCTCATTCCACTGCCCATGCCAGAGGATATCTCGTATTTGTTGTGGCTCTATAATGAAAGTAAGAGTACCTCTGAATATTACTTTTGGCTTAAAATTAGGTTCCTTAGTATAAGCTTGCACACTGTACAGCAATGCTGAAACAGGCATGTTCCTCACAAAATAAGATGGCCGGTGTGTTGACTTGAGAAGAGGAAGTAGTAGCCATCCCGTTATGTATTTACAATTGTAAAAAATCATAATGATTCACTGTGCCCCGTGATCCACTGTGCCCCGTTTTTCCCTACCCCATCAGCAACACAACCTTTAAAGTGTTACATAATATTCTTAAGATCAGTAATTCCTGAGCACTGAAAGTTACAAATATCTGACAATACACAAAAATGGATATTTCATTTTTATTGATATTTATGTTTACCCGCCCCCCCCCAAAAAAAAACAAAAACAAAAAAAAAAACAAAAAAAAACTCGTTGATATAATTATGATAACATACAGACAAAATAGTGAGTGCACAAATGGAAAATGTCTAGAGAAGCTCCCCCATAGGGGTAAATTCTTGTTACCCCTTACAACAAAGTTGGAGAGGTATATGTATTCGGCCGCGTCCGTCTGTCTTTCCGTCTGTTAGTCCGTATGTCTATCTGTCCACACGATATCTCCGAAATTGCTCAATGTATTTCAATGAAATTTTGTGGAAGGGTGACCTAAATATTATTTGTATCTGTATATATACAGAACCGGAGATATTAGTGTCCGAAAAGATTGTTTCCAGTTGTTTACACCAAAGGCAGAGATTTTAATGTGGATTCCATCATTTGTTGAAGTCTTGATTATTAGAGTACAATACAATCTAAGTCCATGTATTTCATCAATTTCATTCTAATAAAAGGTTATGAAGCTATTTCTCATTAGACTAATAGTGTAGTTATTTTACATTGTAAATCTCAAAATTGTAAAATGAAGTACAATATTGCTTGTGTGGTGACGCTCAAGCTAAATTATACATAAACATATTTTATTAAATAACACCGATACTGATTAATTAAAGAAAATGTATCAATAGCAGAACTAATTTTCATAATCTTTGGTTAATGTTGGACTATTAAGTTGGTATATAATGGAAGTATTATCCAAGGCGTTAGGTTTAATGTGCCCGTTTATCGCTGACCTTTTCGTGTAAAAACTCGTTTACTATCAGCATTTGTATTTATTGTCTAGTTCACAAAATAATCGCTTCAAATGTTGCGTTTAAGAGAGATTAGACAAAATCCCAATAACACCTTTCAATAATGAGCTTTCTTGATTGATGTTTGATATTGAATGGAAAAAAAGAGACTAAGTCCTTTTAAATTCTTAAAACAATTACATGATTATAGTAAAAACGATTATTTCGCAATTGCTTTTATCCTCTTAAGGTTATATGTTATAGTGTTATTATTCGTTTGAATTTTTATGATTGCAATTTACAACCATGAAAATTAAATAATTGATATCAATATTTCAGAATCAATATTTCAGAATCAATATTTCTGAAATTGAAAAGCTGTACATAAAATAAAAATGTTTAAAGCGAGTTTCGGATAAGGAATTGTTTCAACTTCTCAATGGCACTTGAAATATTTATCTGTCTTGTAACAACTACGTATAGATCGCATCGAATGTAAAAACATTAATATATTAACATTTAGCTTTACTCGAAGAAGAAAGATTTGTTAACTAATTAAAAACAGAGTTCGGTATTTCTGAGATGAGGTGGTATTAGCCTCAGATCACGGCATCTATACAGGAATGTTAGATGATTCGATGTTCTAGCCAGTTTTTTGTGGAGTCGTTCTGCCTGCCTCCACTCTTTGATCACATCGGGTCCGTACCGATTGGATAACTGAGTTCGGTATTTCTGAGATGAGGTGTTAATATTACTGATACCATTGTTCGGACTGAGATCCTCATCTTGGTTGTCATTTTCACAACGTGGATCGAATAAAGGGTTCAGTTCAATAGTTCCGGTAAGTGACCGACAAAGCTTGACACCTGAAGAAGGCTGGAGGGTACATCGGCCGAAACGTTGTGAAAATGACAACCAAGATGAGGATCTCAGTCCGAACAATGGTATCAGTAATTAAAAACAGGTCTGGTTAGTCACTCAATAGATGCCGTCACGTGACCAACGTCTTATGGCAGCATGCCGTATTGGGGGTGATCAATTAGGAAATTGGAAAAAGGGATGATCAATGAATAAATCACTTCTCTCGCCTTTTGTTGGTCGGTGATCACTATTAAATGTCCGAATTTTCAAAACGCAAGCGTGAACACTGCCGGACACAAACTAAGTGAATAATTTATCATAAACTTACATTGTAAATTGAATCCCCCACTAAATACCTATTGAGGTGGCGTTTTTTCTAGACACAATAAAGAGTAAATCTTTAGATTTTCAGCCCTCTAGCTCCATTGGTGCGGCCTGTACAGGCGACACACACATAGATACATACATATATAGCCAGACAGCCAGACCCACTTAAAAACTGAAGACACCTATGTTGGTGTTGACAGTTTTGGTTGACGGTTTCTAAAAAAAGTGTTAAGCTATATTAATAATACGCTAAAATATGCAATCTTTTTTTCTCAGTTATATTTTCAATTTGATTTGCGTTTCGACGATCAATTTTAAGCTTCACTTTTAAACTGTCAGGAAAAACAAACATCCACGCATCATTATGAATCTGTTAAAAACCACTCAATATCTTGTGAATTAAAATTTGTCTTGTTTTCACTAATTTTAGAAAATACATTTCAAGATCGTTTTTATGTATGTGCTTCTAGTAAAATGTTGAAAATGCTCGACATCTTAAAAGAAACGATTAAACAAGAGAGGGGAAAGACAAATACAGATGGTTCTATGCACAACTGCAATGCCTTTAATTGAGATGCATAACTCGAGCCTCCAGCAGAAATAATTTTATTGGCACTTTTAAGGTGCTCTCATACATGTTCGAAACTGATAATCAGTGGCTACACGGCAATTAACACTAATCAAACGAAAACGTGCATTTATTGCAGAGGATCTATTTTTGTCTTTGTAATTTGCCATTAACAATTGGATATTTCCAATAAAACGGGCAATTATACTGCAATTCTTAGAGAATATTAGAAACCATCAACCAAAACTGTCACCAAAACTGTCAATACAAGTTTCTCTAATTTTCAAGAGAGTCTGGCTATGTATGTATCGCGTTTACAGGCTGCTCCAATGGAGCTAGAGGGCTGCACATTTAAACAGTTACGCCTTATTATGTCTACAAAATTGGTCCCTTAGTTTGTTTCGGGTAGCGTCCACGCATGAGATATGGGCATGGCCGGGCTGGAATTGGTAGAGTCACACTCAAACAAGAAACACCGGAAACATGTTCTCTCAGGCGTCACGTGTGCGCAGTCAACGAATGGTAGAGCTGGCTGGGATGAAGTGACAGAGATGATGACAGATTCCAGAAGACTCACAAGGAGGAGTCAGTTGCTCGTATGGAGAATGTCAAGACATAGAGACGGAATCAGAAAGAAGATCGCTATGTGCATCCACCCTCTCGATCCTGATGTACATGCAGAGCAGCTTGTTATCGTCGTCAATGGTTCTCTTGCTATGCATTCAGCATTGCTGAGGAGCAGGTTACGGAATTTGAGATGTCGTTACCTCAGGGATACTGGAATACTATTGAAAAGAGAGTTACAACCATGGCTGCGATACGAAAAGGAGTTACAGTTGTCCCTGAAGTCGCGTATGACACAGAACTGATCTTCTCATGTGTTATGGATTTCAAAGATCTTCTCTCCTATGAGTTAGCACCTATCCCTAAAACTCTGTTCGGTGATTCAGGGGAAATAGGGATCTGCAAGTCCAAAGCAGATTTAAAGAAGGAAACGAGGGTTGAGGTGTCCGTGAGGAATGCTGACCAGATGGGCCGTACTATTCTGGATGGCTTTGTAGTCCTATGGGTTGTCCCATGGCTAGCATCAAATCAAACGAAGATTGTGGAGTCATTCAAGCAGTATTTGCAGCAAAGATTGAGCATTAGAGGTGTTTCTTGTGTTTAATAGGTACATTGAGTTTAACAAGAAATTCCAACTGTCTTCCAACTCTCCACTTCCCCATCAGAACCAGCAACATACAAATAATAATAGAAACTCTTGTGGCTGAAGCCACAGTTCCTGGAATATAACAGAGCAAGTCGTGACTGGCCAGGACCCTACCCTCACTGAGATATCAGCAGGTTGCATCACTATATCAAGACAGGATCTTAGCCACTGTAGTGGCACATGTTATCTATGCAGCAACTGAGGAGGGAAAGCATGTCGGATATATCTACATTATGCTGCTGTATCACTACTACAGCCAATCCTCCACTTCTCACATGACATTAATTCCTACATGCCCCCAAATGCAGATCCCACTGAGTATGAAGATAAATGCCTGTCACACTCCCAGCGTCACAACAACCTGCACCAGAGTGCATTATGAGGGTAGTCAGTTGTTCTTGCGAATGCAGAAAACCCAGGCAAAACCAGGGCTTGTGGATGTGTATCAGCTTGTACAATGTTTTGTAAATGCCAAGGGAATTCTCTCTGTAACAATAAACAAACAATACAAGTACCAGTCAAACATAGAAACATGGATCAGAGAAAGGACTAGAGTAAAGGACATTATACAACTAATTAAACAACAAAAGTGGAGATGGGCCGGTCACCTAGCGAGAAGAGTTGACAATAGATGGGGGGAAAGACTAACAGATTGGTGCCCATGGGATAGTAAAAGAAGTAGGAGACGGCCAGACACAAGATGGGGGGACGAGATAGAAAAGTTTGCCGGTAAAACTTGGCAGAGATTAGCACAAGATAGGTTGTCATGGAAGGAGATGGGAAAGGCTTTCGTCCAGCAGTGGACTTATAACGGCTGATGATGATGATGATGATGATGATGATGATGATGATGATGATGATGATGATGATGATGAACTAACAACATCTTTCAGCTGCGTGTAACCAGTCATTTACACAATAAACCTACTAAAGAGAATAACAACGAAGAAGAAAACAAGCAATACGTCTCGCCCCCTTTATTTTTGTCTAATAGTAGAATAATCAGCAACAGCAGCAAGGTGGCTAACGAAATGTCCACTCAATCATATCTACTACTACTAATACTACGCCTTCGAAAAAGTTAATATTTTAATTGTAGTAGGAAATAAGGTTTGGTTAATTCATGGAGTCCGATACTAATTACTTATTTAATTTAAGCCTAAAATTACGCGGTTATTTCCCTTTAAACTGATTGAAAGTTATCTCCTATGCATTGGCAGACATCTTAGAGTTTGTAACATATAATGCGAGAATGGTTTTTAATTCACATTTTCTCTTACCTTTCTCCCACTTTATACTAAATACTATCAAGTGTCAGACTCTTTTAGGCAAGCATCTAAGTTATTATCAGTTCATTAATTTCTTTTCTACTAGAGGGAGAGTTATAAGCATTTTCAATTGGGTTTTGGCAGGAGAACGGAGAATATATCTCTATATCAAAGCCTGTTTCCGTTGCTTTGTAACGCACAAAACATGTCACGCTATGTTTTTGTAGACAGTGTAGACCAGATACACCGTTCATATTTTGTATAAATAACCCCAAAATATGTCCCAATAAATAATTACTTCTGCATACGTAGAGTCTCTGTACATGGGGTCGGTTCTCTATTGATTTTAAGTAAAGCTGATCACTGACTTCTTTTTTAATAATTTTTAAGACGCATTGCAATAATATGAATATCTTCTTTGAAGTTTCAATTTTGGTTTTAAATACAAGAAAATAGCATAAAGTTAGTCGTGAACATTACTTTTGCGTACTTAAAGCAGGTTTTAGACTGTTTTTAGAGTCTATGTTCATGAAGTGAGGGATCGGTTTTCTATTTTGATTAGGTAATTTTATTAGGTAAACTGACCCCTCCAGGATTATTTCATATTTTGTAAGAGTCCAGGACATAAAGTAGAGGGCGGTTTTCATTTGTTATCAAGTGAAATAAATGACCTCTTCTATTCGTCTTTCTGTCAGTTCCATTGCGACTTATGGCTGATGTAATTAATTAACTTTCATTACCCTACCTTATGTAGTCCTCAAATCCCTTGATAGTAGAATCGACACAATCCTCAATTTGGCATGTTCTCTTCCTCTCACATTCCTTTTCACATATAGTCTATCGACGTCAACCCTCGGGTGCTTTACGCACTGTCATACAATTCCTTGTAGTGTGAGCTAAATTTGGCTGTCCTTCTCTCGGCCAATTTATGAAGAGTTCTGAATATTTCACAATGTATTCCTTTGATCAAGTTTCTGCTGTTTTATTTCTAATATTTTCCTTGTTATTCTGGGGTATTATTTTCCTTCATCTCATTCTGCTTGATTAAACCCGCTTCCAGTAAGCCTAGATACTTGTAATCTTCTTTCCGGTTGAACGTCTTGATAATTTCCTGGTTGGTTGATTCATTTGTTGTTTCTCGGTGTCCTTGCTGCATCACTAGTAGTGCACGTTTCTCTATTCCGAACTCTATTCCGAACTCTATTCCGAACTCTATTCCGATATTCTGGCTGAAGATCATGGCCGTTTGTTCTAAGGTTTCCAATTCTTTTTTTAAATGTTCAACTCATCCATATACATCAGGTGGTTGAGTTTTCCCTCTGACTTTGTAAATCTATATCCCCCCATGACAATTCCACAAAATGCAATTAGGCAGTATTAATGCTATGATGAAAAGTAATGATGATATAGAGTCTTCCTGGAAGATACCTCTTCTTATGAAGATCTCGACTGTGTATTGTAGTTTAATTTTCTTTTGTATTAATTATGAATTTCAACATTTGTTTTGAACTTTTCAACATCTTCAGGCATTCTTATATCCAAAGTTGTGGGATCACATCGTAGGGATTGTGTAGTCTATCCATGCCAGGTCAAGGTTCTTCATCCTCTTTGTGGATATTTTGATTGATAAATAATAGTTCACTCGTTTCTTTTTGGCACCCCTTCTTTCCCTTAGTTAGGAGTCCTCGGTTTTCTAGCCAGTAGTAGTTTTCCTCGGCAAGTTGTCCCGTTAGAATTTTCCACAATGTGAAGAACGTTATTATTATTCAAATCTCCAGAATATTTCTCAATATCATCGCAGAACACAGCGCCACTATGGTCTGGATAGTCCCAATTCATCCTCGAATTTCCAAATTATCCAATCTCGATTTTAGAGCTTTTAGTACGGTTCCAAGTGCGTCAACTATTATCTCACCTTTCTCATTTTGTGGGGAGGTCTTGATGTGTGTCTAACGTTGGCTTTCTATCATTTCTTTCACTCTGTGATCCGCTGGCACAGCCACGTCTACTGTATTTGACAGGTATCCTTTTCCTTGTTTATGACTATCACATCTGGTCGTCTTACTTGCACGGGGTGTTAAGTCTGGATGTTTTAACATCCAGACTTAACAAAACGTATCTGTTTTTCTTGAACATTATCAAGTTTGAATGGTAATATGATGAAACTGAAGTCATTTGCACAATTACCAGTGTATTAGTGTCACTACTCTGTCGTATATATGTCCGTGTTCCTTTTGAACCCGCTTGCTGCATTTATGATGCAAATATCAAATGTGTATAGAGAATTGACACAGTATGCTGCTTCTCTTGATTTTATCTGTTTTTGCTTTGGTACAAATGGACCTGGTACATTTGATTTGGGCTGCGATGATCAAAGGTTCTATTTCTCTTTTCAGGTGTCCTCTGCGCAAGTGTGTCCATAAATGCTGCCATAGTTTCTATCCACTCTTTAAATTCCCCGTGGAGAGCTTTCTTTTCCCATTCTCTCTCATCTCATCATTTACAAATACCCTTTCAGCTATTTGAACAGACCTCAATGCTGAGGAGTCTTGCGGTTTTATATGGATCTGGGACGGGTCTATAACAACTTTGGTGGTAGTGGCGAGGATGATGATTTTACCACGAAAGGAGAAAGTGAGGGCATGGCAGATATTCTCGGAGTGAGCGAGTTAATTTTTGTCAGAAGGTTGGAGTAGCAGAGAAGACCGATCGTTCCAGTGGCCGACTTTCCCCAGTATTTGGTTCTTGTTTGTCTTTGCTGCTGCTGCTACCGTCATTATTGCCACTGGTCTTTTTTGTCTTCTTTTCTGTGCTAGCTTTCTTCAAAACCAGGAGTTACTATAGCTAGTTGGGTGTTCATGTTTTATTTTCCCGGTATAAATCATTGGTTCGCGTGGACATGTTTTTGTCTATT
The DNA here is from genome assembly GCA_006491835.1 of Architeuthis dux. Taxonomy (NCBI): domain Eukaryota; kingdom Metazoa; phylum Mollusca; class Cephalopoda; order Oegopsida; family Architeuthidae; genus Architeuthis; species Architeuthis dux. The sequence continues at coordinate 337,515 of VCCN01003906.1, forward strand.
GCTCCAGGGTCATGTGAAGACTAAGATCTGGACCCTCCTACCACCTTTTCCTGCTACCTGTCATTCTGTAGTAATATAAAGATGTCTTCGGTTTGGAGACACTTCGTGGTAATCGAATATAGATCTTGGTTGTGGAATAGCAACAAACACAGCATTTAGTTTATCTTTCTTCTCATGTGGACACATTTAGAGAGCGCCAGGTTATCGCGTTACAAGACAACAATGTTCAATTGCTATTCTTATGCGTGTGAGATATTCATGAGTTATGCGTGGAAGACAAACAGAAAGGCAAGAATCGAAACCGTCTTGCTGTTGGGGCGATCTGCCCCCAAATCTCTCCTGGCTGGGCGCCCCCAAAATCTCTACTGGCTGGGCGCCCCCATACATATCGGGCTAAGCCACACCCCTTTTTGGTAAAAGGAGTGGGACGACCTTTTCCCATTTGCTCATCGCTAGGGAAGAAGAAAGATGAGTGGGTCGGCCCTTCCTTACTGGCCGGTCTCTTAATTATTTCAATGCGGCTAAATATTCGTCTCAGTTGAAGATAATTGACCTGTGACTAAGTGGTGGAGAGAGATGGAGTTGAAATGTAGATGCTTTAGTATGTTTTCTGGGACACGCGTAGCAGCCAAAATTGTTTTGGCAATTGAATGGATCGTAGTTAATAGGGAGAAAGAGAGAGGGAGAGACACCTTGACTGCAGAAAGGGAAGGTCAGATAGATTTGTCCACGCGCCACGCGAAGTAACTAAAGAATTATTTTTCCACCGAAATGTTTGTCGTGTTATTTGTGCGACGCAAGAATACAGATGGTGGTTTCCTGAAACTGCACAGCTATGCAGTGAAGACGCCGATCCCATCCCTCCTCTCCTTTGACTTCGGAACGATCGTTGCACAATGTTTCCGTTGTTCTCTGTTCTGTTGGCTATGCTGCATATTAACTTTTTTGTTTTCAACTTTTCAACTTTTTGTCAGGGCGAGACAGTCTTGGTCACTGGGCAACAGTATATCCCACGTTGGGAAATATTTGCCTTTTACAGCTTTCTAGAATGTCACCCCCACACCCATTCCAGTTAGTGTTTTTATTACGGCGTCTTTCGTGGATTTGATCATTTTCCTTTTCTTTTTTTTCTGTTAACCACGTAGACTGACTCTTTTAAGAACTAAGACAGTGACTCCATATATACGGTCCAGAATCCTTTCACTGCATCTATTAACTTGATAAGATTTAGAATTGATCTTTTGGTTTTGTCCCCCGGAAAGTGCTTCAGGTTATGTGTACGAGTTTATTTTTCTTTTGCGATGCTCGTTCGTGTCTAGGAATAAGCACTTGGATAATTGCTTTAAAATCAACTCATCGCAAATATTCGATTTCAATTAACATCAAAACGTGTATATGGATATTATGCCAATGCGGGAATTGATGTTTGAAGCGAAAGCATAAATAATTCCTTTTGCTTTTCGATGATTACAGTACTTGCTTTCACAACCTCATTTGTAGTATAGTGTAAGATTGCTTTCAAATAGATTACATACATTTGTATATGTCTACGTATTTATATTGGGAAAATAAAATATATTGATCAGTATTGAAAAGCAATATATTGAAAACAGTTCACTTATCTATCTATCGATCTATATATCTATCTATTCATATAATACCTTAGCAGTAAACATCTCTAACTTATAGGTTGTATTCTTTCTTTTATTTGGATGGTCAACAGTAGCCATATTGTTTTTATTCGTTCCCTGACCCGTGAAGTCTCGCCAAATTTCATTGCTTCCTTGTTTGCTCAAGTAACTCTTGACATCAGCGATTTGGAATATATTGCTTCTTTACTGAAAAATGTCACATGAGATGAAGTTTAGAGTGTCTTGCCTTATTGTCCTACTTTTAAAGGGTATCGAAATAGTTTATTTAGATGTACATGAAAAATTACTAATAAGCGACTTAAAAATCAGAGAGTGGTTCCTATTTTTGCTTCGTGACTAGAACAGCAGAATGGCCCACGAATAGTTAAAGGTTATCTGATTTCAAAGCAGGGAAATAGTTTGTTCTGAAGTTCTTAAATTCACAATATTCATTTACTGCTTATATCAGAAGGGAGTGGGTGGCTCAGTTGATAAATATATCATCATCATCAGCCGTTATAAGGCCACTGCTGGACAAAGGCATTTCCCATCTCCTTCCATGACGACCTAAACTTTTCTATCTCGTCCCTCCATCTTGTGTCTGGCCTACTGCGTTTACTGTCCCATGGGCACCAGTCTTCCCCCCACCATCTATTCTATTGTCATTTCTTCTTGCTAGGTGACCTGCTCATCTCCAGTTTTGCTGCTTAATTATTTGTATGATATCTTTCACTCTAGTCCTCTCTCTGATACATGTTGATCTTTTTCTATTATCCCCATCATTGCTCTTTCCATGGCTCTCTGTGCTATGCTGAGTTGGTTTTGAGCTCGTTTTGTTAATTTCCATATTTCGCATCCGTAAGTCATGGCTGGTATTATGCAACCAAATGCTTTCCAACCTATCGTTATGCGTCGTTTTATTTCGTAGTCATAGTCTTTTTCTAGCTGTATTACCTGACCTAGGTAGATGTATTCATCGACCTCTTCTAGAGTCTCTCCTATCTTTATGGCCTTCTGGGGGACTTTATCGTTGAACATTACTTTTGTCTTTGTTCTGTTCAACTTTAGGCCTACTTTTTTTTACTTTCCCTAACATGTTTTGTAATTCTTCGGATGTTTCTGACGTCATACTGGCTTACGTATTTATAAGCCAGTAACATACATATTTAATATTGGTATCGAGTATTGCACTGTGGATATGAACTGTGTCATTATACGTCTGGCAGCGCAATCACTTTGTTTACGTTTTAAAGACGTAGGAAACGTGAGCAGGAGTAGGTCTGCTCACGTTCCCTACGTCCCGTTAGCCGATCGAGGTTTTTAAACTCTATTAAACACGGATGTATATGCGGTCGGACGTTAGGCGGAAGGACGTTAAGCGACGCAGTATTTTTTGTTTACTAATTCATGAAACATTTGTCATGGCTTGCATAAGGTTGGGTCTAACAAAACTATCTAATTCGAATAGTTGATTTTATAATTTTTGCTAACCGTAAATCTAGTTTTGAAGTTGATTTCCAGCTTTTCTAAATCTCTTTTGCGTCATCAAACTGATTTGAATTTGGGTCTTGTGCCAAATAATATAGTATTTTAAATTTCGTATCTCAGGGAACAAATGCATCAATCAAGTGAATATGTGTTTCAATGCACTACTCGAACAGTGCAGAGTAAATAAAAAAGGCTTCAGAAGAAATAGCTTCTTGTTTTCATCTTTTTATAATATGCCATAATTGACGCTGTTATCAAAAATTCTCTTTTACAAACTGATATATCTCTTTTGAAAAAATGATATATCAACTTCCCCGTTAAATCTTACGCTATATACAGTCAATACGTCTGCATGTTGGTTGGCTGTCTAACTGACTAGTTTCTATATCCTTCCAATTTTGTCACCATGTCCTCGGGGACTCTATTCAGCTAAAAAGTTATCTTATTAGACAAATGAAATTTGCATGTGCTAACCCGCTCTGAAAAGTTAACTATACATTCGTATGAAGTGATCTGAATAGCCCAGCCAATATCGATTATTGATCTACAGAAGATCGATTTGGCAAACCATTAGGAAATTTATATATTAACATAGCACAATTCTGATCTCACTTTTCGTGCCACAGGAGAAACATAATCTGTTACTATGGCCACTGGCAAAAAAGAAATATTACAAATTGCTTTTCTTCCCACACTTAATGAAATGATTATAATAGTATGTTTGAAAAAGACGTTAAATGCTGTGGTAACATACCATTAGTAAAATGATACAGTGGTATGAATAAGAAATTGAAATGACAAATTGAAAACAAATGATTCGCACATAGAAAACTTTACTACGGTAACCATTTTATGTTATTGAAAAACATTTGAAATAACAGAAATGCCAATAGCAGTGAATCTTCATCGAAAATAATCTACTCATATAACACGCCACGTGATTGATTATATGTTTGTCTGTAACATTTGTCAAGACTATTAAATGCTAATTATAGCGTGTCCTCCCTTATTTTTTAATTTATTTATTTGTTTATTTGCAGATGCATAAAAGATCAAGTTGAACATGCTGAGTAATAATGTTTTTTTATGTTTTAAGTACAATGCAATTGCAAAAGTAGTTTAATACTGCCGTCATTTGTTATGGTATTGGTAAATTAGTGTTGAGAATAATCTGCAAACGACTTGAATTAGACAGACAAATGGTAAAAACACATACTGAAAACTGTACTAAGGAAAAGTAAAAGATAATTCATGACTTTCAGCTAGTGACCTTGTCAGGAGAGCAAATCAAGACGTTGGAACAGGGTTGCCAGATTTGGTTCGAAGGGGAGATAATCCAAGCTTTATCCCAACTGGTATTGGAATAGCGTCGAATTTGGAAATCGAGTGAGTCTGGTGGCAGAGTTTCAATACCAGCCTCTTGAGGTGGGCTCGCCCCAAGAGGCTGGTATTGAACTGGTAACTATGTGTTGAAGCAAGGGAAACCTGTTCATTATAGGTTGTATCCATTCCACCCAGGAAACCAGAAGAAGAAACTAAAAGAGAATGAGAAAAGAGGTGAATATCATGATCTTATTTGAGAACAGTCGGAGTTTGGAATGTGAGGGTAACAACCGTGTCTCTAATAATTAAAGCACTTAGAACAGTTACAGATAAGAACAATGTATAATATTAACAACTGTGGCAATATGCAGGGCAGTCTATGAATATGCAGGGCAGTCTATGAATATGCAGGGCAGTCTATGGATGCGGTACTGTCAGTTGGTAAGTGTTCTAATCCTAACGTATGACACGTCAGTTTGATTGTAAGCAGATGAAGTCGGCGATACGTAAGTATTGAAATAATCCTGGAGTATTGAGGAGACCTGTTGTCACTTGATCTCCAGTGAAAGCCACTAGTCGATGCTGGTGTGAAAAATCAAAATCAAAATAAAAATAAAAATAATAAAATTAAAATAAAAATAATAAAAATAAAAATAAAAATAACCCTGAACAAAATAGACTCCTGCGTACCACCTACTACCGAAGCGGTTGAGGAGTTCCGGAGTGAAATCTGGGAAAGCAACAAGTCTCACAACGAAAGAGCTCCGTGGATCTAACAACAACAGGACCTTTACAAACACGTAGAGACGCAAAGATGGTCGGATATCCACATCACAGACACCACAAGGCCAAAAACTGGAAAACACCAGGGATTGAAAAATTGCCAATTTCTGGATCAAGAACCTACCGAGCATCCACGAAGACCTACATGTGCCTACAATGATATAATCAAGGACCCAAATAAATGTCCCAGATGGCTTACATGGACGGAAGAAACACAGAACCCGAAGAACTACAGGCCAATCACCTGCCTGCCAACAACGTACAAGATCCTCACCTCTATCATCACGGAGAGGATCCTCGATGAAAACAACTTGATCCCACCAGAACAGATGGGGTGCAAGAAGAGAGCTACGGATGCAAAGACCAGCTACTGATCAAGGCGATTCTGCAAGAGGCCAAGTTGAGAAAAAAGAATCTATCAACAGCCTGGATCGACTATAGGAAAGCATTTGACAGCGTGCCACACTCGTGGATAGAGAAAAGCCTCAGGACCTACAGAGTATGCCCTCAAACTATCAGATACATCACGGAGAGCATGAAAACCTGGAAGACTACCGTAAACCTCAACCATGCAGATGGGTCGCTAACATCGAGACCGATCAAGATCAGAAGTGGGATCTTTCAAGGGGACTCGTTGTCACCTCTGCTCTTTTGCCTAGCACTAGCGCCTCTAAGCAACCTGCTAAACAGCAGCAGCTACTGGTAGGCAATGCAGAACGGGAAGGTGAACCACCTGTTCTACGTAGACGACCGTAAGACATTTTCCAAGGACGACAACCAACTAAAATGCCTACTCACCATTGTCAAGTCCATCAGCGATGACATCAAGATGGGGTTCGGGATAGAAAAGTGTGCCAAAGCCACTTTCAAGAGAGGAACACTGACCAAAACTGAGGACATATACATTGATATCAACACCACGATCAAGGGACTAGACCAGGATGGCAGATATAAGTACCTAGGGTGAATGAAGGAGATGGCATACAGCACTAAACCATGAAGGAAAATATCCCGAAAGAGTACTTCAGGAGAGTGCGTATGACACTCAAAAGCGAGCTTAATGCGGCCAATATGCTCAAAGCCATAAACACCCTAGCGATACCAGTAGTAACCTACAGCTTCAACATCATCAACTGAAAGCTGAATAACATCAAGAGACTGGACACCAAGCTAAGGAAAATGCTTACCAAGGAGAAGATGCATCACCCGCAAGCAGATGTCGACAGGCTCTACCTACCAAGAGCGTCAGGTGGACGGGGCCTAGCCCAACTTGAACTTACGTTCAAGACCACCACTATCGGGTTAAATGCATACCTGTCAAAAACAGATGATCCTCTCCTCCAAATAGTAAAACAGCAGACCCTCTCCATAAAAAAGAGGCTACACTCTTCAAAAAACAACTCAATATCCCCGAATCCCCACCAATAGAAAAAGAGGCGACCACCATCTACGCCAAACGAGTAAAGCAGAAGGCAAAACAAAATGGCCAACAACAACTGCAAAATATATGGAAGCAAAACAAAAATGCACGGGAAGTACCCTAGAAGGGTGAAA
>VCCN01003906.1:374452-389711 GCA_006491835.1 Architeuthis dux
TATACCTTTTCCCGAACAAGTTAAAACTTACAGCAAGCAAATTGAAACATAGAGCGAGCAAATTCTTTGATTTGCTCGCTCTATTTTTTTTCTTCAGTCCTACTGAGAAAAAAAATGCAAACACAACGTCTAAAATATATCGCAACTCTTGTTTTATTCTCAGCAGCAAAAGGGGACATCTTATTTCGAAACACCAATTTCTGCTGGGACGGAAAAGCGTAGTTGTAGAGAGAGAAAGGTTGGTCAGTCTTTACGTGTGCGCGTGTGCGTGTGTGTGTGTTTGGCCACTGCGACGTTTCTTTCCGCGCGTAGACGAAGCTCACTTCGAGTGGGCAGCTTATGGGTCTCTCCCTCTTGGGATCTATGTCGTCCAAATATATACGGTCCATTTCTTCTGTCGTCCGTTTTAATTAGGCGCCCACTTCCAGATATTGTCACGGTTGTCTGACATCAGGAAAAGACAGTTCCAACACTTCATCTTGTAAGATACATAACTATTAGTATTGAATTATTGGATAAGTAAACGTGAATGTATTGGCATCATAATGGCAAATAAGAAACTATGAAGAAATGATTTGAAAGAAAAGAAATCCCCCCAAAAAGCAGTTGTGTTATTTGCAGAAGTATGCATCAATCGGATTACTGTAGCGTCGATCGATGCAACACAAATCGAATATGAAAATAGAAATATTATCGACACTTGAGCTCTGAATCGAAGAAAAAAAACACATTTAATTAAAATAATGAAGTATTAAAAAAACTTGTCGTCAAAACTATTATGCTTGATCTTGTAATTTGCCACTATGTTTTCTTTAGCTTGTTTTCGCTGATTTCTCTGACTTGATGTTTTTCTTTTGCAAAATTATGGAGTGAACGAAAGAGGATGAAGTGAAATTATGCTGCTCACTATTTACTTCGTCTGTGCCGAGAAGCTCTAAATGTTTTTTTTTTTATGTTTTGATAATTGTTGATAAACGAAGTATTTAAAGGAAACCATGTTCTTAACGCTTATGATGTTCTAGGTATCAAAAGGCTTGTTTGATGATGAAAAGATATCTTTTGCTGCAAATCATTACAAAAGAATCTTTTCAAAATCTCCACCAAAAATGACTGTACGGGAAGAGATTTTGCGATGCTAAATTGTATGAATCCTGTAATATATTCATCTTGTTTTTAAACTATTTGCTCATGGAGCCAAATATCATTTTTAGAAAAATGAGAGTCAAAATTCAAAGGGTTTAGTTTAGTTCAGCTGTGCAAAATAAGCGAAAGAAAGAAAAGACATGTCATGGGCATTTTGAAGTTATAACTTGCTTTACAAAGTGTAACGAAATAGACAGGATCAGGTTACCAGTGGACAGTGGGGATAGGAACGTGGTCAGATTTGGAATCTGTGTCAAACTGCCTACGTGACCAACTGGGGTATCAGGTTATCGAAAAACCGTTGGGAATTTGAAAAGTGGGAGGAGTTATGACCATTAGGTGTATAAAGGCTAGATCAAAAACAGTAAAGTTAGTTGGGGTTAGGAGGCAGTGGGGGTCGAGATGCCCTGCCTAACGGCCCGGCAGCGGCAGTAGCAGTAGAAGAAGCAGCAGCAGTAGCAGTAGCAGTCCTTGAAAAGCGACCCACTCCTTTAAACAAAGACATGCAACAGAATTTCCGTACCTCGCCGAAATCCGCAGACCAGAAATTGACCTGCGTGGTACGGAAATAAAACTTCGTAAATACGTGGATTTTGTCGTCTTTTCTCTCCACACACGTGGGAGTGTTTTCTTTGTGTCCACAAATGAATTTCCCTCCACAGAGAGACATCAGCGGCAGATCGGACATGAGACAACATCACCATCACCATCATCGCCGTCTGCAGCCCGCGGAGGCGATCTGGACAGAGAGACATCATCATAATCATCGATGCCCGCATCGGAGGAAAATGATCGTCTCTGAAACTATCTAACTTCTCTAACTCTCTACATCTCTTACCCTCATGGCGACCTATCCAGAAACTAATATCTCTCGCTCTAAATCTATCTCTCCCTCTCTTTCCCTCGTGGCGGTTAGTACCCCAAGTTAGGCTACACAAATGCTGCGCTTTTTTCTCGCATTTTTGTCCTAGCACATGAGACATTATCTTTCAAACATTTTCATATCCACCTCTGTTATATTCGCATGCAAATACTCAGATAACGTTATAATCAAATCATAGGAGTGAAAGAGAGACTCTTTAATCAAAACCATTTAAAATGGTGCCATTCCATTCTGTCCCCTTCCCCCGAGAACATTAATTATATATCCTTTATTAAAAGTATGTATTCCTATTCTGCAGAATTACAGTTCTAAAATGCGAAGTATAGATACAAATTCCGGCACAGAAAACAACACGCATATGCATATGAAAACATAAGCATAAACGCACACATGAATACACTACAATAACGATATACACACACTTACTCAGAAATGCCAATCCGAATATTCACACTTAGAGCACAACAATACTTACACTTTGCAGAAGTGCTGGAGATTTCTCGCTGAACGATACTCCACGACCGGGTAGACCAGTTGAGGTTAATAGCGATCAAGACATTACTCTAGAGAATAATCAACTTTATACGACGCGAGAGATGGCCAGTATATTCAAAATATCCAAATCAAGCGTTGAAAACCATTTGCATCAGTTCAGTTATGATATTCGCTTTGATATGAGGCGTCTACATAAACGAAAAAAACAAAAACAAACACTGAACCGTATTTCGGTGTGCGATTCTCATCTTAAACGTACGAACATGTTTCGTTTTTGAAACAAATTGTAAATGGCGATGAAAAAGGATGCTTTACCAAAAACGTTATACGCAAGACTGAATTATCACTAACAGCACCAAAGGCCACTCTTCATCCAATGATGTTTATGCATATGATGGAATTGAAAAGGTGTCCTCTACTATGAACTCCTTCCGGAGAACACTATGAGATTGATTCAATTACTGCTCACAATTAGACTAATTGAAAGCGGCAATCGGCGAAAAGCGTCAAGAATCAATTAATTGAATCTAAGTATGATTCTCGCCTTCTTTCACACCAAACCCTTATCCATCTGTTTCATGTAAACATAATATTTGCCATCTTGTTCACTCTCCCCGTCCTTTATACACATTAGGTATAACATGCTTATACACACGATGCCCTTTTCACGCATATATAATCTCGCTTTTCATCAAACGAAAGCAACATTATGCAAGAAAGAACAAACTACAATTAATCATTATTCTCGTAATACCACATCGGCCCATGACAAAGACGGTTTCTCATGGCGAGCGCACCTGACACCGACCCTAAATAATGTTTGAATACTTCCGATAGTTTTTTTTTAACACACATCATCAGTTGGGGTAATACGTTTTAGAATGAGTTATGGGAAGGCCGTGTGTCAATTTCCTTAACCACAAAATCTGACAGTGAAATATTGATGTGACTGGCGGTCGTCATAGAAACAAATATAAAGAGGAGAAACAAAGCAGGTACTTTGGTAACCGAAGTGAGGCTAGATTGGTAAGTCCCAAGCAATGAATATTTACAAGAAATCAATTTCTTAGTTATTCCCAGCCTCGTTTCCAGTTCCGCGCTCTACACCCGGTGGGCTTTCGATAAAACTTGTTTTTGTAGACTTGCTAGAGTAGAAATTAATTTCTGGCTGAAATGTCAGGAATCGATTCTATTCGAATGAAGGTTCCATATTCACGCAACCTTTCTGTAGAATGTCTCATACAATTAACCACTATGGACAACTATATTCAGATCTAATTTTTAAATTCGTTGTGTATTTAATTTGAAAATGATGAAAATATCTCTATTCGTACCAAGAATAGTGAACGGAACAGAGGCCATTAACCGTTTACAAATTTATCTTCGCTAAATACGCCACGCACTCAATTTTCTTTTTTATTGCGAGAGCCATAACAATGAAAGCAGAAATTCTCAACAAAATGCTGAAAGCATATTTAAGCAAAATCAGACTGCCTGCACCATCTCCAATAATACCTACATATTTATTTCCTGGTTTAATTATATTTTAATTTAATTCGAGACTTTAACTATGTACCATTTCAGACACCTGTTTATGCGATTACTTTTTTTTCGTGTAAAACCGAGTGAAGAGTAAAATAAATGAAAGCCAAAATGCATTGTTTTTTTCTTATATTGTTATGTTGTTATTGTATATCGTGATGGGCGTTGGTGAGACGAAATCCCACCTTGGCACCGATAGTTGCGACACAAGGGGGTCAGTTGTCTTTCAAAACGGAACTGGTCGTGAGAGATTTGCCGTTCTGTCTGGGTGTATCAGATTACCTTGTCGGACTGGTTGATCTGCTTGGGTGATACTTTAAGAGACAGGTACGAAGAGAGGGTGAGATTAATCACACCTGGTGCTCTTAGTGTCGACTGGTATCGTAGGAGGTTAGGAATGAAATCGAACCAGAATTCGATGTTTGGTCTGAGTGGAAGCCAGAACTCCGAATGTTGATTATCTAGTCAGACAATCGCCCGCCTTTCTTCAGATAATTGGCATAATACAATTTCCTTTACCTGTTTGGCTTTGTGTCAGAAAATTTATCCTATTTGCTAACTACTGAATTAGCCCTAAATTACAAGCAAGAAGAGCGTTCATGCCTGTGGCTGAGTTATATCGTTTGCCGAAGAGTATGTTGGATATGATTTACATTAACAGTCTTAATTAATTTTTTAATAGTTTTTCTTCCATCGTTATTGCTACTTTTTATCCCAATGTTCAAAGCATCGTGAATCGGAAATAAAGCGGTATCCTCCGAAAAGGCAAACTAGCAACCCATATCCTTGGAGCACGTCCGAAATGGGTGTCATCTTTAGTGATTTGATTACAGAAGCTTAACGCCGAGGCACAGTGAAATCTACAGTCAGGAGAGAGGTGAGTGTGTGCCTGCATAAGAGAGTATTAAAGACTAAGTAAGTCATATAAGTAGATGACTGCTTTTTCGGGAAGGACTGATGTCAACTAGATGGATTGGAACAAAGTGTACATTTTTGCCTGCATTTAGCTGAAAGCTGTCTCATTGCCTTTTTTAAAGTTGCAGAACCCGTGCATCTTGAGAAGAGAGGACAATAAATAAATAATAAATCATATTGTAAAAACAGACGTTTTTTTCCAACTCAAATACTGTCGGATTTATGTTGCTCCTTGTTTCTGAGGTCCCATTCTCGGCGACCCGTTTGATACACAACGGACTTTTCATCGGGGCTGCACATGCCAAGCGCATGGTAATGCTACACTGGTCCAAGTACATGAATAGTAACTCCATAGTTTGACATCACTAAGAGACAGACATTATAGTTCACTATGCCCGGCACAATGGGTGGTTTAGGAGACGTGTATATAGAAAACTAACACACATGGGGTGATATATGGATTTTAATTAAAACAATATTTTGATAAAAGAAATTAGCAGTGATATTGACGCCTCAATGAATCGGCAATCATACGTAGCATCCTCTTAAGGAAAACCATCCATTACAAAGAACATCAACATCTGCAAATAGGAGGGAACATTTGAAGCATATCAACTTTAAGGCCAGCTTACACAGGATTTATGGCCAATATGACCGTAGATTTCCACAGCAAACCTACTATATGCAACTTCATGACAAAGGATGGACCACCGTGTGAAATAAATATGACTAAACGCAACGCATATAATATCCTATGCAGGTATGGAAGGGAATATAAGAAGGATATAAGCCGACTCTTAAAGATTAGACTAAATAAACATTGGAAATCTCTAATCCGAAATGATATCACGAGAGCAGGCATGGCTGAACATATTTAGAAAGAGAATTGAGCACATCGCTTTCTTTGGAATGAAGCCAAATAATAGATGAAGAACCTTGTGTGCTGGATGAAAGAAGCTACCAAAACAAAGGCTGTGTAGCGCTCACTTTTCTTAATATACCAAAATAGGGCTAAAAATATCAAGCTGGCTTTATCACCTCGACGGAGCCAGCTCTGAACCCTATGAAGTACGAAACTAAGAATTAGCTTCCTTTTTCATGACGTCAGCACGGCTATACAAACCCTAGTTTTACGGTAAGCCACGCCTTATTCAGCCTGTTCCCGCCTAGGAAGCAGTACTTCATTCGCCCGTGCCTACCCATTTCTGGCAGGTAAAAAAACCCTTCTTATCCACTTAATATTTAGACCGCCTAGGGCCCACTAAGTTTTTTTTACATCTCTACTTTTTAAATATGGACATTTCTTCAAATGCCAATATTTCTTGATTTCATCTCGGTTATCGCTCCGTTTCCTTTTCGCCCAGACTAGGAATAAACGCCTCAAATATCGACCATTCGAGAATTAACGATGACCACCGATTACTTTAGTTTCTACTAAATCAGGCTTAGCGGTGCGACCCCTTAAAATGTTTTCCTGGTTAGAAACTATCCTTCCTCCATGCCGGCATCTTTTCCCTTCTGTCATATGCTCTCTTTTTCTTAACTGATTTCTTTTGTCTCGATCACATATCCTTAGGCGCGATTATCACCTATATATCGGTTCAGAAAATCGGCTGCATCAGACAAAAGCTATCCACAGAAACTACTATTTACCTTAACTCTTCATTCTGCATCACAAAAACCTCTCACTCAAACTCTTTTTACACATATATGTAACTTTTTTAATTGTACCTCTTTTCATTTCATGTTAAATGCAACATTTCATTTCTATCTGACGCCTTTGTTCAATTCCTTATCATGTTTACATGATGGCTTCTTTGTTCGTATTGTCCGCCATAAAACCAATATGGCCGGTTATCGTCTTCCTCGTTTTGACCACGTGACCTCCTTCCTCCTACAGTGAGAACAGCAATGGCCACTGCTGGCTACTACTATTACTACTACTACGGCAACTGTCCTCCATGACAGGTCAACTCTCACTACTACTTTTGAACGCTATTTTCAAATAGAGAAACATCTAGATTCTCTCACAACTTACAACTTTAATTAATTAACTTCTCCCTTGTTAACATCTTTACATCTTTGCCAGTTATAATCTTGTAGCAACCCCAACTCTACACCTGTAGAAACCAGGGTGCAGCACTTTGGCGTCCATGCTCAGTGGGAAAAAACTACACTATACTAGAGAAGAACCTCGCAACTAATGACATCATCAGTGTCTCTTGAGTTACTGAGATGCTTAGCATATGTGTTGATCTACTCAGTTTATGTAACCGTTTTCTTTTCAGTCTAACTACAAAAATGATCGATGCTGCCTGCAGGAATCTAACACCCAAATCCACTTTTATCTATAATAGGGATCCCCTTCCCACCGAATGAATTATACAGTTCTATCTATAATAGGGACCCCCTTCTCACGGAATTAATTATCAATCTGAAGAAGGTCGAAAAATGCATTATCCAAAACGGAAAATGCATTGGCCAACAAAGGTAAGACTATTAGTCCGAACAACACGTAGAAGGTTATTTGTAAAAGAAAGTGAGCCAATATTCCACAAGAATACAGTAATGGTTAAGTTAAATATGAAGAAAAATATACACGAGTAGTAACTACAAGCAAAGGTTTTGCAATTAATTATTAATGTTGTCAGATTAATGTATCTGAATACTTATCCAAGTGTCACTTCGCAACAAATCCGTATATTTTCAACTTTTGATATTCTCGAATTCACATCAAATTAGATTACGTGGGTAAGTATATTGAACATTTTCAAATGTCTAAATACTCGAAAATATTTTCCTCACCACTATATATAAGTAAAAAGTGAAAATAAAACAATATTAACAATCATTAAGCAAACACACACACAAATACACACAAGAGAAAAAGTAATTACAATTGATAACAAAAACTTCAATATACTTACAATATCTTTTCTTAAAAGTATTTTCTCCTTTATTCATACATTTCTCGACTCTCCAAACCAAAACTATCTCTGCGTTAAAGCGGGTCAATGTAAAGACAGTTAAAATGTCAGCTATTAAGTGATTGGAAAAAATAAAATACAACATTCCACAAAGCATCATCTTTTGCAACAATTGAAACGTGACAAATCCATTTCATCCAAAATTTTCATAATCTTATTTATTTATTGTGTTTTTAAATCATTACATTAAAATAATTTCTTTCGAGAGAATTCCATCGGCATTAAATCAATAACTTTCTTGCGTGGTTCCTGTTAAGGCTAACAATTGTCTGTTTCACGTCAGGACTGATACACAACAATGTCCGTTAATTTAAATATTTCACTGTATTGATAGATGTAAATGTGAATGCCGTATAAACATTCGAAATTGATTTTCTTATCTCGTT
Organism: Architeuthis dux; assembly: GCA_006491835.1. Taxonomy (NCBI): domain Eukaryota; kingdom Metazoa; phylum Mollusca; class Cephalopoda; order Oegopsida; family Architeuthidae; genus Architeuthis; species Architeuthis dux. Next base: position 382,804 of record VCCN01003906.1, read on the forward strand.
TCGTAAGCTATATTCCTTTCTTCCTTTCCATTTTCTTCCTTCTTGCACTCACTTCCAATCAAGAAAAAGGCTTAACAGTGGGGAAAGATCTATTCAAAAATAAAACTTACCACATATTGCGAACACGAAAATCAAATAGAAAATCGCATAACTTTTGAAGTAAACAACATACGGAGACAAATGAACCCAAGGAGTTTAGTGAAATGGCTATTGTTATGATTCAGACACCTTTTGACTCAGGACAAACTCAATAGAAAGAGCAAAAGTTTGGTTTCGGGTTCGCGATAGGTGTAATATAGGGTTAAAAATGAACTCCATGGAATATCATTTCAACCTGTTACCTGGCAGAATCTTAAAATAAATACTTAATGGAGTAAGAAAATAACAGATGGAGAAAGAAACCAACCCTATGCACGAGGATCTATTTCACCCCATAAACCATGTAATATAGGATTAATAATGAACCCAATGGGGCATTATTTTAGCATGTTACACAGCAGAATCTTAAATAGACATATCAAGGACTAAGAAACAACTGGCGAAAAAAAGACCCACCCTATGAAAATAGGCCCACGTTCATACGTGGGCCTATTTTCATCCTAAACTACAGTGCATGGTAGCCAGCATTAAATATTTAGTTTAGATAATTATTAGTAATATACATACAGATTTCATTTACATATGTATAGAATAATCAGTCTACTTTATTTTGTTTTCTCTTTTGCCTTTAAATTACTATCATCATCTTATCTAGTATCATAAATGTCTGCTTCCAAATCTATATTCTTATGTTAATTTTGATTTGAAATCCAGAGCATAAAAGTATTTTTATTGAAAAGCTTTGGCTTTATACCTCTTTAGAAAACTAATGCAGAATAACTTTAGTCGAGCAACTTTATGTTCTCATTTTCAATTAACTTGGGCTACATCAATTCGACATAATATACTCGACTTAAATTCATAGCAAACTCAAATTTAAAAATCTAAAATATATATAAATACACACCTGAGTACATTTTGGATGCACACATTTGCAATCCATTAGAGGCCATTGATTTTGAATTAAGAAATACTTTATACATTGAAGGAGAGATAGATTAATAATTTCACAAACCCTTATATCATTGGGAAAAGTCAACCATATCGATGCAACATGAAATCTGGAAATAAGAAAAAGATCAGAAAATGAAAAAGATTTTTTAAAAAAGGTACGGTGTGAAAGTAAATAGGCGAAGATAAAAATAAAACCAAAAAACAAACCCAAATGTATTGGAAATTGAATGAAGAGGTAGAAGATACAAATCAAAATATGGAAGACCAGAAGAAGGATATGGAGAAAACGGTAACAATCTGGACAGAGGAAAACGAAATATATTGGCTTTAAGAAACCATTTTCGATCAGTAATTGGAAAGATTGTACGCAAATGAACCGGAAAATGATGTTGCACGCAAAACTTGTTCTCTTTGGGAATGTCCTATGATGAATAGGTGTGGTTATTCCTGAAAAATTCAGGATGATTTAGATTGAGGCAAGAACAAAATGTGAAGATTGTTGGAAGGGTGCAGCTAAGATTGGTTTTGGTGGAATCGTTGATATCCATAGTTAGTTGGTAAAAAAAAGAATTCTCTGAAAGGCACGTGGAACTGAGAATGATAACATGTTCTTAGTGGATGGAATTATTAAGTTGCCTGAAAGGTGGCAGAAGATAGTGGAACAAAACGATGAATATGTTAATGATGAAAATAAAACATTGTTTAATTAACAAACCGAATGAGCTTTTTGACCTTCCTAATACATCATAAGAAGAAAATGCTACATGTTGTGACTCTTATGGCTCGGATTCATAGAGTGGTTCTCAACCACAGGGTTCTCGTTAATGAAGAATACTGAACAATAGATTTAAATAGATAAAACATTTATTTCTCATTTTATCATATTTAGAGCGTGAACATCGGGAATTAGAAACCGTCAACCAAAATATAGGTTTCTTCAGTTTTCAAGTGAGTCTGGATGGCTGGTTATCAATGGAGCTAAAGGTCTGAAAATTTAAACATTTACTCGTAATTATGTCTAGGGAAAACATTTATTTTTGTTTTTTGAAAATTCCACTTCCTCTACATAGGTTTTTAATGTGTGTGTGGGGGGCGGGGGGTCAATTCAAAATGTAAGTCTATACTAAATTGGTCCCTTTTTTGTGTCCGGCAGCTTTCCCGCGTTTTTTTTTTAATTCAGACTTTTTTTTAGTGATCACCACCCAACAAAAGACGACAGAAGTAACTTATTCATTGATCACCCCGTTTTCAAATTTTTTGATTGATCACTCCCAACACGGCATGCAGGAATATTCTCAAACTAAGCGATGGTTAAAGGCACATACTGACCAGGCCAAATGGAAAAATTTAAAAAAATAGAAATTAATTTGATTCTCTCAATTGACAAGTTTCTCATAACTGACGTTACTTGCTTCCTTGTTTATCGAAACTGTTAATAACTAACAAATAATTGTCAGTAACTTATCACGGTTGCGATTCTATTTCATACTTCCCGTCAAATACGTTAAACATAATTTATTCATGTGAAACATGCACATAAATATATCCGGGATTCATTGGCGCCTCATAATTATCGCAGACTCATAGATTGAAAAAGAATATATATACATTAATTGAAATTGTTTTTTTTAACCGTTTTGCATCTCTCTTTAGATATGTTAAGTCTCTCATAGAGAAAGAAAACCGAGAATGCAGAAGATGACAAAAGGGAGGAACTGTCAGATATGAATTCAAGACCAACAAAAGAAACTGAAACATCTGCCATGAGTGAAGAAGAAAAAGAACAAAAAACAAGCCAAAACAAAAAACTGCTAAGAGGGGGGAAAACGATTGAGAAAAAATCGTAAAATCCTAAACAGAGAAAGTAAAAAAGACTATTACAATTTATCGAAACTAACGACAATACAGTTGAATAATGTGATCTACGCTGATACAAGATGTTAACAGAACAATTAATAAGAAATAAAAAAAACACATCCATCAAGAGTAGGTTTGCAACTGAGACTAGAGAATATATTCTATCCCCAAAGAGAAATATTAAATTAAAACTCAAAAGTTCTCTACACCGTTTTAGTGGTAACAATAATAGCTAACTTGATGAAGAATTAGAAAGTTGACTATTGAAGAATCTCTAAGTTAGGTAAGTATAACATGTCTATGATACTACTGAATATAATCAGTAAAGAAGGATTAAAATTATGAATACAACCGAAAAGATCAGTCACTAAATGTATAAAGGTGATCTCAAAATATTCACAAAGAATAAAATTGAATCATGGGTCCAACAGAGTTTTAGCAAAGATGTAGGAATGGTATTCAATAAAGACAAATGTGAAGTGTTAGTAATGTATAAAGGAAAACCCATGAGAAGAAATTGGATTGAATAATGTTAGATAAAAGAAAATCCATTATGATATGAAGCATGGATGGCCGCTCCAAGCATGTTGAAGTGCTTGAATGTGATTCCATAAAACCGGAAGAAATGAGAGAACAAAGAAGAAAAGAATACATCAAGAGATCAGAAAGACCTTTGAAACAATAATGAACAGTATCAATGGAATGAAAAGTATGAATATATGGTCAGTATCTGTTGGGGTAATAGAAACCCTTTGGAAGCTGGTTAAGAGTAGAACTGGAATTAATAGACTGACGGACCATAGAATTAATAATGATGCACAAAGCCCTACGCCCGATAAATGATACTGACATATTTTATGTAAAGAGTAACTAAGGAAAAAAGGACTCGTCAGTATCGTAAACTATTTTCGTCAGCAATAACGGAACTTGCGAATTTACACATCAAAGCAGAGGATAACAATTCGAAACAGCAAACAATTGGTAAAATAACAACAAACGAGAGAAACGGTGAAGAACACAACAAGAAAAAAAAAGTTGCAAAATCAAATATTTATGGATAATTTAAAAAAACAAATAAAGACGAAAAGACGCTATGCAGATGACATAACTATATAGATGGAATATCTTATATTTGCAGCCTAGAATAAATGTAGCAGAACATATTACAGTAAGGTAAAGATTAACAGCAAATGTAGTCTAAGTGGAAAAAGAGACGAAACTGTTAACAATATTCACTTAGTTGATCGAAATGGAATGTAAAGAGAGGCACGGACATTGATACAATTCGAAATGTGCAATTAACGTGGGTTCGGCCATGTAGACAAATGGTTTGAGCCCAATCCAGAAACTAAAAGACACTTTGACAACCAGACAAATCATACCATCCAAGCAAAAAGACTCGTCCAGGTTGTTGTGACAAAAGAAAAGTGATTTTATCGGATTGTGGACATGAACAATTACTGCAGACCACAGGGGAAAAGCAAAGAACGCAGAAAATAGAGAAATACCAGGACCTCACTCGAAAACTGAATATATTGTGAACAATGAGAGTGAGGGTTGTGTCTATAAAGCTTGGTGCACTTGAAATTGTCCCAACGACGATAGACGCGTGATTTGTGGAATAGAATATTCCTTTTTTCTTTAGTTTCTTTAGGTCCAAACCCACCAGACTATGAGAGCGTTGGGGGTTGGCTGATGATTGAGATTTGAGAAGACTTGCCGAAAGGTCGATCCTCATTGATAACCGCAAGATACATCATGTGAATATGTAAACGATTTCAAAGTATTTGCATGGAACAAAAGTAAAATTGAAGCATTGATTAACACAGTTATAAATTATAACGAAGACATAGACATTGAATTCGGTATAGAAAAATACACAGTGCTAGGGTTGCAGTGGCGGATACGGAATCAACTAGAGTATTAAACATAAATGGCTGCTACAAATACCATGAAGTACTTGAATGCTATTCAAACGCCATCAATAGAATATATCACTAATGTTTGCTGTGGTTGTTGCTGATAGTTCCAAATATTCTGTGAAAGAAAGCAATTATGCTGTAGGTAACAGATCATGACACGATCTTCGGCAACATTATGTCAGGAGGGCCTGTGTCACTGAAAATAACAGAAAAAGCAGCCTCATACATTTACTGTCCAAGTCTTTCCTGTTAGCAGGTTACAATATCTTTACCTAGATGATACACTCTGAATATACAGATCCTGAATAATAATTATAATGTTATATCACAGCTACGCTCAGTCTCTACAATTGACAATTTTCTGCCTTTCAAAATAGCGTAGGAATTAATAGAAATACCTCAGATACACCAAGAAAGAATGTGAAAGACTAGGATGAGTGTTGTCAGAGTGGTAAATCAGACCTTAAGCGTAATCAATATTCAGATGAAAGAAAACATAAGTAAGCTTCTTTGTAAATTCTCAAACATCACAGATAATGACAGACTGTCTTTGTATACACACTAAGGAGGGACCCCTCCGTACCGCAGAACAGCTTCCTAAGACGCGTCCTAAGCTGAGGACCTTAAATCGACGGATAAACGGATTAGGAAATACACACCAGAGATAATCCAGGCAGATTAGATGTAAAAAGGAAAGGATGAGTAAAAGGACTCATTCGTATTGCAGTTTTTATTCAGTCGGCTACATTGGGACTTGCAAAAGAGGCGCAACAAATGAGAGAATGGATTATTGCAATCTCGCCCGTAACAGTAAAGCAAGTAATAAAAAAAACACAACAAACGACGGAGCATCGAGGAACACAACGAGAAAAGAAAAATGGCAAACGAAAAAAATCTACCATCCAATGGGGGATTAAACATACAAAATAGAAATATTGCAGGTGAAAATTCATGGATATATTTACGCAGAGGACACGTAAAAAGAAAAACAGAATCTCTTATCGAACCAATTATGTCAAAACAAAAAGAAATGACAAAACACAAAAAGAGTAAAGGCCATCTCTGTGGTGACTGTAAAACACATCAAAAGCGAATGTGGCAAGCTGTCTCCAATGGAATATAAAGGACATGCACAATATAGTAGGAACAGTAATATACTGTGAATTGCGCAAAATACGTAAATTCGATCACATGAACTAAGCAGAGTCTTCCCAAGATTATAAAAAGAGCGGTATATTCTGGGACTTTGACATGCTGATCGATCATCTCATTCAAGCAAGAAGACCTCATATGTTTTTTATGAAGAAGGAAAAGAAAGTCTACCAGATTGTAGACATGCCAATTTGGATGTGAGTAGGTATAGATGTGTGTGTGTGTGTGTGTGTGTGTGTGTGCGGTCTGTACGCATACGTATATGAAAAAATGACCGAAAATGAGGTTCTTTGCTTCCTGGTGGAGTGATTTCGAGAGATGTGTGAAATGTCCGGAGAGACACAGAGAACTTTGACAGACGAACAGATTGATTATTCTGTTCAAAATCCTCCGAACTGTTCACCGCGTATATGCATAAGATTCTCCGCTTGTTTTTTCTCTATTTTGAATACAGAAAATGTTATAACATTGGCGAATGTCATCTCATTTACTCGAACGTTTTCAGATCTTTTAAATGATGTATCTTAGCTGTAAAGCAAAGGAAAATCTCTCATGTATTTTTATGTTAAGTTTAGAAAGATTAATATATTACTCAATAGTATATAATTGTTAAGCATTACTAATGCACATACGTAGGTGCATAAATACAAAATTCATAGATACATCCTCGGATTGAGTTAATTCTAGCTGAAAGGAATCACTTTGTAAGCCTCCCCGATATCGAAGCGACTAGAAATACTGAAATATTATGTAATTGCTGATTAATGGAGATTGACCTTGGTGACCTTTGGGATTTCGATTCTATTGCAGAAGCAAACACTCATCTTTCTTAATTAGGAACATATTTCTATTATAATACTTGATAGTATTTGTGCATACTTATACATTAGATGCACCCCTATCTCTTTCTTAGTGTGTTTATAT
>VCCN01003906.1:434631-449120 GCA_006491835.1 Architeuthis dux
TATATATATATATATATATATATATGCTTTCCCTTTGAATATAGAAGTTTCATATGTATATGAGTTTATATTTATATGAGTCTTAAAGCTTTTAATATATATATGAGAGAGACAAAGGCAAAAAGCGAGAGAAAGTGTGTGTGTGTGTGTGTGAAGTATGTATGGGGCAGCTTATTTCCCCTTAAACGCATTTTATTAAAGATGACCGTAAAGGACATTTTATTAAACATTTCAGTATCTTTCTTAATTCACTTGGAAGTTAATACCAATATGTTCCCAAATGTATATAGGATTATCCAGCACTTGCTACTATACTCGCACGCATTATCAATATACTAACGAATGTAGTAGACTTTTTCAATATGTTAGATGCTTAGCGTCTGTTTTTATTTGTAAAATAATAAATTAGTTGTCTGCTATTTTATGACATCAACTACAATCGGATTTCGTGTGGTTTATAGTAGAGAATATGCATATAAATTCATTCCTTAGATTGAATATTCATTCTCAGTAAAGTTCTCCATACTGTATATATTGAAGGCATATTTCATTTGACAACCTTGATCAAATCGAAGAACTGGCAGATAAACAAAATCTACTTCCAACATTGGCAAAATGTCCAGACAGTTTTTGTCAGTTAATATCCAAATTAAATCAATATAGAGTCCGCTGCACTCTTGGAACAGAATACAGATACAGTTTAGTATTGTGTGCGTATCAAACAAAGGATAACAGTAAATGTATCAATGAAAGTCGAGAACAGCTCATTACGTTTTCATTCTCTTATTTATATAAATGGAAACGTAATACTGCTTTCCCAAACCATTTTCGATTTCCCCGGGAATATGTTTATTTCCATTTATGCTTATCGTCTTATTGTGGCATCGTATATTTTAACAAAAGATTTTAAATTCTAAATTTTCTAAAATAAATTCTAGATATTCTTTAAAAAAGGGTCGTTTTTTTATATGGAAAAGGAAACACTGACCCTCTCTAATCTATATCTTATTTACTGTTATACTAACCAGATTAAATCAACTTTATCTGTGCCTTCTGCACACACACACACACACACACACACACACACACACATACACACACACACGCGCGCACACATTCGGTCATGTGACACCTTCACTGACTTCACTGTGTCTGATTTCACTGTGTATATCATATAAACTTTCACAGTTGAAGGGTGCTCATTTATCAAGGTGATCTGTTTCATACGCATTGTCTAATAAACAACTTTTCATTTTTCCCCATTGCCCATTCATTTATAAGTAACCTTCTAAATCGATAGGATGTGTGTATTAATACAATGGGTTGTTTACCGTCGAGCTAAAAGGGTTATATAGCAGATGAAAACAGGATGGCTAAAGGACGAGAGTGTTTGTGCAGCGTGTGTGGTCCGAAAACAGCTTCGCACCGCCTTATAAAATTCCTTTCGAGGCCCTGATGTAAACAGACATGACGTGTAGTTTAACACGTACAAAGAAAGGAATGTGGCTACCTCAGCCGATTCATATGTGATTCTTTGATACGCAATCCAGGATTAGAATGGTAGAAAACAAGACTCGCCCCGTTGGTTATTTGAATCAGGAATTTGATTTTGCCGCAAACTGCTTTACTCTTTTGAGAGAAACTTGTGGATTCACAGTTTCTTTTCTTGATTGATGTGTTCCGATCAATAGTAATGAAAACGGTACGTCTCCTAAAACAATTAACAATGAATTATTGAATACAGTTTTCAATAGTGATGAGTCCTCTTCTTCCTTCCCTTTTTTACATACAGTCTGTCGGTGTCGATTTCCTGATCCGTCGATCCATTAATTTAAGTTTCTCTCTTGTCCAACTTTGGAAGTTTCAAGTGCACCTCACTATTAATACTGCTAACGTGTTCATCTCTTTTATTAAATCTGTACTGTATAGGTTGGTTTCTAATATTTGTTATTCTCCTATTCTTTCATATTTTCCCTTTCATTTCATGGAGTCACGGTTGATGCGGTCCTTTGTGGTTACTCCACTGACTGCTATTTTATCTGGCCATTCGGTTCCTTCTTTTGTCACGGCTCTTCCTTCCTTTCATCACTAGTACCGAATATTGCTCTATATCGAATGGTATTTCTATGTCATCGCTGGAGTTCTTAACTGTTTTAATCAATGTTCCAGGTTCTTTTTTGTTCTCCACGAACAGTTCTAAGTTCTCCATGTACATTAAATTTACCGTATTGGTATCATCATCATCATCATCATCATCATCATCATCATCATCATCATCATCATCATGTTAGGTGTTTATTTCGGATTCTTTATATATAAGGGGGTTGTTATATCTATGATGTGTTATTTTATTTTGACTGGTATTTTTGTATCTTGTTCTTGTTTTATGTTCCTGCTTTTAGCTGGAAAGTTAATTTATGACTACACATGGAACAGATTTCCGTTCTACGGTTGAGTAACTTATCCCTATATTTGAATGTTAGGATCCTACATGTTTCTTCCAGGCATAGCCAATATTTGCTGTGTAGGCTATCGGGCGGACGGGCGTGTGCTAATATAGACCATTTAATTTGTGGGGCTAATCCCCTTTCCTTTATTTCCCAAATATATTTCGATAGTGTAGTACTGTGCTTGTATTTTTCCTGTGAGAAACTTACCTTATAGTTCGTGAACCTTTCCTTCCACATGCCGATGCCAATGTTTGCTAATATGTGTTTTTTCTAGTATGTATACTTCTGCCTTATATACCATGTTTGTTTTCAGACACTGTTTATCTAGGGGGCATTTTGTTGTTTTGCAGTTGCAAGCCCTATCGACCTAATGTTCTTCATGTAGACTAAGAACAGGTCAACTTTCCACATAGGCTGTGTGGGGATGACCTTAGAGTTTTTGGCCACTATTTTGCACCAAGGATCGTGAAATTTACCAGACGGGTACATCTTCTCACGGCGAAGATCTCAATCTATGTGACGTTGACTTCTGAGGTCAACAAGGTCACTAAATGTCATTTCTTCTCGATTTTCAAATTTCTGGGCCACAATTCAGCACCCATGAAACTGAAATGTGGCATAGTGGTTAATTTGTTCACGTATTTGGCCATCATAGGTCATTTGAGGTAACCATATGTAATATCTGGTCACGTCTACCCACTTTTGGCCACAATTTGGCACTTAGTATGAAGAGATTACACGACGAATGTTATAGGCAATGATAGGTTTATACTGGAGGTCACTCGCGGTGATCTGTGGTATTTTCTGGTCATTTCTAACCAACTAAAGCAATTTATAGCATAATATTGAGTTTGTTATCAAGTACAAACCTTTTTGGGACCCCAGTAATGGTCGAGCTAATAAGATCAAATACAATTCGGTAGGTGGTAAATTTCGACCATTTTTCTACGTAGAATCGTCCCAGGGGTTAGTTTAGGATGGAATTAACTTGTTTGGGCCATTTTGCCGCCTAACAATTACATTCTTGGGGCTAATTTAGTACGTGTGGTGAACCTTGGCAGAAAAACACATGATAGGATAGGTGGTGCTGACCCCCTAGATCATTGGAGGCAAGCACAGGTTAATTCTGTATTAAAATAGCTTCGGGGAGCAAAACGAAATAACTTTAGAGGCTAAAAAAATGATTTCTTTTCTTCTTTTGTTTGTAAAAATGTGTGAAACCCTGAAAAAAGTTTTCAGACTAAAATTATCAAATTTTAACAAGGCAAAATCTTTCATGATAGCTGGCCTTTACTTGACTTATCCATGCTTTTCCCATGGACAACTTTATATTGTTTGTTCTAGGGTTGGATCCCTGGACAACCTTTCCATACTGGCACCCAATGTGAGAAGCACTGATGTATCCAGATTCCCTGTCGAACTAAGGGACGACATCATTTGTTCTTTTTTGTGCATCACACTATTTTTTCCGTTACAGCTACTTCTACATGTGTAAATAGTGTAAATAATTGTCTGTGTTTTTTTCATGGTTGCGTTGTGTAAGAAGAAATATATCATATTTTTCCAGTTTGCTTATATTTTCAGTTATTTTTCACACCGAAATGAAAAAAGATTTTCACATCAAATGAAAAAAAGAGCATTGTAGCTCTAAAAATAACGAAAATATCTTGAGCGAAAGTTCATCAAACTTTGATCGCGATTTTCGTTTGGCAGTTATTATGCACGCCTACTCATATAAAGTTACGTACACGTATGTGTATAAAATGATATTTACTAAACATTGTCTGGCACAAGGTTATAGAAGTAGGACTGGAGCTCGTGACTTGGTCCTCAAGACGAGCTTGTAACCATCGCACCGTGATAGACACCACTGTATATAATAATATGTATATATGCATCTGTGTCGGTAGAAGAATACATAAGAACAAACAATTAAAAGAAGTCAGATAGATATAAAGAGCATACCCCGGTATGTTTGTCCGACCTCATCACATTTCTAACGTCCATCAATTTGAGTTATTGAACACCTTACTTCGAATCAAGCGCAGAAACTTTCAAACATAACAGAAGAAATGTCTACAGCTTTACTAAATTGAAATACAACACAAATAAATAACTTCGAAGATCAGAAATTGAGCATTTGTTTGTGAAATAGAATGCTCTAATTCTGGAAATAATACTATGATTATCTTCCTTAACAACATTATGCTACCGTAGATCGGCAATTAAAGAATATGAGAATATTAAGAATATTAGTTTGACAATCTTTTTTCTTATCTATATTCAAGTAATTGTTAGATTTTTGTGTGTGTTTTATACTCTTCAAAATGTTTGCAAAGTAAGGGGAGATATATAATGAAGATAGAATATAAATATGGAATGAAGTTATAAAACAATATTTTGTTTCGCACAAGAACACAAGAAATAAGTAAACTCATTACACAGAAGTAGTAAGATATTTTGATCTTTAATCATGACATCCTACAGCACAGATTAACCCTTCTAACAGAAATAACGTCCCCATTGTCCTAAAAGGAAACGGGATCAAGGCGATGCATTGAGAATGCGGTTAAACCTACTTATTCAGATATTTTTTCACTAACACCACAATAAGAATTTACCTTGCGTCATATTTTGCATTTTGCAGATTAAATGCACTGTCCATTTCGCCTTTGAACTATGGAGAAACAAACAATCTAACCGTGTGACTGGGGATCCAGTCACAGACAGCATGTTTCTATCGTGCCAGAAGGGCTTGGGTCAATGGAACGCCCTGATAACTGATAACAAGGGACGGTTTTTCCCCACGCGCCTACGGTAAAAAAAAGGAAAGATCTTGTGTCACATTTCGCGTTAAGTGGGGACTTCCGTCTGGCTATTCGAATGTCACCCGGCTCTGGAACCATCTATAAAAGAGATGAATTCTCCACTTGAGTAAGGCCGAAGAATGCATTGGCCAAAACGTTGGGATAAAAACAACAATGAAGTGACCCCTAGTCCGAATATCGTGTAGAAAAACACCAATGACTCCTCTCAGAATTTCAGACAACATCTATTTTCTTCAGAATGCTTGTAAACTGTACATTTTATAAATAGTCACAATAAGATATGACCAATTTTGAGTTTTGTTAGAAAACAAAATTCAGAAGTTCTGTGTTTTCCAATATTGATGACATAACACTTATAATAATAAGAAGAATAAATCAGACACTTTATCCTTTACCCTTGTGTCACATAAAAAAGAAAAAGGCAGTTACCTAAACTATGAGTGATCATGTCAACAAAGAGTGATTGTTTTTAAAAGAGTACAGTATAAATATAATAAAGTACGTATATCTCTTGGAAACTGTTTACATTTCCAGCATTGAATCAGATGAATCATTTTAAAAATGCATTTGTACCGACGGTTGCACTAGGTACTTCCTGATTATACACTTCATTTTCGTGTATTGTTCTTTGATGAGATGACGTCGAGTTCGTTTGCGAATCGCAGTATGACATATTAGGATCGCAGAATAAAACAATAAGAGTGAAACATTAATGACCCCCCCCCCTCCAGTTATTACAGAAATTATCTACATACACAGGGTGGGTTAACAAGAGGCAGAGAGATAGTGGTTTCTGGCAGGGTCGCCATGAGGGAAAGTTTGTTGAGGGTTAGAGAGAGAGAGACGATCGTTCCTTTCTCCGCGGCTGTGGACTGCGATGATGATGATGGTCGCTCTTTGTCCGATCTGCCGTTGATGTCTTTCTGTCCGATCTGCCGCTGATGTCTCTCTGTCCGGTTCTGTCGCTGAAGCCAGGTTTCGCTGTGGAGGGAAATTCATTTTTGGGACACAATTTAAAACACGACAAAATCTACGTATTTTCAGATTTTATGAGACTTTATTTCCGTACTACGCAGGTCAATTTCTGGTCTGCGGATTTTGGCGAGGTACGGAAACTCTGTTGTATGTCGTGGTATCTAAAAGGGGTCGGTCATTTTTTCCAGGACTGCTACTGCTGCCGGGCCGTCAGGCAGGGCATATCGACCCCCACTGGCTCCGGGCCCCCCAACTAATTCTACTGCTACTGATCTGGCCTTTATACACCTAGATCTTAACTCCTCCCACTTTTCAAATCCCCAACGGTTTTTCGGTAACCTGATACCCCTCTTAGTCACGCAGGCAGCTCGACACAGATTCCAAATCTGACCACGTTCCTATGGTCACTGGTAATCTGATCCTGTCTATTTCGCTACAGACCCAATGGCAATATCCATAGCAGCAATTTTATTTGTCACAATCCTGGATCAGAAAATGTTTCTTTGGGAAGATCCTGGGAACAAGTTTTATTTCAGTCACAATTCTTGATTTGCTAACTTTTGATTGATGAAAAGCGCGAATCTCGATTGACAGGACAAAGCAACTCATAATTGATAAATACGGCGATCCACAGCAGTCATGCAGTCACCAGCAGCCAGATGTGTTGTGTCGATGGGACCGGAACACGAACCGGAACAGACCGTAATAACAGAGACTATGGGAAAAGGAGGAACAAAGGAATTTAGCTCAGAAGGGTCGGCGAAGGAATAAAGAAAATGGGGGATTTTTTTTCTTTTCTCATAATTCGTGTTCTTTCCCTCCGTTTGACCCCCATTTAACTTTCAGCTGTCATCTGGAATCGAATCCTCGACCCTAGCTGACTCCTAAGGAACCAACGATGCAAATAGCAATGCCATTATCTTCATCAAGCTTTATAGCATATTTTATTCGTTTGGTAAATGCGAAGTTAGAGAAAGTAGACACATTTTAAATGGTTAAAAACATTAATTTGTTTGAATCTTATGGACAATAAACGAGTAGTAATCGTGTTTTGTATTAGGAGAATGTGTATGCAATAGAATATAGAGAATGCATGTATATACACAACATAGAGGAATCTATTTATTAGTTTACCCTATGCACTAAGAATCCATTTTCATGACTTCATTTTTCAATGTCCAATTAATTCAAATAGAAACATGTGTCTTTAGATGAAAAAGAACTTTCTCTTTGTTGTTCTGAAAGTCGTTGATACGCCCTGCCAGGGTAAGGTTTTTGGATATTCACTCTATAATTTATTGTTCGGGTGACATTTGTTCAATTTCCAAACTCATATTTCGGGAATTATTAAAATTCAGTAAATTGTTAAAAAAGTATTAGTGTCCTTAAAGGGTCTTTGACAAATTGGAATCACTTCATTAAACCAACTGATCATATTATAGACAGGTCTTGTTAGTCACTTAACAGAAACCATCACGTGACCAATGTCTCATGGCAGCATGCCGTGTTGGGGATGATCAATTATAAAAAGGAGGTGATCAATGAATAAGTTACTTCTCGCCTTTTGTTGGATCACTAAAAAGTCCGAATTTTCAACCAAAAAAAAAACCAAGCGTCAACGCCGGGCACAAACTAGTGACCAAGTTAGCATAAACTTATATTGTAAATTTAACCCCACTAAAAACCTATTTTCAAAGAACAAAGGAACGTCTTTTCTAGACATAATAAGTAGTAAGTGGTAGAATTTGCAGCCCTCTAGCTCCATTGGTACGGCCTGTACGCGTGATACATACATACATAGAAACCTATGTTGACAGTTTTGGTGACAGTTTTGGTGACAGTTTTGGTTGACGGTTTCTAATTATTGAATAATGACATAGGTTATAAACGTGGCAGTTTGTTTGTTAAATGATGATCAAACTTTGAAAGCAGCGATTCTATTTTATGAGATTGTACAAGTGTTATGCTTTGCAATTTAATGGAAATCCATACAAGTTTTATTCTGCATAAGAGAATAGTGAACGCTGAGAGAATGTTTGAAAAACGCAAGCGCGAACGGTGACTTTGACAAGTTTTAGGATAAATACTACAGTCGAACGTATGGTGAAATGAGTGACGCCACTTCGAGTACTTGTCACCTCTAAATCTATTTCACATATCGCAGAAGAACTAGCCAAGACAGATATGTGATATGTGAAACTCGGTCAGGGACGGCTGATGCCGTAGCCGGTGTAAGGGCATTACATTTCTTTCACTTACTACAGTCGAAAAATATGTTCATCAAAGAGAAATCTTTGATTTGTGAAAATATCCCAAGTAAAACTATATATATCGGGACAAATTCCTAACCCTCAGTTGAAATCTGTCAATCGATGGACTAGAAAGCACCAGGAATGACGACAAAAATAGATTCTGAATACTCACCCTCCATACAACGTCACCTTGGTAACGACCAATTTACATTACAAATCCTAAACCCGTATCTTTCCTCTTCATCCCACGGACGTTCTCGCCTACTCAGCATATCTTGTTTGCATTAATCGTTCGCATAGCAACAGAAGGTCCCTGTCAAACTCCCCACCCCTTCTGAAGCTCAAAACCTGACCGATGGTCACTTCTAGCTGACTTTGGTATCATTTTACAAGAATTGATATTTTTCGCTTCAAGAGCAACAAGGATGACAAGAATCGTTCTTTTTGCATTTCTGTCCTGTGAATGAAAAATATTTTCTTTCATTTATTTATTCCGAGTTTCCACGTTTTATTTTTTTCAGCATATTCTGTTTTTTATCGGTATGAAAAATTTATTTTTGAACAAAGACAGAATTTTTCTCAGTCATCTCTCCCTTTAGCCCATCAACATCTACCTTTCTTTTCTCCACCCACTCCCCTTCTACCACATTTTCTAATCCTCTCTCTATCTACCCCATTGAAAACTAACTTTTCCCCAACCCTCTCTCTGTCTACCTAATCAAAAACTACTTCTCTTTCCCCCACTCTTCTCTCTCCTTTTCTATCCCAACAAAAAATACTTTTCTTTTCTCCATCCTCTCCATTTCTACCCCATCGAAAACTACCTTTTCTCCATCCTCTCCCTTTCTACCCAATATCTTTCTTTTCTCCATTCTCTCCCCTTCTACCCTATTAAAAACTATCTTTACCCCCTCTCTCTCTCTCTCTTTCTTCCTAATCAAAAAATACTTTTCTTTTCTCCATCCTCTCTCCTCCTACCCCTTGAAGGTTGCCATCAATCTTTTGAAAAACTCGAAATTACTCATTTAGCGTCTTATTAACGTGACAAGTTGATATCCTTCTATCTGTCTCATCTCTGTAGGTACTGAATTCACACAGAAGGGAACTAATTTAAAAATAGAATGATTGCCATATATTATATTGTATTAGAGTATAATTAGTGCGATACAGAGAATATTTTGAAGGCACATAATTAAAACAACTCGAATGGATACGATTAAAGAAATTAAAAGAATTGAGTATTGTAATGTACATATAATTCGCCCCTTATCGCACCAATGATGATAAAGTCACAGCGCAATGCGCATGATTGTATCAGTAAATTTTAATAAAGAAAGTTAGACTGCTAAGGATTTTTATCGCACAGCTAATTCAAGGCTTGAGTAATTAACAAATTTCTGGATCCAAAATTCAGTTTAATAGTTAAAGATGACGAGTGTAATGAAGCATTAATATGTTCTTTTCTGCATTTAAAGAAACTAAAAACACTGAAGCAAATGGTATAATGATTTTTGCATCGTACATTCAGTATAAAAATCCAACAAAAAATCATGAATACATTCTAATCACAAATATTAATAAAATTGAATTACCTGAGAGATCACATTATATTCTATTCTATAATAATGGATCATATAATGTTGCAATCTAAATTGATACTGTAAATAAAATACAAGGTATAACGATATATATTATAGTTTTTATAGCGGGAGATTCTGAGGTGCCCAACACCGAATCACTTTACAAATAATAATTAGTATAATAAAAAATAGTTTTTCTGTTTGTAGGTATGTATGTGTATATGTTACCGCAATTCAACAAAACCGGCACATGATAAGCAGAGTTCTTTTTAATGCTACACCCTCCAAATACTCTAACTTGGAGAATGAAACATTATATTTTAGGAGTGTGGTCCAATTATGATATAACTATAATGCGGAACTAGACCTTATTTCATGTACAGGTACATTATCAGAGAATTGTGTGATATCATGATAGAACGTATAATGTTCTATTATGAAGTCATCATAGTATCAGTATATTGTCAGAATTATTTGTTAACATGTTTTTTTATTTGATATTTTACCTGAGCTCATATTCTGATAACACTTTTTTGGAAGTTTTTTTTTTACCTAACAATATATTCGGATAACGCTTTCTTTTTGGAAGTTGTTTTTTTTACCTGATCTCATATTCTGATAACACTTTTGGGGGAGTTAGAGAGAAACCGTGTAAGGTGAGTGTAGGCAGCAGAATAAAAACAGCTTCATTGTGACCGTGCTTGGTATTTTAAGTGAAGCGACATCAGGTAACCTTACCAGTAATAAGTGAGATTAATTATGTATAAAATGTATAAAACATAGAAATACATTTTATACATAGAAATTAACATCGTCAACAAACTGAAAGCCGATTGGCTCAGTTGTTAATTGTTTATAATATTGTTAGATTAACCCCTTAACGGATTAGAACGATTATTCTTATCAGAATTCTTTTCATATAATAATTTTCATTTAACAACTTTTTAGTTTTATGAATATAAAAAGAAAATATATCGTAAATAAATGAATCTATCGTAGTTTTAGTATTTACTATCGTAGTTTTAGTATTTACTATCGTAAATACTAAAACTACGATAGATTCATGAAACAAATGAATTTATTATTTTAAAACAACATATGAGGCATTTGGATAACAAAAATATTTTAAAAAAAAAATGATTTTCAACTAATTTTTCAAAATTGCTTCAATTCTTTAATAAACATTCATGTGAATTCATTGAAATGTTGATTTTATGAAATAAATCTATTATCGTAAACATCAGGTTTACAACCCTCGTCCAACTAATTTTAGAAAGTAAACAAAAGCCAAGCCAAGCCAAGTTTTTCGGGATTTTGACCATATGTCATTTCAACTATTCGGGATTCTGATCATTCGAGATTTCAAAATTCAATTTTATGGCATTCGGGCTAGTGTGTTTGAAGATTATGATCGGAACTAAATTTACTGGAGTTTAGATGAGAAATTTCACATTTTATATATTCCACAAAGATGGAAGCTTCATGCACTATAAAGGAAAGTTCGCTGAGCTCTTTTTTCATCTTTGAAAAATGACGTGTGCATTTAGATGTGCATGAATGAACAGCTATAATTTGCACAACATTTCCGGGTTCTTTTGTTGCCAAATCGAGATAAATATTGTAAATTATTAGGGTAATTTGTTACAGGACACACTTCAATTAAATGTCATTTTAGAAATGCACTTGTATTCACCAATTTGTTGTTCGACTAGCGCATAAACCACTTGTTTTCCTTATATACAGTTTTTAAATGTAATTAATTACAAGTGAGGCATGCAACAATCTGATTGAATATGGATGAGTTCATTTCAAACAAGGCGTCGTATCTCGACTTGAAAAGACTTCCCTTTATTAATTATGGTCGGAAATGCCCATTTTCCACTAGATTAACTCCCTAACTGGATTCCAAGGTTAACGAGAATCAATTAACTGCAAGATAAAATGTTGTCTTACCCAAATATTTGATGGATGGAGACATTCGAATGATGAAGAAGAATAGATAATTCAATTGTTTGTTTGTCAAATCTCTCTCTCCTTCTCTCCCTCTTTCTCTCTCTCTCTCTTATATTCTATCTTTCTTTTCTATTTTTCAATGCGTATGTGTATGTGCATCCCTCTCGTTTATCTTTTCCTTTCCTTAAGTTTCCTTCTTTATTTCCTTTCTTCTTTCTCTCTATATTTTAGTTATCTTTCTTTTTTCTTTATTACTTATTTTTCTCTTGCTTGATTATTCTCTTTTTTCACTTATTTTAAACATTTTCATTTCAAATTCCATTGAACGCTTCATGCCTGGATTTGCATCCGTAATCTTATTCTTATTCAAAAGACTTTCAAATACCCGAAACAACCGAGAAGCCATAATTACCCGCAATCAGTTTGCCTTTACTGACGCTTCAGGTTCTTTCTCCATATTCCATTAAAATGAAAATACCAAAGTTAATTTACCAGTGATATTAGAAAATTTCCCGAGTTTTCTTATGCAATTATTCCAAACGAATAACTTAAAAAGAAATTGATGCGAAGTAAATCATAATGTGCTATTTACAGGAATAATTGTAGCAATATGCGAGCAAAGGAATGCGCTGTTAAAATGAAAATGCAGTTACTATTGCTTAATGTTCAGTTTTTGGTAAGAGCTCATAAATGAATAAATTGTAATGGTACCATTGCCTACAATAAATATAGGTGATAAGAAAAAGGCAATTTGACTCCTTAACATTATATGCAATCGATTTTAGATTAGCCGTTCGTGGAAGTGAAGCTGAGAAGGAAAATGGTGCAATTGATTAGGACACTTGGTAAAAGAAAGAGTTAAATCAGCCTTACATTCTAGGCCCCATCAGGATGCCACCATTCTGAGGTCTCCTAGACGTACTTCAATGCCTCTAGCAAGTTCTTGACACTGTTGTA
The DNA here is from genome assembly GCA_006491835.1 of Architeuthis dux. Lineage (NCBI taxonomy): Eukaryota > Metazoa > Mollusca > Cephalopoda > Oegopsida > Architeuthidae > Architeuthis > Architeuthis dux. The sequence continues at coordinate 447,627 of VCCN01003906.1, forward strand.
TTGCAGGTGAAACGAGCTGCCCAGAACGTGTCTTGATCCCCGATAGACTTGCCGAAATATGCCTTGTAGGCCTTGTAGACTGTAGCAGATGCTGCCAAGGAGTACTGACCGAGGCAAAGGTCAAACCCTGTGTCTTTGTCTGACCACAGATAAAGAAGATCATGGAGTTCAAGGAATTCCCCGACAAGCTCACTAGGAAGGAGAAAGCAGCTTGATACAGCTTTGCCATAGTAGTTAAGGGCTTCCAGGACAATCACAAGGCCGGAGACTATGTGGAGCTGGTTGAGACTATGATAAAAAAACTACGGTAAAATGGACTGCAGGCTTTCCCTCAAAGTCGATATCCTTGACATTCATCTTGATAAATGCAAACAGAGAATGGGAGAGTATTCGGAGAATCAAGGCGAGCAGTATATACTGGATTTCAATGTCGCAACCAAAGAACATCTAACGAGAACATGATGGGAGATTATATTTTGGGTCTGGTCTTATCAATTTAGATTTATATGTTGTTGTTTTTTAAAAAAGAATTTTAATGTGAATAATAAATATGCTAATTCACCCGTTGTACACTTGTGAATTGATACATTTCAAAATATCACTGTCCTGGTCACAAAAGCAAAGTTTGATGGGAACAATAACTATTTTCTCTACATTTTACACATAAGCAATTAAAAAGTAACAGTCACTAACCAGGAACAAAACGTCCTCTTATCCTTTTTACAGACTCGTCCCTTTTCCTCCATTATATTTGACAGACAGAAAGTATCGCTAGACACGTCCTAGAGATCTGAATACAAATTAGAAGCGTCATTTTAGTTGGTTGTTGAGTGAAAAGATGAAGTTGTTCATTTGTTATCTTGGTCCCTACTGGGGATTGGCTGATATAAAAAAAGAAAAAGAGATTATTCTTTGGTTTTCATCTTCATCAAGTTTTCTTTGTCAGTATAGAGTTACGTTGTAGATCTCACACACAAGTAATTAAGTGTGGATGGATATGTGTGAGTGTACAAATGCCTTAGTCTTTATTTATTTTGCTTTCAACCTCTTTTTGTCTTCAAGTGAGCCTACTTGTTTGATGCTTTTGTAGATGAATTCATACATCTTACTTATACAGGTATATACACAGTCGAAAACTCACCAACTTGTGTAGATACATACTACACCAGTTGTATTATTGAGAATTCTACAGGGACCTTGAACAAATTCGCATAATGATAAAACTTGTTATATCGATAGGGTATACGGCTTACTAAAATATATCAAAAGTCCACCAAAATATGTGGATAGGTTTTTATGAAAATTAAGCTTCTTTTGTAATATCATATGGTGTAAAGATGTGCTTCTGAGCAATAATTTCTTTCCTATTCGAATTTCTATTTCTTTTGAAAAACAATACTAGTCCGTGGGCCAGCATGGCCTACCGTGCACCCCACCAATTGGGAGGGTGGTGAAATTCTCTTTCTAACGATATATATATATATATATATGCAT
>VCCN01003906.1:449220-492757 GCA_006491835.1 Architeuthis dux
TGCATTGATCCGCCCCAAAATGTAATCACTTCTTCCATGGCCGAATGCCCACCTTTCCATAAAATCTCATTGGAGATATCGTGTGGAAAGACATGAAATTTGGGCTATATTATGAGGTGTGGACATATAACTACGACCTAGTTATATGTGATAATGACAATCGTGCATGGATCCGCCTCAAAATGTAGTATGTTCTTCCTTAGCCACATAATTTCATTCAGAACTCCTGTTACGCCCTCATATATATTTCTGTAAGCGTCTCAGTATACACTCGATAGACCTTTGCAGGGTGCCCGGCACTATGTTGGCCATATCATTTGATCTAGAGTTTGAGGTTTGGTCTGGTACAGGACCTCCTTTGGCTACCCCCACAAGAAGAAGTCATGAAAATAGAGCAATATTTACAAAAGTTACATATGATTTCTAATACGGAGTTAATTCTCACCCATCCTGAAATTTGATAAATATAGCTGTTTTTAGTACGCTCATAACTTTTTTTTCCCTAAAGTCGGATTTTAGTGGATTTGGGATATGTTATTGTAGGAGACAATACTACAAAATTCCGCTTGACCTCATTTTTTCCGGCGTTCGGCCCAAAAGCTAGAAAGCTAGACACGCAACTATTATAACTGTAGTGAGTTCGATCCTCACTAGGTACCCAACAATTGTGGCTATGTGCTGTACAAGGCAAAATATAGTAAATAACCTTATTGTCAGTTCGACTTGAAGAAATAAGGAATTTACTACGATCCTTTTACTAACTATTTATTTGCTTCCAAGTAGGAATACATCAATGCGTAGTTATATTGGTATTCAGCTATTTATTTATCATGTGTGAAAATATGCACACGTATTTATGCACGATTTCAGGTGAGTAAAAGCATACGTATAATTGTCTTTATTCTAAGCTTCTGTGAATATTATATATATGTCCATTAGGGCGTATCGAAAATTAAAAATTACAGTAATTAAAAAACCGAACGTGGGTGGCAACAACGAATCCCAAAGTAAACTTGAAAACACTGTGATCATCGTCTTCCTTGGCGCATTTTACACTTATGTTTCGCCTATGCTACACCTTGTGCGATCCTCAACCTCGACACCGAACATCGCGTAACTTTTGAAGTAAACATACGGAGGCAAATGAAGACATTTTCCCATGCAATTCTGTCCAAGAAATTAATAAAAATGGTTATTATTCAAACACATATTGACTCTATTTCAGGACAAAAACAGCAAAAAAGAAAAAACAAATCTATATATACACTAGATATCAAATGTTTGTCCCGTAATCTTTTTTCCTTAATCTTTTAAGTATCTATTTTAAAATTATTTTAGGTAGCAGGCTGAAATAATTTCCGATGGGGTTTATTTCAACCATATATTACTCCTATTGCGAACCAGTACGAAACAACCAGAAAGGAAAAAAAAACAAGAGAGCAATTTTCTTTATTCAATAAACTCAAAATTGTATGAAAAAATATGGTCATTTGTCATTGTATGTTGTTTATTTCAAAAGTTACACGATTTCTATCTTTTCGGCATGTTACCAGGCAGAATCCTAAAATAGACACTTCAAGGGTTTAAGAGAAGAAGATTACAGGACAAACGGTTGATATCTAGTGAATATATGAAAACATAACATCGGATTTCTCAAAATATTTTTTCAATTTTGCTGTCTTTGTCCTGATATATCACTCTATAAAGTCAAGATGTGTTTGAATCTTAATAATAACCAGTTTCATGAATTTGGGGGATCAGAATTGCATGGAAAAATGTGTTCATTTGTCTCTATGTTGTTTACTTCAAAAGTAATGCGATTTTCGATGTTCAGGTTCAGGCTTCGTTGTTGCCACCCACGTCATAAAACCTCCTTCGGCTTTTCAATTTCTGACATTTTAAATTTTCGATACGCCCTAATGTCCATATACATTATGATTACATTTTAAATTGTTGCGTTAACGCAGAAATTCCTTATTCTTCTAGCAATAACTGTCTATTTACTTCCCGGTAAGTGCATTCGTATGTACGTTATTATTGATTCAGATTTGTCGATGAATATAAGTATTCGTTTTATGCATGCATATGTCTGTTTGCTGTGTATGTGTGTGCGTGCGTATCGATATCTGTTCACGTGTGGTCGCTTGTGTGTGCAACCATGTGTCTCTTCGTGTGTTAGACTTTCATTTCACAATGTGTATGTACGTGTGTTCCATTGATCTTGTAGTGCCTTTTTACATACACACCTGACGACCATCTCGATATTCACTAATAAATGCAAATAATATATGTCCTTAGCGAAAACCGACAGAATAGGAAAAAGGAGCAGATTAGATGAATAAATCAATAAATGACTGTGATCATTGATTTTTTGTTTTTTTGGTTAGAGCAAGGCTAAAGTTGTTGGTGTTGGGAAGTCTATCAATGAGAATCATGAAGAAATCGATGAGAAGGTTACAAAGTAACAAGATAGGTTGCAGGATAGGACATCCATGTGATTGTATGACAAAAATGACGATTTTCTTATCCTGGTTTACTAAACGACACACCTCGTTACTCCATGGTGATGAATGTCTTTTGCCAATATACCCCCCCACCGAAACCAATTATGTTCTAAATTCGAATTCTTCCTTAAATTAAAAAAAAATGAAGTTTGCAGAGGTAAACAATCAATTTTAAATGCTATTCCCTCACCCATTCATCTTCCCTTTTTGTAACTTTGCAGATTGTGACCCTCAGTACTCAACTGATTCTAAACTGGAAATACATTACGAAGGTTTATTTTGCTGCTGCTACTAATCTGTTAAAAAGACTTATTAAATAACCAAACGCAAAAAGATAAAAACGTAGACAACTGGAGCAATATTGCCATATTTTCATAGGGTTACGGAAAATTCCCCACCAACAATTCACCACCATATACAATTCCCCACCAACAATTCACCCCCGAACATTTCATAGCCGTGGATTACAGAAAACTCACCCCTAACTACTTTAACAATATTAATACCAGCTATGAATTAATCGTTAAATTCCTATATCCTATATTAATTACAATAAACTAAATTTCCCATATAAATGCTAGCTATGCTCGCTGAACGGGTTTGCTCGGAAGATTAATTCTCTGAAAAATATTTCTTTGTAGGAATTGAATAGCTTAGGTCAAATTTTAAATGAAGCGTTTTGTTTATTTTTATTTTTTAATAATTAAGAAGAAAAAGTTTTATTTTAAAAAAATGCTTTTAGATACACAATATATAAACAACAACTGAAAACAAGAGAAAATTCTGACTCTGCTAAACTTATCACATGAAAAAAACAAAACATTTCTTTCAAAAACTTCTTTTAAAAAATTCGTTCCTTTTTAAATAAAATTCATCCTCAAACTAGTTTAATAATAATAATACCAGCTATAAATTAATCGTAAAATCATATAATTTTTCAGGTTTGTGAAAAATAATCTTTTAGATAACCTAAAAGATTATTTTTTTATAGAAAAGGTGGAACCCACCTTTTCTATAAAAAATAATCTTTTAGGTTATCAATTCCGTAAGTTCATGTGGACCCCATTTTACCATGTTCTGAATTTTTCTTAAGTTAGTTGACAAGCTAAACCCCTGAGACATTTCTTAGATTTTTCTAATATTATCCACAGCCTCCGTTCAGTTCTCGCATCGATAAGTCTTGGCCTCCCAATGCCTTGTCGGCGGTTGGTAATTTTTCCCTTCTCGGATTACTGATAACAGTTCATAACTGCAACATGCCGCTAGTCATAATGTTTTGGCTCATCAGTGTATATAAATGTGTGTGTGTGTGTATATATGTGTGCGTATACCCGCACCAACGTTGTATCGTCTCTCTTTTTGAAACCAGATACGTGGCAATATATTTCTAAATGTACATATAGATTCAGTCATACAATATGTATATAAAACAGTGTTGAAGTGAAGCCATTAAGATATTCTTCCAATTATCAAATGCAATACAAAAAAGTGTACATTGTGTACACATACACATTCATACACATAGACGGATACAGCCACTTGTGCATACATATGAGTACGTTTGTATACAAATATATCTACTCACAACCGCAGTACAAGAGTACACAGACAACTTACACACGTTATACAAACAGAAAGTACAGAGACAACTTACACACGTTATACAAACAGAAAGTACAGAGACAACTTACACACCTTATACAAACAGAAAGTACACAGACAACTTACACACCTTATACAAACAGAAAGTACAGAGACAACTTACACACCTTATACAAACAGAAAGTACAGAGACAACTTACACACCTTATACAAACAGAAAGTACACAGTTTTTCCCCTTAGCCAGCGAACGAGCTCATCAATACAACGTCATCAATGCAACGTCATCAATACAACGTCATCAATGCAACGTCATCAATACAACGTCATCAATGCACAAGTTTAGCGAATCCATTTCTGCTCGATTATAAGATGCATTTGTCCGCATGCGCCATTGAAGCAAACTAAAAATAGTTGACCAATGGCGTGTTGCCAACATCAGACAAAGGTTGCTGGTGTCAAAAACAGATCAAATTCATAACTGGTGTCTATCGACCAAATTCCATTCATGACAATCAGAATTAAAAGTTTTCCTTTTCCGTTTCACATTTTACTTTCACTCTGAGATGAATATGGATCAATACTGAATGACGACGGTCAAAGGTTATGAGAGAATTTACTAGTTACGATGTGAAGTCATCAAAACAGTTTTAATTATGGCTTGCAAACATTTAGGTTATATTGCTCATATGTTCTTGGCTATAGGCATGTGCATGTGAACTCCTAACATCGCTGATGTTTGGTTAAAAAGCGGCAGCGTAGTTAAAGAAACGTGTGTGTGTCTGTGTGTGTATGTGTGTGTGTGTGTGTGTTCGAACTGTATTAAAAACTTACGTATATTCCATGAAAAGTTATGTTATTTTAAAGGAGACGCTTTATTCTACAAGATAATATCTTGATTCGTTTTTGAATCGGAATTACGACGTTTAAAAATCATTTTGGTGAAAATTCGATTTGCAAAACTTTATCATAACGCGCTAACCACGCTCTATGCAACACATTTAATAATGGACTGATTTATATGATTTTTGAAAACTCATTCTGAATCATTGAAGTAATGAGGAAACGTTAAAAAATTCACATTACTTTTTTCTAAGATGAGTTTGTTTTGCCATATTTCAAAATAATGAAAAGTAATGGGCTGAAGAAATGTTCGATGTTATATTTAAACAACACATCTGCAGGAATAATTTTCTTCCTTTGTTTACTTATTGTAGTCACACTGGGATTAAATAAAAAAATTGTATTATCTCTATTAATAAATATAAATAAGAAACTATGGGTTTGATTGATGTTCTTTTGCTTTGTTTTATGTGATCAGATACAAGATATTTGAACAATGCAAGGACAAAAATGCATTTCAATCATATCTACATTCTAAATTCTAAATTAGAATTTTATATTATCACAAACCTCACGATTTTCAACATAAGCATATCGGATGAATTTTAAAATTGACTATCCAGAAAACATAAAAACAGGAGATTTTATATAAGTTAAAATTGAAACATTTTCCAAGAATACCTTTTTTAATTGTTTGTAAACCTTAAGGAAGCACAGTTTTTCTTATGGTAGATTATCAAGACCAAATTAGAACGACTGCAATAGAAATGCACCTTATTTTGTTGACTGACCTATTAATTGCAGAGCAGCAACTGACATGTTTCCTTGGAACCGTCTCCAAAGATTCTCCCAGGTGGAGGCAGGGGTAATAAAAGGCATTATATGCATGCATTGAAGCATCTACATGTCACACTCATTAATATCTTGCATACAAAATGCCACACATTGTTCTGTAACTTTCGAGGGACAAAGAAATGTTCTTGAAGACTTTATTGGTAAAACTGTGAGAAAATGTATACGAACTTTTATTCACAGAGATTTATACAAATGTTTATTCACAGGATATTCATTGAAATTTAAAAGAAATTATATTGATACGTAAAATATTTATTTTTCCAGTTGTATGAAATTAAAGCTTAAAATCGAACTTTGTGTATAACCTTTTTGATTGGATCCTCTATAATTCTTCTTTTAAAATAACTAAATGAGATCATTATATTTAAAAAGAAACTTACATGAGATCATTGTATTATATATTCAATGATACCTGTTTTTGATAGTGTGGATTCTTCATGTCCTCGGGGTTTCGGGGCTGAAGCATCATTACTACTAACCCAGGGCGCCCCAGAAGTACCTTGCAATACCACCAGGTTTTGTTGGTTATCTGTGACATTGCGGGAATACCAGATCCATACAAATACAATATCTGCCTGATCGTAGATCTCCTTTGATGATGATCGGAGTTTAGTCAGGTATATCGAGGCCGAGATGGCAATGAAACTTTGGCATATGATTACAACAGAATGACTATTAGTCGTAGAGACAAGTTTTCCCTTTCCCGACATAAACGAAAAACAATCACTTCATCGTTGAATATGAAACATATAAAACAACCAACAGCCAGACAGAGAAATAGAAACGAAGGAATAAATCGCACAAATAACTAAATCCAAGAGATTAATAAATGGTTGACTCCACTTTGGCATGACTTTTCTGAGTCGAAAAAGGGCATCTTCTCACCTTTAGCAACACCCACGTTTAAGCTCTAGGTTTATTTATTTATAGGATTATTTTCTTTTCAGAAAATGCTCACGTTTCTCGTTCATTCCGCCCAGGAATACGCATCTACAGTGAGTGCAAAATGTATCCGATACATTTCAGAAGGTTTATTTAACATCATTATATAGCATCATTAACATCATTATATAGCATCATTAACATCATTATATAGCTCCAAAATTGACAGAATTTGAACCAAAGATCCAAACACAAGAGAACAAGATAATCTTAGTAAATATCTACATGGGCTTCATGAATGCACGTGTGTGAATCTGTTATTATAGCACTTGCACATACACACACATGTATATATATATATATATATATATATATCCCGCCGTCTTAGAACATGAAAAAGACGTGGAAAGCCCTTCCCAATCTCCGTCCACGAATCCAAGTCATTCATTCATTTATTCATATATATATAATCTATACTTGAGGAGCAATCCTTCATTTATGCATGTCTGGTTAAATACGACGGACAAGGAACATTTTGTTAATTCTGTAATACATTTGTCTTGTTTCCGTACAAGAGAACGTATGTTTGGATCCATGGAGTGTAGTAGTTGTCCAAAAGTATTATCATACGTAGCGCGTTTGGCTATTAACCATTTTCGAGGTCTTTGACAATTCCAGAATTATTTCAACCACGGTGCATCTGGCGCAACCATTAGTGTGTGATGTTTTGAGCGGTAGGAAAAGTTAGTTCTAATTTGGGAGAGGTTCCAATTGCAAAATACATTCAAAACTCCTTTTATTCAGTGTTGGATTCCTCTTTCTAATATTTTAATAATCCCAACTAAGAATGAACTTTTCCAATTAAGTGTATTCAATGTTTCGCTGACAATCTTCATCATCAGGCAGAAGTTGTGGTTGTGGTCTAGTAACCTCAACACAGCTCCCACACTTCAAAATGTCGGTTTTCGTAAGAAAACAAAATATCTATGACATTCAAGAAATACGATTGTCGAATGATCGTTGTAGCAAGAATGTACTAAGGGAAACAATTATTAGAAAGAAAGAAAAAAAAAGATACCCACTCCCACTCGAACTCAGATTATTCATAGACTTCAGCTAGTATACTAATTTCTAAGCACCCAGGAAAATCTAGACGAATGCACATGGATACTAACTATAATCCACTTTGACGTCAAGAAAGAAGGGAAACTCTTCACCCTATCATCTCTTAGTAGCGTTATATCTTCGTCCCCCAGATTAGACGCATTGGTGAACTAACCAGGAAACAAAAGTACCGTTCGGTTACATCATCAACATCATCATCTCTCTTTTAGCGTTCGTCGTTGAACATAGACTTTCCTCAAGATTCACCAGACCTCTTTATCATGGACGTCGCGGAGCCAATACTTGTCTAGTTCGTCACGCCATCTTATTTTTTGCCGGCCACAATTTCGCATATGATCTCTGGGGATCCACGTTGTGAGACGTGATGTCCGGCAGTTGTATGAAATTCTTGCAACATGACCAGCCCATTGCTATTTAAGTTTGCTAATGGATTCTATGATATCACTGACTCTTCTTTTTTCTCTAATATACTGTGATGTCTTGTGATTTATCCATGTGATGTTGAGCATGATTCTTTCTTGTGCACTTTGCATGGTTCTCAGTTTGAGGGTAAATCTTTTGGTTAGGTTCCATGTTTCAGTTCCATAGGAGAATACATTGGTTGTAGACCCTTCTTTTCAGGTTTACTGGGATTTTATTGTTCTTCTTTTGAGGATTTCATGGAGATTCGTTGTCCTAGGTAGATATAGTGGTCTACTTTCTTAGTTTTCGATTTCTATCGTTGTGTCTTTGTCCTCAACATGTGTGTTGTACATGACCTTTGTTTTACTGAAGTTCATGTGAAGACCAACTTTCTTGCTTTCTTCATTCAGTTCGTCTAGCATTATTTGATTTGGTGATCATGAATGTTCTCAGCAAAAAGGAAGATGTCGTCTGCAAATCTGAGGTTCCTTAGGTATTCGTCATCTATTTTGATTCCTTTATTTGCTCAGTCTAGATTTCGGAAGATCATCCCGAGGCAGGCTGTGAAAGGTTTGGGTGAGCTGTTGTCGCCTTGTCTTACCCCTTTTACGAGCTGGAAGGGCTCAGAGTCTTTATGTAGCCTGATAAATGAACTGCTGTGACGGTAGATATGTTGCAAGACTCTGACATATACGAGGTCTACGACTTGTATAATAGAGATTTCCACTGAGGGGTCGAAGGCCTTCTTGAAGTCAACAAATACTACAGCGAGTGGCATTTTATATTCTGCTGCTTTCTCTTTCAGTTGATTTACCGAATGGAGATGGTCAATGGTCGAGTAGCTTCTTCTAAAGCCAACCTGTTCCCGTGGTTGGTTTTCATCTAGCGTTTTGGTGATTCGGTTGGTGATCACTTTGGTAAAATATTTGTAGATGCAGTCGAGTAGGCTTATTGGCCTGTAGTTGTTTAGATCTTTCGGGTTCCTTTTTTATATAATAGCATTATGATTGCAGCGTTCCAATCCTCTGGGACTTTACTCTGTTTGTGGCATAAGTTGAATAGATGGGCCAGTTTCCTTGTGATGACTTTACCAGCTTTTTTGAGTAGGTCGATGGTGATGTTTTCTGTTCCAGGTGCCCTCCCTTTTTTGTTTGTTTGGTGGCTTGCTTCACTTCCCACGGAGTAACCTCTGAGAACTCTTCGAACTGGTTACTCGTGACTTTTGTATTGTTTTTATTGTCCTGTGTCTCTGGTCTTGTAGAATTCAGGGCGCGTTCCACAATTCGGTCCCTATCCGTTGTTAGGTTCCCATTTTCTTCGAGCACACTAGTTATTTGCATTCTTCCTGTACTGAGAGTTTTGTTAATAGTTTTGAAACCCCTATTTTTTCGAGATCTTTTTCGATGACTGTCTTCGTGTATCTTCTTTTATCATCATCATCAGAAGGTGTTCATTATTTTGAACCCGTTCGCTGTTGCAAAATTAACAAGATCTTCACCTCATACGATCCGTATTTTGTAACTTGCCAACGCAACTTTCATTTCCTTGTCCTACTTGAGCATTGAATTCTCCCATAATGATGTTGAAGTATTTTTGGTATCTTGGAATATTGAGTTCAAGTCGTCGTAGAAGTTGTCTTTCTCCTCCTTGGTTGACTGTGAAGTGGGAGCATAGGTTTGAATGATGTCCAGGTTGTACCGCTTTGGGAGATGTACAGTGACACTGATACGCGATCTGAGCTTTGAATCCTACAACGTTGTCTTTGAGTTCTTTATGAATAAGAAAGCCAACTCTGTTTTGTTTTGCTTTTCCGTACAAGTAAAGAAGATGTTTGCTCTTTAGTTCGATTAGTTCTTCCCTGGGTCTTCTCATTTCGCTATTAACGATATAATGTCCCATTTGATGTTTTTCATTTCATTTTCAAGATCGGTTAGGTGCATGTCTGTAGAGAGTCTTCTGACGTTGTAGGTGCCAATGTATAGTGTTGTTTTCTTGGTGACGTTTTTGGGATTGGGTTTGGGTAATCGCCCTTGGAGCAATGATATATTTGACATGGGTTCAAGTCGAAAAGACAGTGTCAAAGTTTGCTGTGATTGTTTAACTCATCTCCAAATCAATTTAGCAACTTCTAAATGTTTTTCAAATGTTAGTCCCAAGAGATGAATTTTCGAAAAACTCTCCTATTTGATTGGTCAAATTTCATGTGTGCCAAATATCACTGAATCCTGACAGCTATCCAAAATGACTTTAATATTTGTTAGCATTTACAACGGCAATAAGTTGCTTAAATTGAAATAAAACAATGGCAGACGCTGATAAGTGCATCCTTAACTGTGTTGTATTTCATAAATAGGTGCACTTTCCAATCCATTTTAGGTTATTTGCATGAAGTAAAAGATCATTTTTGAATGTAGCATTTTATTTCGACGTGAAGTAATCTGCTGTTCTGATCTTGAACACTGATCGGTTTCAAAAACAAAACAAAGATAAAAAAGAAAAACAAAGTGCTTTCAAAATAATTCACGAAACCAGAGAATCTTGTCGAATGTATCCGAGAAGTTTTGTTCTGTTCTTGATATTGAAAACTGCTTCATATGGAGAAAGATTATTCCTGATAATCCATGAACTTGAGTGAATCATGAGAGTACATTTCATGAAGACTGCATCTTCAGACATAGCATTCAATGTTAATCTGAACAACGATAAACATATAAAATATATCATAATACTGCAGCATTGCTGCTAGATTTGGAATGTCCTCTTCCTCTGAACCAATTATAAGCTATGTTAATGTATTGCTTTAAGAAATGAAATTCATTAAAATAAACTCGAAAATATAGTTAAAATCAAAAAGAAATGATATGGAATAGTTGGTTTGTTCGAAGGCTTCCGTTTAGTTCTTCAGCTGTGAAAAAATGTTGCTCTGTATTAATTTGATTTATGGCTAAACTTTGAAAGTAAAAGTAAATTAAAACCTCAAGTCAGCATCTGTTCAAGATGTATTTTCCTGCTTGCTGTTTTAAGGTTTTCTATACTCCCGTTCGCTAAACACCTTAATTGATTTGACCATTTAAAATAATTGAGTTGACCTTCATTGTTCTCCATCCATGTTTTCCTTTTGAACTAATTCAGCTCCTCGTCTAGACGTGTCGGCCGCTCAATGGAACTCTCAGCTGAACTGCCTATTCCCTTCTTAAAAGGCTGACTGGAGAAAACACACGCTGTTACTTAAATTTATCAGTCGTAATTTAATATCATTTACTATTCAAAATACAATATACGAACCGAATTATCTGTTGTTTCTCTGCCCATACCCACAACATTTCTTTTAAATGTTTTTTTAAACTCCATAACGAATTATATCGCTTATTCTTGCCAGAATTGTCCTAGTATATGGTGATAGAATTATCGCTCAACAACCTTTTCCAGTTAAAAGAAAAAGATGCTCGACGCAAATTCTCGCCTCCCTACAGTTTAAGCGATATTGCCCCCAGGTGGACGAAAGTTGAGCTAAGGAGGACGATAAAAAGGCGATCTCGTTTCATATAAATAAAGTCAAGAAATAAGGGGAAGCTACTCCCACTACTTGGTGAATTACAAAATATGTATTTAAAAAAAAGGTTTTCATTATTAATTTCCGTTTCCATTATTGTGTTATTTCATTATGCAAGCACGCGTAGGCCGTCCTGAACGCCACATATCCTCTGTAAACAATTCTTTATAAAATTTACTTGTTATAGTCAAGATAATGGAAAGCAATGTTTGACAGATACACAGTAAAGCTACTTATTTAGCTAAATGCATTAGATAATGTAGAGCATTCATTCTCAAAGGTGAGCTGAGGGGGGAAATAGATTTTTAAAATAACTAAAATCGGGCGATAGGGGAAAAGGGTTGAGAAACCCTGTATTAAATGAACAATTGTAAATTTAGATTTATGTGCACTTGAGGGCCACAGTACTGACTGGTATTCATATTCTAGTAGGGTTGACTGGTATATTGGTGATACACAATCTTTATACTCTTAACTACCAAATATCGAGTGTTCTTTTTAAATACCAGTCAATTTTACTTGTATTTAATTCTAATACTAATGATTAATAGCTTTAGAAAAAGAATGTTATTTCATGTTTCATTGTAGGTATGGACCTAAAATTGAACCTCCGACATCTAACAAAACAGATTGCAATACATTGAATATAGCGTTCTCAATAAACTTTAGTTTTTCTAAAAGAAGGAACCAATTAAAAAATCTAACGATACATTGATTATGTTAGGAATAGTGAAAAATTAAAAGCGTTTACATTTGAAGGTTGGGAAACTGTATTTTACGTATCAATATAAATATTTCATGAAAACTAATAAATATTGTTGAGAATCTTACAAATGTATAATTTTACATTCAAAAAGGTTTTATCGAATGTTTCCTAAACAAATGAGCAGAACACTTTTCGATAAGACGATCAGTGAAAAGCGTAGAAAAACACCTATTTCTAGCAGCTGCTTTGTTAGTTCTGGTCATGGAAATGTTTACAGCTATTTTCAAAGGTCTGTACAATAACTGCATGTGAAGAAAATAAGAAACAAACTTAGACAAGATGAATTTGTAGATAAGTAGACTTGGTGTATCTGTAATGAATCTTGAACATCTCTATGTTGATTTCGGATTGTAAATAACTTGATAATTAGCTCTGCGAGGACATTGGGTAGACAAAGGAATTTAATATAAGTATAGATTTGAGCAGAAGTCAGGACATGCGCTGGGATATCTGTGTTTGCAAAATTGTGTATTTGTGAGTGTGCTGATGTTCTTTTCCTTTGAGTGTTTCAGAAAAGGTTGATGGAAATCCATAAAAGAAAAAGAATTAATAATTTTAAAATCGGTATTTAGGGGATTTGTATAAAATAATATTTATGGCTAAAAGGCAACATTAGAATCTAAAACTCTACGGGTTTTGTTCTCTTGCTAAACGCTAGGCCACAATAGTGGAGCACTGAGCGAGAACCCAATTCACTCCAATTAGAACAGCAAATGAGATTTACTAGTACGCACATTTTCACACTTGTTTCATCTTCTGATCGATTTGACCGTATCGGTCAAATCGATCAGAACATGAAACAAGTGTGACCGTATCGGGCAAATCGATCAGAACATGAAACAAGTGTGACCGTATCGGTCAAATCGATCAGAACATGAAACAAGTGTGAAAATGTGCGTACTAGTAAATCTCATTTACATAAAGACAAGACGCGATCTGACCACTATTGTGGTGGCCATCTTAATTTCAAAATGTCTGCCAAAAGAATTGCAAGGAACGGAGAGGGATTCAATACTCATCAGCACAGATACTGCCAACAAAAAATTGATGGGCCTGTTGCCAACCGAGTATTCAGAAATTGCCCCAGTATCTTCGCCACGAATAGAAATAGTAGCACCTACTTCAGTAAGGCAAAGGCGAGCCGAATAAACAGTCATGCTCACACCCTGGGAGATAGAAGACGGCTGGCTGAGTGCCATATCAGAATTCGTAGTGGAAAAGAGAAACTTGACCTTACAATGCCAATAGACAACTGAAATCAAACCAGTAGCGCATGTTGCTCGTATGGCCTTCCTTGCAGAGCCAGCACACACCACAGCAACAATAATACATGCAATGAAGCTTGTTGCTGAGGTCATCGATCATTTGCACACAGGACATATCCCTTCAATAACCATTGGTCAGCTACTGTTCTGTATCGCAAAGCAAATCCAATTGGCATGGCCAGACATATTCGGTGAGGACCAATGTGTAGTGGTAAAGAGAGGCCTCCATATTGAGATGAAATTGCTTGGCGAACTCGGGGTGGATGGACAACAATTATTATCCAATCAGAAGTCACAACCTCTGGTCGAGCTGACACAATCTTGAAATGACAGCACATCAACATCACACGATCCTGATATGTACACCGCCCTGTATATTCTACAGATATCTGCGTACCAAAACTACGAGAGATCTCTTCCACCAGATGTTGAAAGGTTTAGCTTGTGCAATGTCAACAACGGTAGATACCCTAAAATTCCATTCTTTAGTTTTGGAATTTGAACTTGTGCGTTCTCTCAGGGAAACAGATTTCGAACTCTTAGACAGATTGACTATGTTCTCACTGGACCATACAAACTATGCATAATGGCTACCCATTCATATCAAAGATATGGTGATACTGCAACCGCAAGTACCATCAGTTTATGAGGAATTTGAGAATGGCAATTTTATATTACAAAATTTTGCCCATGTATTCTCGGCCATGTCCATGGACCAAAGACCGTGAAAAAATAACGGACAAAATCAAAGGAGATGGCGGTGTAATTAGAATAACGGATAACCCATCTGCTTGGATTAAGAGGATTACAGCTGTCTCATAAGTCGCTCGGGTCATTGAAGAGTTTGAAACTTCTTCTGAAAAGATATTCCCAAAAGCTTCAAAACATCAGGACCAGTCAGCCTCCGTTCAATCGAAGTTTGCAAAACATGTCAAGGCAATAAAGTGCAGTTTCTAGTCTCAAGAATATTAAGGAATAGGGCAATCACAATATGATTCCTATGGTACTAATTGATTCCAGTGTCAGACATCATCTAAAAAAACAACCTATTTTCCACGCGACGTCACATGCAAGTCATTCCAGGGGTTCATATCAAATTAAGACACTGAAAAACAACTATAAGGTATTTAGCTGAATGCAGATCTCCTGCCATTTCAGGAATGGAGATGTGGATGATTTCTTTAGGCCCGAGAACCAAGCTCTCATTGGATACCTTGATAAGCTGATTACAACTTCGGATTATGACACCCATACGGTAGATGCAAAGATTTTAGATGGCTCTGTCATAGTCAACATGCTTTTTTCAAAAATCCTACGCAACATTTGTTATGCAGAAGAAGTCTTCACACCTAACTTGATCACGATCCTGGAAATCCCAAAGCACCTAGATGTGGGCTCAATACATCCATAACAGCTGGAAAGGTGATCAGGGAACCGCTTTATTGTCAAAAGCTCCACATCGATTCCAAGTGTATTGTGAGCAACGTGATATATCATGCATATATATTGTCTTAATTTGGTTAGATCAAATAGTGCAGTGTTATCGACTGCATTTAATTCCTGGTGCATGGAAACATATGATTATATATTGTATCCATAGATATAAATGATTGTATCAAAAAATGTATGCCTGACAGTTAGGTGAAATGTTGCAAATTTTGTTTTTTATGGCTGCCATTTTAAATAAAGATGGCGGTCGCAGTTTTGGTCTTTTTTAAGAGCATTAACAAATATACCAGTTTGCAAGTTTTCACATTTCTTTTCACATTTTGAACAATTCTGGTTGAAATTTCAATTAATTTATATTGCAAATTTTGTTTTTTATGGCGGCCATTTTGAAATAAAGATAGCGTCCGAAATTTTAGTCAAAGTGTGTGCGTCCAGATTTTATATGAAAGTATAAAAATTAAAAAATATACCATTATGCAAGTTTCACACATTTTTCACATTTTGAACAATTCGGTTCAACTCTCACCTACGCTACCGTAACGAAAAGATAGTTTAAGTTGAGCGCCTTTTCATGGTGTAATGAATAGCAAGCCTGTCTCGTAGATCATTACTTGTGAGTTGGATCCTCACCTGGTGCACCATTCTTGTGGCCTTGTATGTTTTGTGACTTCCCTTGTAGCGAAGTAATTCCATAGTATTTCATGGAACTCCAATCGAATGCATCTTTTAAGAGTGGAAGTGACAATCCGTCGGAATAAACCAATTTAATGGGTACTTTGCTTGTTGTCTTGGCAGTTGAGTAGAAAGCATATTCTTTTAACAATGATAACCTTTGTCGTCATGAAGTAGATCATATATTTGTTATCTGGTGTCAGAAATTGATCTCATTCTCCGTCTATAAATGTAATGAGTGCAATATGTTATGAGAACCAAGCAAGAACTCCATTCGCATTCATTGGATTGGAAAACCATGCTAAAATCTGCATAAGAAACTCTTCGAATTAAATCATATTAAAGTTCTCCTAAAGTCGTTTCGATTTGATTGACAAGGTCTCACATGAAATGCCACCCTTTTAATGCCAGTAAAACGCAGGTAAAGCATTAACCGTTTTAGCTGATTTTCTTTTCTTTCTGGATATCCCATTCAACCAAATGTTGCTACCATATTCTAAAGGGTCTTATTCACGTTCTAGCTGCAGGATTTGTATTAGTGTCTTAAATTATTGACTTAAAGCAGTTATTAACCCGAATGGCGCTGTCACACATATATATAGTATGTGTGTGGGTGTCTGTTAGCAACATGTACTAATCACACACACACACACACACATATATATATGTATGTGTGTGTGTGTGATTAGTACATTGTGTTGTGTGCCAAATTCAAATCAATAAATGTTTTAAGCCAATTATCTCATTTGCAAAAGACACAAACACAGATTAACACGCATATATATATACATATAATATGGTGCACGTGCGGGTATGCAACCGTCATCTATATAAATATGCATGTCTATATGCGTTTATGCGTGAGTGCGCCAATTGACAAGTTGCAAATGGGTTGTGGATTTTTGTCTTTTAATGACGTGAAAATGATAATAGCAACCGTGAAAAGGATTTGAATTCATTTCGAGGATTCCATCTTCTGACTCACCGCTGAGTTCCTTCGCAGTTTTGATTACATCCAATGGTAAATTCTTAAAGATGTTCCGTTTAATGTTTCATTTCCAGTGTTGAGTGACTGTGGCTTATGCAGCTGATTCCGAATAGAAAAGAGGTTTGAACGACTCCATCCCAGTCGTTCAAACATCTTCAGGTAAGTAGTGAACATTTGAACACGAGCAGCGTTTTAAAAAAAAAAAACAGATATTCACAACCATTAGAAAAAGGATCAAGAGGTTAAAGTCAATATGGATGCAATAAATCAAAAAATAAAAGACTAACAAATTTGTTTGATTACAAAAGTCACCTTTAATGCAATGTGTATATTGAAGCAGGCACAGCAGTAGTGAGGTTTTTTGTGGAAGGCAGTATTTGTCACTCAAAACATACAAAGATTCATTTTCTTTTTCCCACCCTTCATCCAAATATGTGAAAAATATCAACCAGTTCACCAACCAATTAATTGTTAATAATTTAATAATCGAAAATATTTAGCAAGCAGGGTGGACGAAAATATATCCATCAGCATAGAAAACATCTTTTTAATAAAAAGTGAACAGACATATTTGGCAATAAATTTGTCAAGCTGCGCTGTTTTAGGAATGTTAATAATCAAACCTACAGAGGACAACCAGTGGAAAAATATGGCAGCAAGCGGTGTGGTACATTTTTAAGTATTCGGCAATTGGAACAATGAATCTTTAAATAAAGATTATGATACCCAATACAAAAAGTTCACAAAGTGAAAAGAATTAGTGTGAATTTTTGGTCTATAAACAAAAACTTCAAGAATAATATATGCTAAAGAAACTAATTGAGCATGGCTTTGGGGAAAAACATGGTCCCTAGATATAATGTGATTTTCAACAAAAATGCATTCATGACAGTAAAAATGAGGATTCTTTCAAAAGCATAATAAATCATTCTTTTCTTCAGTTTGTGCTAATATTGTTTACAAACTGTACCATATCTTCTTCGGGTAAGTTTTTTTTTCTTTTACTTCTGATTATTTTAATGAACGTGAGATAAATGATGAGGTTATGAAGATTAAATCAGAATAACAAATAAAATATACTTTCAAAATATAAAAAAGGAAATATGAGATAATTTGATTTGCTGAAAAATATAACGAAACAATGTCAATTTCCTCTTACTTAAAAGACAAATAATAATTTGTGGGAATCTTTTGAAATGCAGCATACAAAAAATGTTTTAAATCGTGAGGGCCATTTATACTAAACTATAAGCCGGAACATTTACTACATACAAATAATAACAGAATATATATGTATATATATATATATATATATAAGAATCTTCGGAAATTACAGAGTATTATTCACATAAAAAAAAAATTTAAAAAAATTCAGATTATTTTATATAAATGAATCATTTTGATCCCTGAACGTCCATTCTATTCGTTTGTACGTTGTCAGTGCATGTATGCATTGGGATTTGTTATATACTTGAATGTAAACTCTATTGGGTGTATAAGCAAGTATATATAAAAGTGATATTAAATGTTTCTTTGTAACTGGTAATACAGACCCCATCTCTTCAGATATGTCTGAGGGTTATCGCAGTCAATAGTTAAATAAAAGAACGTTGTATTGAGACAATTATCTGAACTCTTACCGCTGCAGTATTTGTCTGAACCACATATTCTTAAAGACGATAATGGACAATACCAATGTTGGATCAGTCTGATTTAAAAAAGGATCTATCTTGGTCAAAATAAATGTATTTAATCTTTATTCTATACATCTGTAATACCGATTTTATTAATTTTTTAATATTTGAAAAACTGATTTAATTCATGTGGATTATCCATTGAACTAATCATTGTTTTATTCTTATTTCATTTTCAAGTCATTCTGAGAGTAATGTCAGGATTGAGGCTAAACTACAGCCAGTGGTGCCATAAAGTGATCAATGCTACATCGCATCGTCTTACTGTGCGAAAAATATGACTCTTTGATGCTTACTAACTTAGTGTGTGTAACTTGTAACTTATACAAACTAAATAGTGTTCTATCCGTGCTAAAAATAATATCTCTATCAACTGTTTTTCAATCATACTACTTTAAATGAAAGGTGCTGTGATTTCATTAAAATCGCACATGAAACGGCTTCTAACGTCGTTGTTCGAATAAGTAAAAGCCGAATATCGACTGTTTATTAGTCATTTGACATGCAGCCATTTCAAGTGAACGTTTTCAATGTGACTGGTGACTGACAGCCCGGTGAATTGCGCCAACATCTTGCGATGAACTAAGTGACAATAGGGGAAAACAGTAACAAGTGCAAAAAGGAGACACTTTAGAGTCATTAGAAATACTCACAGCAAAAACTTTAGTGGTGCTAATGAGTTTTTCTATTAACCCTTGGTTGGTCAGTGTTCAATGGGTTGTGTTCACTGGATACTGGATCTGTGGATGATATATAACTACCGCACACACACACACACACACATTTATATATATACATTTATATAGACATATAATATTTATATAGACATATTATGCATCATATAATACGTATATTAACATATATATATATATGTATAAATATATATACGTGTATACATACATATGTACATATATATACACACACACATATGTTTTTATATATATATATATATATATATATATATCATTTACACTATATTATATAACAAAACTCCCAGAACATTATAATGATTAGTATTTTTTACAGTAAATTACCATTTTATTGTGACCATTCGATTAGTAAAGATAATTCGCCTCAACAAAATAGACCAGATAAAGAAGGAAAATTTTGTTTTAGTGAAATATCATCACCCTTGTATAAGTAAATGCACGTATGCATATGTTTTCTTTTCTTTTTTCATATTTCCTACCTCGTTGAAAATTAGCCTGAGCAAGCAAAATCAATCTGGCAGGGTGAGTAAATCTAATACAGGGTATGAAGGAAGTCTGTCTACGCCAATGAAATACATGGCCCTTAAGGTATATATTTCACTCGGGTAAAAAGACAATCATCCGAGAAATAATTTCTCTAAAAATGTCTCACTTTCTTTCGGTGGCGTATTATGTCACTTGATTCTCATACTTTTCTTTTTCTAATTGTTTCACCAATAACTAATTCTTCGGACAGCAGTACCCATATTGTATGTACCATCTTTCTTTCAAAGGAAGAAACTAACTTTATCAAATAGAGTTATAATGTAATCATTACGACTAACAATATTTATAATGTTACACATTGAAGAGCAGATCTTGATTTATTTCAAATGGTATATACACATTCAAACTACCTAGATCAAAATGTTTATTCTTAATTTTTCCTAGCAGTGGTGACTGATATTAATAAATAATATAGGAAGTATCTAAAATCAGTTAAGTCCTTCCAGCATGATATATGTCGGTGTTGGTACGAAAGTAGATTATTGCACTTATGTTGAAAGAGCATATATACACAATCAAATGTACGTATGCCTATATTTCAGTTATTAATTAAACGGGGTCCTCCATGAACTAAAAGAAAACAAACAAAAAACAGTGAACTAGACTTATCTATTTTTCATGTCTATTCTTTCTTTTAAAACATTATTTAAGTGGCAACTTTTTCTAAAAAAGGTAATTGTTACAGCAAAGACTCTTGGGTATGTTGAGAGGGTAGGACAAAAAAATGTTCCATGAATCACAACCTATTTCAAAATGCGATTTCGTTGTATAGATACTGTTTCCCTTGAACAAAGCTAACTGAAGTTATTTTACTGCTCAGCAACATCCGCTTCCACTAAACGATAATAGGCGAATGTACAACACTTAAACAATAGATTTGTGGATTAAAACGTTACCCCAATAGGAAAATCTTAACTTAAAAAACATTTAAAGTTTCCTTCAAGTCTGTAATTACCTCTAATTTGTGATATTTGGTTACTTTGCGAATATTATTGTTTCCAATGTGTCACCTATTCAGCTTACATCATTATCACACGTACAGTTATATATATATACACGTTAATCTGTAATTCATATAAAAATTAGAAGAAAAATAATTTTGATCACATTTTGTGGGGCTAATACGTTACGCATAAGATTTAGTTCTTTTAACATTCTCTTGTTCTATTTCCCAGCGAATAACATTAGAAACGTTTGAATAAAAACGAATGTGAAAAATAAAAATATGATTTGGGAATGTAGGAGGAATAAAGTTTATAATCATATCAACAGAAGGCAACGTGAAAGAATGTTCCTATTACTAACATTGGGGAAAGCTGCAAAATCATAATTATGAAGTTTCAAATTCAAATTGATTGTGGTTGCAGAAGAAGGAAATGATTTTTAAAAAGGAGGGGCAACGACTTCCGTGGCGAGATTACAATCGTCAAGATTAAAAAAAAAAAAGGACGAAAACTCAACATGTAAAAAAAAAAGGTTTAAAAATGATTGAGACAAAATAATAATGTCTGTTTTAGTGTACAGCAAGACAGGCAAATGTTTTTTAAAAATAATGGCGATAATAACATAAATCATCATCGTCTCTACAGCTACTATAGTAATTATACTATTAGTATCTAAAAGTGTTGTTTCTAAACTAGTACAGCAAATATCAGACAAGTAAATTTACAAGGAGGAAGAATTTCTCCTATCTATTTAGGATTGCAGAGGGCGCTGAGGTAATTGGGTGCTCAATTTTGGCTAAATTTTTGCCAGCACTCCTATGGCTCCTTTCATATTAATAAGAGCAATATTTTGTAAAATGAAAAAAAGAAATTAAAGCATCTCAGGGAATGTGACATCTCTTGCAATTATTTTATGTGTCTTTTTTTCTAAAAATTGACTGATGTTCGTTCAAATTATTTCAGCGCTTCCCATTTACACGGATATAAAACAGATATGCACTTATAGAAGATTTTTGTCGACTTTCAGATGCGGCCGAACGTGTGACAGCTCGTCCCTCTCACTAAATTGTCTATGTTTAACTTGGTTCAAATACAAACTACCCGGTTCCTGATTACCCACTTTTTCTTTTGCGTTTTTTAGTGTGTCTTCTTTCTT
The DNA here is from genome assembly GCA_006491835.1 of Architeuthis dux. NCBI lineage: Eukaryota > Metazoa > Mollusca > Cephalopoda > Oegopsida > Architeuthidae > Architeuthis > Architeuthis dux. Next base: position 471,175 of record VCCN01003906.1, read on the forward strand.
TTCGATGTACATGGCATTCAATTTTACTTTATTTTTTGGCAATAGCAAATCTGTATAAGGCTGAAAAAGCATCCCAAAGAAAGAAACACAATAGTTGGACATATTTTCAGAGAATGTGAAAATTGTAATTAAAAATCCAAACATAAAACTAACTGTTAATGTATCTGTAAACATAACTAACACGTATATAATGCTAATGTGTTTGTTAGTATAATTGTTAGTTTGTGTAGAAATAGAAATAGAAAAACGTATTTGTGTGTGTTTTCATTGTTTTTATTTGATTTTTTTAAAGGAATTTGATGGATGTAGGATGGGGTGGGTAAAGAAAAATATAACATCTGAAATTTATATATTTTAGTGGATAAATATTAGCGTGCATATATGTATTATTTCTATCACTCTATCAGCGCACTTTGCTAAAATTATTCATTTTAAAGGTGACTGTATATAACTAAAACTTTTAAGTTTTATACAATTTATAAGAAGCTAAAATAGATTTAATTATTAAACTCTTTTAGATTTACGTTTTTTAACATATTAATTCAGCTTAACCATAAAAATAAAAAATATTGGACGCATAAAACGTCGAATAATTTTCGCAAAAGCTCAATGAGAATATTCATGACAGATGAATATTCATTCATTACATTTATGTAATAAGTTCGAAATAATGTTTGTAGATGTTTTTTACAAACATTTTTATTAAGCTTTAAAGCTTTTTGAAACTCATCGAAGACATTTCGATTATAATTCTTATCTACAAGAACTATTGCTATGATTTGTTGTTTTTTTAATTGTCAGTATCATAGTTTTGCATTCTCGACATATGTTCGTAAAGGATTATAAGATATTAAAAAGGCCTTTGATTTGTGGTAGCAGTAAAGATTCTAACAATCATTCTGACTTAAGAAACAGAATGTTGCCAGAGAAGAAATATTCATTTTATACTACAAATAATCGATGTCTTCTTTCTATTAGAGATTCATTATGAAAATGAATGAATTAAGATGTATCCAGGGTAAAGGGGTTGCTTCAGGGTACCGGAACCGGGTGTAGTTCTCGTTGGAATGTCACCAGCTAAGTAGTCGACTTGTCTTTAGTAGGTTTATTTACTGGTATACGGTATTTTGAGTGTAGTTTGCTTTCTCCTGAAAGATAAAAGAAAACAAGCATCATTGAAGCTGCAAATTAATGTAACTTATGATATAGGATTCAGATTCGTTGGTGTTAAAAAGGAAACATTAGAAACTTTTGTTTTTATTTGCTTTATTTAAAACATGTCATGCAGATAAAACTATATATACTATAAAATCATCTTAGAATTACTCTGTGTGTAGTTAGTTATGTATACTTGTATATTATTGTAAATGATTATGTTAAGAGTATATACATATTTGGATTAAAATAGTTGCTTCCTGTCAACAGGCTGAGAATCTCTCTTAATCAAATCCATGAGGATCAGGCCTATCACAAGAACTAACGTAATTGTTTATATTAACATAATGGTAACTACCTTTCTGGTAGCTAATCGGTACTTGATTAACAAACGAATATCGTATTTGGGATGTTTAGAAAAGTAAACTATGTATTGTATGGCTTTAGTATAACGCTATAACGTATTGGTTTTGCAACAATGTTTCTTGAAATCCTGTTTTTGAGTGTTTGTTCAACATTTACAAATCAAAGTACATATTATAAAATATGGCAAAATACACACATTTATGCAATGAACAAGTACCAACATTTTCCTATTTATGTTCTAGTCTGTATAAAGATAATGTTACGAATGCCGACCGTTTGGTCAGGAACGCCACATTTCGCCAGTGTGGTTCATTGGGTAATTCGTCCCTATACCTCTGCCCGTTAGTACAGTAGGCTACTTGTAAAATATGCTAAATTGTAAACACACTATATATAACCAATTTGTAAGTAACCTTTTTAAACAGGTCGGCAACAAAGCCAAAGTACAACAGTTCAAACGTCTGTACGTTGGGAAGGCAAGAATCATTTTGTCGATGAACAGATGAATCAGAGCACCGAAATGCAATTAGAGGCAAATCAGACAAATAATGAAAGACAAGGTTAACACGAAACTTTGCTTTGTTAAGATAAACAAAGGAGGAGAGGAAAGAAAGAGCCAGGCGTATCAAAATGAGAACAATTAAAGAGGATTGCATAGGTGAGAGAAATAGAGAGGAAGAAACGAGAGAGGAAGAAACGAGAAAGGAAGACAGGGAATGAGATAGAACAAAGCGCAGAGAGAGAGAAGGAGAGGGAGAAAAGAAGATGCAGACAGACAAAAAATGTACAAAGATTACAACGAAGTAAAATAATGAAAGAGAAAGAAGGACTAAGAGAGTAGAGTGGTACAAAGAGAGAGAGGAGGGGTAAGAAAGAGAGAAGACTGGATCAGAAAGAAAAAAAGAAAATTTAGAGATATCAAAATAAAAAAGAAGGGCGACGAAGGGGGGGAAGAAGTAACAGGGGTTGACAGAATAGCAGTCAAGGACACAGAGAGAGAGAGAGAGAGAGAGAGAGAGAGAATCGACTCACTTTACATGAGGTTATGTGTCACTTCGATATCTACTGTCTGTAGGGGGGGGGTTATTGCACTGACAATTATGGAGTGTTGAAACTCTTTGCGCTGATCGGAAATAGAGCAATTCTTGTAAGGTGAATGAGCAGAAATGAGAACAGTGCGCTTTCCTTTAAGAAGCCTAAAACCTGTTCGCCTATGGCCCGACATTTCATATTGACCTATGCAAACAATGTTTTCGTAATGCTAAAATGTTATGACTAATATGACTTCCATGAGAAAATTGGTGCGGTATAATATTTTTAAAAAAAACGGAATTTTGTTTTGTTGCATAAATTAAATGGATAAGTTTTATTTCCATCACACACTCAAACAAATAATCACTAATGTGTGTGTGTGTGTGTGCGTGTGCGTGCGTCTTTTGGTGAATCCAGAATTAAACGCATTCAAAAAGCTATGGATGAGTCATAAACGATTGGAGCGTGTCATTGCATACTTAAACGTAGTGTACAGAAGATCTGTAAATATCACAGCCAGATATGTTCGTCATATCAACACTTATATATGTCACTGTACACATACTTATTTTAGCTGGGAAATTCCTGAAATGACTGTAGAGTGGAAGTTCAAAACTACTTTTTGTATATCAATATAATTAAAGTAGCAACATATTTTACAAAGAAATCCATGGAAACACCTTACATTCGCTAAGAACACAATAGAAAGTGTTTTTTCTTAATAACTGTCATATTTCCTCCTTAAATTGGCTGTTGAGACAGAAGTGATTTTGGTATCTTAATGTCATTTTATTATTAGAATCACAAAATAATGAACTCTAAAAAAGAAGGCTGCAAGATCAAGTGTAGATACAATAACTTCGGAGAGATAATTACATCTTAATTAAAGTTTCACTTCTCAAATAATGTTTTGTAATGTATAAAGTCGTTTTGTATCTTTGAATCTTGTCACGTATCAGGTATCCACAAAGATTCTTCTCTGCTCTTCTTACATTTAAATATGAACCTAAGTTTTATCTTCCAGTGAGTTTTTACAAATGGAGTTCTATGTATATGATAAAGAATTTCAAGAAAAATGCCTCTCTGCTAACTAAGAAGTTTCTTCATTAAAAGACGACCCAAGTGAGGTTTGGTGCACACACACCTTGATTCCTGTTTGATCACCCAAACTTGTGTGGTAACTACGTTAAGTAGAATGAGTGCCAAACAAAGAGAAAGGATAAGAAGGGAAAATAAAAATAAAACCGTTGACGTACCTCTCCTTTGTCGTTCTGCAGAATGGTGACAACATTGGACCCAGTTCCCCACGTATCATTCTCTCTGCTGACTAAATCATCACCGCGAGCCTGTGCCTGGTGATTCTTGGACCATATCTAAGGGAAAAAAGTGGAAATTAGAAATGGATTAGCACCGGTTTTAATTTCAGTTTATAAAAACGTAGTTTAGACAGCAACAACATAAAACACTTTGCGGCGAGAATGTTTATTCAGTAAATTCATTTGGAAATCTAATACTTATCAGTTGAGTTCTAAAGTTCGTAGTTTGGACGATATTTTAATATTTATTAATAATAAAAGTAAAACCTATTAAGTTGCACAATTCATTTAATTATATTAAATAATGCTATTTCTTTGGAAAATGGGAAACGTCAATATCTAAACTTGACCTGCATCACAATTCAGTGTTTCAGATTTAGCCTAGATGTGAATGTAATTTATATGCCCAACAAAGTTAATCCATAACTTGAACCCTAATTCGTTGGCATAGACACGAATTCTATAGAAGCAATATTGAACTAAATTTTGATATTTTATTACTCTTTTCAAAATACAGTCGACAAGCAATGTTCATAATTTAACCGAAACAACTATCATAGCAAATACATATTAGAGATTTTTAAAAAAAATTACTTCTTGATTCAGTATAGTCTAACATTGCTCATTTGATTTTCGTAGACCAAGTAATTGGAAAAGTCCACGCCAAGTTTACCTCGTACAAAACAAAGAACTATTCAATACAAGTTACACGATTTGACAAACAAAATGAGAATACAACTGTCTAAATTATGAGAAAAAGAATATTGGGATTATTGAATCATGTAAATATTTGCCCGATATCCCAAAATAACAAACTATAATAAATCTAAATGCACTGCATGAACCTTACCTTGACGACCATTCCGGTTTTCAGGACCAAATTAGGTATTTCATATGAGTAAATCTTGTTCTCATCAACTTTTCTAACAATCTTCCAGCCTGTCAGATTCTCTTCCTAAAAATTGAAATGGATACAGGTTTGAAAGGCTTAAAACAAAATTGATAAAACAACATTTTTATGCTTCAATATTACTTATGTTATTAATGGTCATTAACTCGTTTTAATTAGAACATTATTATTATTATTTATAACGAATATAATGTATAAAACACGATACTCTTAATTCTACGCATATAAAACTATAGAGAGTATTTAAACAATCCAATTACTAATATATATACTGTCATTATACTAAAAGTATAATGAATTTATGGTTCTTTTTTTGCAGTGGAAACTTCGTAGTGTACTGGCGATTTTGAATGTGGCTAACAACTCCCAACAACTAATAATATCATTGCGCTACGAACTACGACACAAGGCAGTTAACCATTTTCTATGCTGATTAGGTGTTTCGACCGAAGATTTCTGTTGCTGTAATTGACAGAATACGGAAGTCTACGAATAATTTAGACAAGCAAATGAATACCAATTACTAATTCAAATTAACTAATTAAGGGTTTGGCTTTATAGCCAAATGTGATGGGGAAAAATTAAAGTTAGAAAGCCTTATATACAAAATAAGATAGAAGGCTTCAAACCTAAGCATACATTTTCAATGTAGGTCCATTTTTCTTAGCTAATTTGTGACGACATATCCAATGTGTGCAGTCAGTATCATCGATGCATAATCGTATGAAGGGATAAAGTGGTCAAAGTGGTTGAACTAATGCCGTGAGTCATTGGGCCTGATAATTTGTATTCCCGACATTTCACAATTATATAATTATCGCACGGAATTAACAATGAATTAAGCTGATATTTATTATTGAGAAGATTAAATTTGAGCTTGAACTTATTTGCTAACCAGGATTTGATGAGATTACATAAGCAACTTTTATCATCTTAAATCCAAAAGAGCAGTAAATTATTATCTTTTTAATTGGGAATAAGAGAAAGTGTAGTTAAGCAAAGGAAGCGAAAAGAAGGAAGGAGAGAAAGAGAAAATTGTACTACCTATGACTAAGTATCTGAACTAACAGTCGTGGCTACTGGGGCTTGACGCCCGACTTTAGACTAGACATAAGCGTTCCCACTAAATTACAAAAAGACTTACTCGTGTATACTTAAGTATAGATATTGTTATCACCGGTGTCCGGGAACCATAATTGTGGAGGGTGGGAAAGCCGGCGAGTAGTGAAAGTAATAAAACAAGAAGCTAACGCAGAATCAAACGCACTAAAAATCATGTTTCCTATTCTTATCACCCTCTTTCCTTTACGCCCTCTCCCCTTTTTCTCGTAAAATGCCAATTATCTAAAAGACATTCATATTTCTTCTTATAAAAGCACTCGCTGATTAACCTGAACAGAACTGTAAAAAGACATACGAAATCTAACCTAACACACCTGGATAGTCTGTAAAACTGACAGAAGCCACACCTATCTTATATCCTCAGTACTCTTGTTGTGCCATCTCCAAAGTTTTCCGGACTCCCACACAAATAGCTCGTCCCTAATTGAGATAATTGCTGCTTTGGGAGATTATTGTATTTGAAATTAATTTCGAAATTCAAACGAGCAACGAAACTGGTCGAATTATAATTAGTGAGACGCTGAAAAGGTTTATTTAAATCACTGTATACGTAATTAAAGTAAATACATTATATAAAATCGGTCTTTCAAGCCAGTGTTATCCTAACTATAAAGCTCCACTTGATCTACTCGGTAGAAAGATTGCTGGAACACAACATCTCAGAAAATAGAGCAATTTCTATAACATTCACTAAAATACATTCTGACAACAAATAAGATGTACATTTTGATCCAAACGTAGGTGTACACGAATCACTTTTCCGTTACTCTTGAGTATATGCGTGGCTGTTTCAGAATGACTCATTATTAAAATATCACTAGTTACATGGGAAATATTATTTACCAGCTTTCTCTATATAAGTAGTGCCTAATATTTGTAACTAGTGGTATACAAATAAACTTCCGGTCGTATCAATGAATGTTTATACACCTTAATTTGTAAATATCCGTACAAATATATAAATAAAACTTGGAATGTAAAAATAAATCAATCAGATCAGTCAACCTTTCCGAGCTTGCATATAGTCTCGATAGATACATCGAAGTTGTGTCAATTCAATATATGACTCGATGGTTAAAATAAACTAGTTGTTACAAAATGACTTATATAAATGCATAATTCCATTGGTTTACCCACATCCTGTCAAAGCAGAAGGAAGCACAGACCAACTTCTAGAATTAAATTAATTAGTAACATATTGACACGTACTTTTTTGGTTTCCAAGGCGATGAAGCTTCCTTGAGATTCAGCTTCTTTGATGGATACTGGTCCTTTGGATGTTCTCTGGTAAGTGGTTTTGGCAGCCAACTCTCCACGCATCATTTTCATTGAAATTTGGGAATCTTCGGGATAGACAATTGAACAACAGCATTAACAAGGAGAGAAATACATTTCCACCAATGTATATATAGTTATATAGTTGTTAAAGTTAAATGCAGAAAGCTATTCATTGGATCTGACTGAGTGGCTTAATTAATGGACACGGCTGCATTCGGTCGGCAAGATAGCGTACGCCTGAATCAGTTACGTTTTTCAAGCGAGCAAAATTAACCGTGTTTAGGTAAAAAAAAAAAACGCATTTAACTGCTCTATTAATTTCTAAAGCTTTATTTATTCACTTGTTTATCCAATTCATTTGTCAGTTTATAAGACGCAATTTTATCCGAGAACCTAGCTCTTAACGAAGACAATCTTCTTGTATTCTCTTATCTTTTGTTTAGATACCCTTTGTGTGATACGCCTTCAATTGCCATGGCTAGCCGAAAATTGGGTATAAACGGATATAGTTTTGATTTTTTTCCAACCAGAAAACCATATAAAATCAATAAGTAAAATAATACTTCCATTACATTGTTCTTTGATGGGTTCTTTAGCAAATATAGTGATGTATACCTTCATTTCGTCTTGTAAACTGGCAAATACATTCATGTGTGTCTAAACTTTGGTTGAAGTTCTTTATATTACAACTATCATTATGTAAAAATATCAACAATCTCTATATTTATAAAGTATCTGAAAACATTGTATTATTCTACTTTTAATTATAGGTTTTTAGACATTTTAAAATGAATAAATCATTCTATCCCACAAAAAGATTAAATGGCGCCAATTAAACGTCGAATAAGGTTTACTATAGTAATAGAAATATGTACTGCTTGTCTGCAGAATCAATTGACTCAGTGTATTCAAAAATACCAACTGAAGATCTCAGAAAAGATTGTAAAAGGCGTATAATCTTAATTGAATTTAAAGCTTGTTTATGCTTCGTTTTATAGTATAGGCTTTTTTACGCTAGTTTAAAAATCAATGTTTCTTTAAAATAAATGGGATAATATGGGTATCATTTGTTTTTCTTAATCTTTCGTTCTTTGGATCATATACACCGTTTTGTTTTGTTTTCTGCCGCTTTCTGCTTGTTACAAATTCTAAGTAGAAGTGTAATTTTATTTGAATAGGATTTCTGCTGATGTTACCAGTCAAATATTTTAGTTTTAGGAGACATATTTCTGAATTCCCAAACAGTATGTTTCTGTTTAAATTTGGCTAAAACTCGATGAATTTATGTAAGTGGAACCTAATCATATAGCCAACCTTCGTTCAGCTCACATGGTCACTATTCTTCTTCATTCGGTATCTTCATAATAGGTTAACAACTTTAAATCATTTTCGTTCGTTGCTATTTCCCGGATAAAAAGTGACTTGTTTCAACGTTGGCATCGTTTTACTATTTTTAAAAGTACTACTGCGATCATTCAAGTTCAAATTGACGCCATTTAAACTTACAGCTGAATAAGTGAGATATGTAGGTTTCAGCCTATTCAATACTTGAAGAGCATGTATACAATAGCATGTACCATATAAATCATACTGCAACTGTTTTTCCACAGCGAATTTAAAAAAGAAACACAGAAGACAAAATACAGCGACAAATAAATGCTATGCAGACGACAGAAATGAATTCAATAGAAAAATAAAAACAGTGTTAAGAATTCGTTCAATTGACTTGAAAGGTATAAATTCAGAATATAGACTTTTTTCCACCGGTTATTCAGAGAGTTTGATACAATAAAAGCTAAGCGGACAATACGGAACTTGATTAAAGCAGACGAACTTAAACTTGCGATTGTGTTTGGAAGAAGAGAATTTCTCCTCATTAAAGAAGATTAATGTTATGGGAATTAAAATTATTCAAGGTGTTTCTGAAATTATTTATGTATTTATTCTTCACAATGGAAGAATTTTTCTCTCAAATATGCTTTGATGAAAAAAAGAAGAGAATTTCGAAATAGAGTGGGAGGAAGTAAATAAGTACTTGAAAGAATAAAAGGATGAGAGAAAAAAGTGTGAGGGGAAGGAAGAATATGCAAGTAGAAGTAAAATCGAGACAAATACTGTGAAGCACGCATGCACACAAACACAACCGCATGTACTAAAGAAAACATTTGAGAATTATATATTCAATATAAACAAATTCCTTTGCCAAAATGAGCAAATACATCATTTGATAGCCAACTAGCTAGTTCGATAAACTGATAGCGTTGACAGATTAATTCAGAACGAGAAAGTAATATTGAGGGAAGGAACATCTGAAAGAAAGAAACAATGGTATGTGGTGGTAACAGAAAAGAACAAACAGTATGGAGATAGAAAGGGGAAATTATTTTTAAGAGATCCGGGAATAATATTAGAACAACTGAACGAAGTATCAGCTTTCCAATTAACCGTTTATAATACAGCTATTTTGATATTCAAACAGATGTGCAAGTTAACGCAAACCCAAATATATATTATATATATTACAAGTAATTAACCATTTTCTAATCGTTATGAGAATTCATTTCTGTTAAATAAGGCAAAAGCTGCAAAGGCAGGGTGAATATGGAGTAGGATGGAAGGCAATGAATGTTTGTTTTTTTAGAAAAAGAGATAGTTTTGTTAGGAATGAAAATACAAACAGAAAGTTGGGACAAGTGTCAAGAAATTGGAACAAGAGGAGCCTTCATGATAAATAGTATTAATATTCAGTTTAAAATGTACGTTATTTTTCTGTCACATATAAATACGTGTATATGTATATATTCATATATCAATTTACAATTTTAATCGTATATTATATTCTTCATATACCATTAATAAATTATACAATAGGTTATTAAGTAGTCTATACCAAAATCTCGAACTAATCAACCAAAAATCGAAACGTTAATAACCGAAAATATTATTGAGCAAAGTCTTTTTTATCACATGAGCAGTCCATCATTAACCTTTGCGTAGATTTGGAACGAACAGCTGCGCTATAGGAGATGCATGCATATGCAGAACAAAAAGCGACAATATATGTGGGTAGGGGTGCGTGCATACGAGCGCACATGCGACTGTAGGTAGATGCTTCCAATAAGCATATACCAATTCTCATATTCATATATATATATATACACACTGGTACGTATGTCTATGTCAGTGTATGTGCATACACACAGACAGACGTTTACAAGGTTAATAGTGATGATAGACAGTGAGGTGAGGTTGTGTGACCAGCAAACACTCAAATGAAAGACTTTGGACGATGGTTCGGTGCAAACGTCTATTCGAAAGACTGTAGTAACAGATAAAATCATGAATACACGAAAGATAATCTGAGTGAAAACATCCATTCTTTTGTACATACATATAAATGAAAATGTGGACTGACAAACAGAAATACCGGCTAATAGATAGATAGATAGACTATGCATACATAGACTCATACTAATATGTCGAAAGCGATAACGTCCGACAGACACAGACACGCGCGCACACACACACATATATATATATATATACATACATACACACACACACACAGAGAAAGAGAGAGAGAGAAATAGAGGACTGCGATAGGACTGTAGAGTGAAGCGTTTGAATACGGAGAAAATGTTCTTATAAATAAAAAGATCACTAGAAGAGAAATAGAGAGCCAGCGAGATGAATTGAGTGACAGACAAAAGATGATAAATATATGGAATATGTGATTTAAATATCTTTGAGCCTAATGACGGACTGCTTAGTGGAAATGGTTAGTATCTTCATGCAAAGAGGAATCAGTGAGCATTAAAGAATCAAATGAAATGTTGTGCTATGACAAATGTATCCAGTGTTCCAAGATGATTAGTTTTTTCAGTTTGGTTTCACTTAAATACTGTGATTTTTTTTATTTACGTAAGTACAAAAAAAAAGAAAGAAATAGCGGAAAACGGATAAGGGAAAAGGGTTCCTACGAATTATTTTATATATTTGGTAGATACAGTATAAATGTAATTCAATCATTTAAACATAATTTTCTAAAATGCATGTAGATATATACATATATATTATATATACATTTCATATACATCGAAAGACATATATGAATACTGTACTAATAAAATAAAGCACACATACATGCGTACATATATAATACTTACATATAAATATACAACACATTATGCATATTATAGAATGCAATGAACCATATGTCCAACATACATATGTCAATATGTGTACATTATTTATATATACATTAGGAAGTTCATGTACATAATTTCCCATTTACACACACGTACACACGCATATATATATATATTTATATATGCACACATATGTTATTACTGACAAATGTATGTACATAATTGCCAGCACTTTTTAGCAAAAGGTTTGTATAATATATATAAATGTCAATATATGCTGATATATGCTCATCCCTTTGAATACATGCATATACACATATCGCCGTATGTTTTGGATAATTCAGTAGTTTGATTTCAAACGAACTTCAAATAGTCCCAAGGTTTTACAAATAAATAAAAAGAAAGAAATAGAAATTGAAAGGATCCGTAAGGATAAAAATGAAAGGAAAAGGTTGTTACCGAGCCATTCAACATCAACATTAGGAAAAGTAGTTATCAAAGAAAAACGATAAAAAACAAGAGAACGGAAATGAATTGTACCAGACGAAGGCAAAATAAAAAATAAAGAAACATAGAAATGAAAGGAAATTAAATAAAGATTTTTGTCATTATTATCAAGTCATAACACATACAAAATAATGTGTTGAATAAGTTCCAAGATACCAATGCAAAACAAAAATTCATTCGTTGCATAGGAAACAATTGATACTGAAGGCCAACCGGGAACCATTTGAAATGTGAAACAGAAACAACAAACAAAGCTAAAAAAACACGAAACAACTAAAGCAATCACACACAGTGGAGATTCAAATCTCAAATCTTGATCTTAAAAAAGAAAAGAAATTCCAACAGTTATGTAGATGGGAAATATCTAACAAATATCTGTTTTTCATGCAATCAAAAATAAAGATGGGAGACAAAATTGCATTCCATTGTCAAATATTTCAAAGATTTGTTTTGCAAAAACCACAACGAAACTGACGAAGTTTTACCCACCGTTCTCGCCTTCCAATTATTGTATGTAAAATTCTTAATTGTGTATGACTGTATGACTAAGTTTTTGCTGTTGCGGGAGTGAGAATTTACGTGTATTTGCGTGTTTAACATGCATCAATTATACTTTCTGCTGACATGCAACGTGTTACTCCCACGTGCTACCACTGATATACGAACACACATGCCCACGTAAAACATTTATCAAAAGGAATTCTACTCACCTTGTTGAATTCAGAAATGTTCATTCATAACAGTCTATACGTCATTGATCTTTTATCTCTTTTTGTCAATAAAAGAAAGAGAAGATAGACCATGTCTTTTGCTAAGACGTGTCATCTGTGCTAAAAAACGATTTTCGATACTTTTGGTATCGAAAGCTCTCCCTCTCTAGTTTTGTGTTAAGTCACTTTATTTGTACGTTTAAGCTGTTTGGTTCTAATATTAACTTCTAGAAATAAAATTATTCTCATAAAGTGTTGAATAAGTTCAAAAATACCAGTACCCAAAAGAATGACGTTGCTTAGTCCTGATGCTGCCGTAAGGTAACAGTCTAATTACATTTTTACATAAACCGCTATGAATTCTCAAACAGTCGGTCTTTTTGTATAGCAGATGTAGAATGCCAACAAACTTCATATTCGGTTGGATGTGTGTACACATTAGCAAAAGCAATTGCTGAAAATTGACAACTGTTATTTTTGCCATCAATATTCTCATTGTTCTATTGTGCGGCAATCAAGCTCATCTCTCTTAAAGTATCCAGCATTAAAAATATTTCATTCCCTAACACACTTTTGAACATGAAAAATGTGTAGCATGTTACTCAGTAGTTTATTTAGTGTATTTAATTTTAAGAAAATGCTGCAACTAAAAACCATCAACAGAATATGAAAAGATGTGAAGAAAAGCCTATTACACAGAATGACATAATTGCGTTTATTTTTCAGATGTCTTTTACTGAGAAAGAAGAATTAAGAGCCTTTGCTGTGGCCTTTGCCTAATCACAGATCATTTGATTTTATATTCAAATTGCAGTGATTGCGACTTCTCTACTATAAGGAGGCATTTTCTCAGATCAGTTGGATATTTGGACTGAAGACGAATATTCGATAACAGTCGAGTAGCCATAACAAGTGAGTATCACATTTTAGAGAATCAAATTAAGGCTTTTTAGGATTTTCAATTTGTTAAACTCAAAGATTTATCAAAATTGAAATCATAAAATTCGATGCTAATACCCTGCACGTATGTGTTCTGAATAAGGAATAATATAGAAAATATAAAAGGCAATCGTCAAAAGTACTTTTGTGCCTTAGAGCAACTACAATCCGGTTATTATCCTAAATTGTACTTGTTTGCGTCTGGTTTTTGTATCAATGGATTACGGCATTCAAAGATTATCTCTATAATTGGAAATATCTCTCTCATTAGTCAACGTTTATATATTGGGATTAACTGTAAATAGGAATTATATCAAGCACAAATCTTACAAACAGGCATCCTCATCGTACATTTGTGAAGTCAAAGAACGTTAAAAAGTGCTTTATCCAGTATTCGAGTGAAATATCCTTCAGAAAACATGAGCTTCCACCCCCGATAATGACTTCATGATTTCGCAACACAATAGGTATCATTGCTTTGGATATCAAATAGTGTTTGTTTATAAACCGTTTGGTTCAGTTCTGATATTAGAAAATTTGGCATATATATTTAGGGTACCAACAGAATATAAGACTAATGGATATGTCGGATTTTACAAGAAAAGACAAGATCTTCCTTTGGTCTAGCCCATATGACAATCTTTTTATTACAAGACATGCCATTAAAATTTAGGATCTAACTATTAGATTTCTATTCTGCTAGTGTGTTAAATATCCAAATGTGTAAATCTTTGAATAGTAAATGCTTTTGATTCTAAGATTTGTGAAGCAAACAAATGTTTATCTTTTTGGAGGATGATTGGTCGTTAAAATGCTTGCAAGTTCGCCTTCGGTTCTGAATTCGTCATTTGATTTCAGATTAAGACAAATATTTCGAATGCTCATTAAAACTAAGACTAAACATTTGGGGGGAGATTAATAAGATACACTATTTCTATAATTTAGATATCTATTCAGTTATTGGATTGACTGAACAATTACTTTCCACAACGATGTATTCGTTCTTTCTGTTTGTCATTTGCAAGATTATTCTCACTTCGGTCACACTTATATCAAATCGGTTCTTTCTCTGACTTGCAAAGTTTGTCCCCCCTTTTTTGCATTATTTCTCTTTTCTGTCCATTTTACTAGTTAATATAATATGCAGTAGTAATTTGGTGTGTGATGTACCAATCAATAATATTCTATGTTTACCCTCTTGATCGCACAGAAATACGTTAACACGGGTATCTATCCAAATAAAGCACTGTTCTTTAGAGAAAAGTATTTTGAAACATCTGCTTGTTTTTTAACTTTGTTCTCCAGATTCAGAATGCCAAATAAATAACAAATATGCTTTCATTGTTTAAGAAATGGATTAGGTATGAAAATGACAGAGAAGGTGTTCAGGTGAAAAAAACCGCATGGTTTTAATCCAACCATCGAAAACTAGTCAATTGAGTTTAAATATTCTTCAGGAACCATTAATCTCAGACTTCCACGCATCCTGTCACCACTCATCTTATTTCTGTGACGGTGAAGCAATGCAATCATAAGTCACAGTCATAATCTGCTGATATTCTATAAGTTTAGTGAGATTTGACTTTATGATCGGAAACCTAAAACTTTCCACAGAAGATTTCGTGTTAAGGAAGAGGAACTAATTCTTAACATGAACCATTTCTCATTATGGAAAACAGATTTTTGAACATTTTGTATTCAAAAGAATATCACTATAAAGCAAATGATTACTTCTGTGAACACCTGGAAGTTAAGCCGACTATTAAGTTGCCAAAATACCAACGCCGAAAGCACGTTGCTTAGCCCTGATCATTCCGTCAGGTGAAAATTTTCAATTATCTATGTAAACCGCTTACATTTCTCAAACAGTCAGCAAGTTACTATGAGAAAACATCAATTGGAAAAGAAGCAAAGTATCACAAAAACCGTAATAAGAATTCAAAACAAACTGATTTAAAGGAAATATTTGACAGGCAGTTCCGAGCAATATTGCATTGTGATTGACAGTAGCTAACTAAAATAAATACTAATGATTCACTCACAAGCAAAATCAATAACAAATATCATTATTACTGATATTTAAATCGACCGCCATCTGAATGGTCTATTTTTATATGGACATATCCAAAGCTAAAATATTTCTTAAATGCGTGAACTAGAAATTCAGTAAAAGGCAGTTTGTAAATAAAGATGTAAAGCCCTTGACACTGAAGTATGTAGCACTGCTACAAACAGAACTGGTATGAGAAAAAGCTTGAAAACAAAACTTGAAAAATGAATTTCAGCTTAAAGAATGAATTAAAAACAAAAGACACAATAACAATGACAAGAAAACACCACATACATAAAACAACAATGGGAATAAAAGGTTTCAGCTAGACAGAATGAAATCACCGATCAGTTTCAAGTGCCTTATTAACCCATTATATATATATATATATTATATATATATGAAAGTGCATCAATAAATCTGCAGCCTGACACTTAATTATTAGTTGAATTATAATCTTAAATGTTCACTGTATAACGTTCGATCAATGTGATTAATGTTCACCATTGAATTAAGCTCATTGACAAGGAAGAAGATTTGTTGAATAAAATGAATACTTTTTTCATCATTAGGCTACGGATTTATTGATGTAGATGCATATGTTGTATCTGAAGATGATCGGACTTTCATTGCAGAGAAGAAAATAGAAATGTGTTTCCATGCTGACTGTTGTCATCAGTTTGGATATATACCAATGTCTAAAGTTTAAAAGTTTTGAAATTTCAAATCCGAAAGAGAATATTGTAGGCATTTATTCAAAGAACTATTAATAGAAAACTTTTCTTTTGTTGATGCGTTTGCTTAAACCTGTAATGGTTCTCATAATTTGGTGATAATGATGTACTTGAAGGTAAATGATAACAGAAATGACGACAAGGAACATGATAACACCAATAATTACAATGATGATTAATGGTTAAAATAGGGAAACAATGAATGCACGGACACACAGGCACGATGTGTTTATACATTTGTGCAAATGTATATCAAGGGAAATATACAGGAGTGTGAAAATGCATATAATGAAAATATGTAAATACGCACAAATATATTACACGTATACATACATACATATATATATATATATATATATACAGCTTTGTGTGCCTCTGTGTGTGCGCGCCAGAGTGTATATTCTGTCAAGACAGAGGAAAGTAAAGCTATTTCATCGAACGTTTTTCTTGCAAAGAAAATATCCTACCCCTTTTTAACCATTTCTTTTTCAATCTTTGGATGTGGCAGGTCATCATTCCAAATACTAAACTATTACATCTGTAATGGAGACAATTGCAGGGCAAGAGAACCAAGAACCCAACTGGCTCTATTCACACCCTAAGGACGTAATACCTATATATTGATACACAGCTGCAATCTTAGCCTTCCATCAAGAGACAATGTTGTATCTTTGTTAATATCGATCTGCACACTTAGTGCATTTGCAGGTCTGATACATCATCTTAGGTAAACATTTTTGAATTATACAATTGTCTACATGTCTGTATATATGTACATCTATTGTTTTGTACATATAGACTGATAGGCAGATATATGTACACGCGTTAATTTTTGTCTTTGTATATTCAGAGGTAAATTTAACTTAACTATGTACACTATAGATACCTATAAATACTAGGAAAATGCATGCACTCACAAACACACCCACATCGGATTATATATGTTTACGCCAACACATACGTTTTAAAAGAATCTTGTCGAGAACCGTTTCTACAATCAGTCTTTACTTTCAATCTTTCCACCTCAAACAAACAAATCTAATTTTGCTTTTAGCTTATTAAATCATGTTTAATTTATATCTCAATTGCATCATATGATTGGTCAAAATGCTCCACAGTCAGGCATTTTGATCTGAAAGCCAGCAATACACTAGAGTGAAACTATTGCTGGGATGCCTTGCTGTGTTTGCCAAGAAGAAATTCTTTTTCTAACCTTCTCCCAAATTGTTGTGGACTATTATCATTTAGTCTCTTACCCAAATAAGTAGACTTCAATTGACAAAGTAAGGCATGAAAATTAATTTCCCTGTATCTCAAATGTCTTACATTCGTTAATGCAAATAAGTACAACATTGGAACGTTATCGAACAACTAATTCATGTTAAAAATGCGTCTGGCGATAAATGGAAATAATATGGGTTAGGAGCGTGGAGGATATACTGATCGAAACCAGTTTATTTCTCAAACTTGTCTAGCTTTTTGCCAGGTTATAATTCATCATTAAAATAAATGTTTATAAAATGCATACATTCGATTAAATAAAACTACTTTCTCAAATCCTGAAAGGAAATACTGAATCAATAAATACATTTTTAAAAAAGACTTTTACTCACTCTCACTTCAGTACAGTCTTTCAGATGTAAACAAAACAGACTGGTAGTTTTAAGTACAAAAAGCGTGATAATGGAGCAGACGACACAAAATTAATGAATGATTGGGGAAATGAATGCGAAAATAATTCAAGGGACGAAACAAATGAGAAATGAATGACTGAAAGGATGATTAAAATAAATGTTTTTAAAAAATCAACAAACAAAAACATGGGAAAAGACATCAAGGAACACTGGATATAACGTCAGCAAAAGAGGGTTTCATTAAAAGGAAACAAACATGACGTCTTACCTGCACGCGAGGCCCATAAGAATAATGATATACATGTTTAATGGGGTAATCTTTAGAAGTGTACAATTCTACGAAAGTTAACAGAAGTTTTTAAAAATTACTAAAATGCAAAGATGATTCTATCGTTGTCCCGACTGATGATATGATGAGCCTCTATGCCGCTGTTGCTGCTTCCGTTGCCCAATGCCACAACCACAAACATTTGCTAACTTGTAGAATGCCATGTGTGCATCACGAAACACTGTCTGCTTTGTATTCGATTAAAAGACAATTACATACATTTCAAATGATACATTTCAGTCAAGTACAGAAAGAGTGACCGGAAAAGGTTATTATTAGCCGAGTGTGTCATATCAATGCCATTTCCACAAATTATTTGTTATATATAAATTGATATACTAATAAGTCGCTAGATGAATATTGGTAAGATTTCTGACATTTGAAAATAATCGAATGGTAATTAAAAAGAATGTTATCTTTTTACTTGAAAAAGCATCATTTGATTTTAAGAAAATAAGTTAGGGAGACAAAATCTATTCCACAAAATCTCAAAATCCCTTGACATTTTTGGGGCAATGTCTTAGTTTCTTCGCTAACATTTCATTATTTTATTAGTAGATGAAGTGATAAATCAAATTCAAGATGCCTTTTCAAAATATTCACACTTTCTAATAAAAATAGACTGAAAAGAATAAATTAAAATACATATATAATGCACATTGTATGTATATACGTATACAGAGAATCTTTGCTACAGCATAAATATTTGAAGTCATCGGAAACATACAAATGAATTGCAAAATTAAAACGAAGAAACAGATGTGAGCAATTAAATATAGCTCATTTTAATGTTCTTAACAATCATGTTTAAAAAGCAGTCATTTTTACTTGTTTCATATTATACGTACCCATTCCATAAAACATTTCGCAAAATCAATTTCTTGATTATACGAAACTGATATGAAAGTAATGAATTTTATATATATTTTTCATGTACAAGATTTAATTGTTAAATTGATTTTTACATAATCACCACGATTCAAATTTAACTACCTGTACCAAGCATATTTGGGATTTTCCTCCAAAGGTGTTTAATTGTTGAACATTTGTTTCAATATATCATGTTGCCTTGTTTACAGAAATTGGTCTGTATGTTTTCGTCGACTTATGGGAAGAGTTCGTGTTAATCTTTTTTTAAATGCTAAAACATTAGAGTCGGTAAAAAACTCTTATCATTTATCTTGAGCATAACTTTCTCAAAACATATCAACAAGACAAATTTAGAAAACAAAGTTAGGATTAATTAATACATTGACATGAATGAATTTGGTAGCTTTCTAGTTTATAAAAAGCATGGTAAGCCAAATAAGTCAGTAAAAACGCAGCGAAATATGAAATAAAAATCTTTCATTTTGTTAGTGAAATAAAAGACTTTGAATTTCAAAGAGCTGAAAGAATGAAGAGCAATGGTAAAAAAATATTTTAGTATGGATATTTTTGTACTTATAAGACCGTTGATATGCTTTTATATTTTATATTTGTTGATGTTTTGTGTAGCAGTTATAATGATTTATGCAAAGCTTGTGCTCATGAAAGACAGTAGATAACAGTAAAATGAATTCATTTTTACATTTTAAAGAAACTCACTAAAAAGTGAAATATGAAGCTTTTGTTTTTCACCAATGCGGAACGTACTGAAAAAGTAGAAAAAGAACCACTTCGTTTGACCTTGTTAACATTGTCAAAAACATAGAGCCAAAATATAAACTTGTGATATTTTGGTTGTTTACATTTCTGGTCGACTTTAACAGTTATGACGTAGTGTTACTTTTAATAAATGTTTACAAACTTTGCTTTGATTTTCGTTTTGGGAATTGACTTAGTTATTAACAATAAAAAACGAGGTGTTTCTTTAACATTTACTTGAATACATGTGACTTTTAAGGATATACAGAAGATAGCAGCGCGCGTTTCTTAATGAAAATAAAGAATGACACACAGGGCTAATAAATTGTAATTTTGATCGGCCTCTATTTCAATTAACTGACTTTTCTTAATTAAGATAAAAAAAAATGGTTTTCGATTAATGTTTACGCAAAAAAGAATGAAAAATTGAAAAGTAATATTCAAAATAAAATTCCAATGTTTAGAGTTTTCCTGCCAATTTTTCTTCTGCCAGATATTATTCTAAACATGTGATTTCAGAAAAAGAAACATTCTAGCGATAAGTTTACTATGTTTTGAATTCGATTAAAGCTGAATGTATACAAAGGATTTGATAAAATCAACCTGAAAGAAAGATTAATGAATCTAAACAGAAGTTTTGGTGAAATCGTTGTGTGATTCGTGCAGTAAGTGATCTATGATCATTAAAAGAATTGTATCTTAGATACTGTATGAAATTACATAATTTGTTCATCAAGAGAAAAAAAAACAGATTTTAAGAGACGTTCAATAACATCTTTCTCATCTACGTAAATTTATCTTACAGATACGCACGGGCTTATTTCATTCTAATAAATAAATGCATTTTTACTGAAAAATATATTTTTTATAATTGTGTATTCATTATATATATAATAATACAAAGGTTTCAGTAATCATCTACAGTCGGAATAGAAATAGGTGTGCAGCAACGAGGCTTGTCAAATAATAACTTCTTTTAAAAAGTAAAATTGGAGTATTCCAAGAAGCAACTTCAAATTACCTGATGTCTTTCCTTTAAGAGATGATCATTGATATATTATATCAATAGTCTGGAAAAACATTTTTTCAGCTATTGAATTAAATCTGCTTGCCGATTTATCCTGTTTTCTTATAGATAAGATTAAGGCGGATTATTATATTTCTTGCTTTTTTATTTAATAACTTAGGGAGGATATTATTCAATTCTAAGCCCGATCACATATCAGCGAAACGTTTTTTCAGTCAGTTTCAACATCTGCTACTAAGAGTGTCCATGATGATCTGATTACATTCTAAGTCGATATCTCTTGTCTTGTATTAATTATCGCGCTACAAATTATGGATTAAAAAAACAATTACAAAATTGGGAAACTATTTGCAATTAAATAATTGCTTTGATTTATAAGCTTTAGTATTTGCTGCTATGGTAACAAAGATGGTGTTGTCTCGATACAATTTCAGTAGAGAATGATTTTGAAAGCGAAGAAGAAATTGCGAAAAGCTGCAAAGGCACCCACATAGTTATGTAACAGATAGGTCGATTACACACTATTGAAATGGTTCAAACTTTGGTTTGAAATTGACAGAAGAGGATAAAAGTGGCTAGATTTATCAATGACTGGCTTGAAGAACGGTATCTTTAGTGCGAGGACAACACTGTGTTATTTGAAGAACGGTATCTTAGACCTAGAACAAATTAATGGATTTTATTTTCATTATTGTGTTAAT